>OY282394.1:18392983-18860483 GCA_958295455.1 Coleophora deauratella | reverse complement strand
GTAATTTATTAAAACTGTTTAAATTGTGGCAATTACTCACCTTTTCTTAGTTATATTCCTACAATGCTCTGTGAAACAGGCTTTCCTTTTCCTTTTCGAAAATATGGCACGTTTTTTTCCCATTTTTAATAATAAAATATCCCACACTTATATTTGCGTTCGATGATGTGCGATAGTTCAACTGGGACAGACCTGTCGCTGACAATGGTCAGTGGCGGACTGAGCGGGCTGGAGAGGGCACTGATTGCATACCGAGACCGCGCGCGCCCTAGCTCATTTCATAAGGTCGTATGCGACAAAACAGTTTATTTCGTTTAACTTAAAAACTACAATTAATTTAAAAAAACTGAACAGGCATTTTCAAGTAAGCTTGAAGATTAATGTACTTACAAAACTTTGAGCCTTAAATCAGTTCCATTTGCGCGTAAAATGCAAATCTCTTTTTTAAAAGGGGTATCTTTAATATTTTTTTCTCTGTTATGAAAGTTAATCAATCGTGTAACCCAACAGGCAAAATGAAGTCAGAAAACTGAAGAATCAGGTTACAAAATATAACTTTCGTACGTTTCGTTATTGCTGAGTAAAATCGAGATCCCTGCCACCAAAATCTTCAGTACGTCGTCTTAAGTAGTTTCGGCGTGAAAGCGGAACAAACAAATAAATAAACAAACTGACAAACAAACAAACAAACATCCATACTTTCGCATTTATAATATTTAGTATATAAGATGAGATGAGATGAGAAAAGGTGTCCCCTGCTGCGCGTTAGATCCGGTGCCCGTTGCCGTGTTCAAGCAAAGTGACACACATTAACATCTACAGTGAAAAGTGATACAAGTCGACTTTAAATTTTTAACACTATCTTTATTTACGAAATTAATGTCGTATGTTATGCGGTAGGAATACTAGGAATACATTGAATAGGTAATTATTGATATTATATTATTGTAACTTGTCAGTTTATTCGTGTGTCTTAGGTGAGCATAATATTAGTAAACTTTATCTAAAGTTACAGTTATATTTTTTCGTATTCATTTGGTTTTCGTCTATAAACGATGGTACTTACTAAATGAGGTAACTATTGTTATCAACCTCTTTAACCATTCCGATAGTTATCGGATCCTTGTTTGAACAAGTTATTTGTATTTGGATGGGGAAACTTTTACGCCTATATAATTCCACCCCTTATTCATGAGTCGACTTCGGGCAACTATTTTGTTCCTCGCTTGTCCCTTAGCCCTACTCCGGCTCTGTAACGACATTATTATGAACAAACTTAGAGACAGCCCCAAAACTTACCGAGTAGGTCCTTATGGAATGTATATCTATCGATTTATCTTTATGAAACTCTCTATCTCAAGATCACAAAGAGGCTATTATCTATTTGCCTTGAGAGAATACTTGAGTACTTCGGACATATTGCAAGAAAGAACGACTTATGGTTACTGGAAAATTGAAGGACAGAGACCGCGGGGCCGCAGCCCGATATGTTGGACAGATCAGATACGTGCCACTCTCGTTACCAACCTCCACGATGCTCTGCACTTGCACATTGATGAAGACAGAACAAAATGGCGAAAGATCGTCACAGAGAAAGTGTTGACAAAGGGAGGTCACGACCCTCATCACTGAGGAATACGACGCAAGGAGAAAGAGGATCACTATGAAAATACTAGTAGATGTCTTAGGCTTTTGGCTAGCAAAATATTTTATTTTTGCGAGCCCACTTAGGAAAACAGCGCGCTGTCTTCCGGTTGTTGGGGCGACATAACCAGAGTAGTTACGGACATAGGAGACATTCCATTTTAGCTCTCTAGAATAGGTAAAGTATACACCAGTTCTTTAGGTATTCAAATAAATGTGAACAACCTTGACATGCCCTTTTATGTAAGTAGAATGTTTTGTGTGTTTTAATAGAAATGCAAAAGAAACTTAGTGCCTGCGTTTGTAAGAAATATCAGTATTTTAACATGAACATTTCAATAAAAAGACATGTTAAGATTGTTAACATTTATTTGAATATCCAAAGAAATTGAGTATACTGAATACTGATAATTTTACTGGGGTAACAAATGTCTAAAGGCGGCGGTGGTGGCCACTTTCCACCCGCTGAGCCGTCAGCTTTTTGTTACCAGACAGACACAAAAAGGAACTATAAAAAGGAACTATAAAGTTATACAGGGTGTAAGGGACAGGTTTCCGAAAACTTTAAGGGCTTGCTCAGTAGACGAAACTGAACAACTTTCCACAATCTTTTTTTTCAGGAAACGAAAAAAAAATCGGCTTCTTCATACAAACTGTCCAATCAAGTTTATAATTTTGTATGGAGAAGCCGATTTTTTTTCGTTTCCTGAAAAAAAAACTTGTGGAAGGTTGTTCAGTTTCGTCTACTGAGCAAGCCCTTAAAGTTTTCGGAAACCTGTCCCTTACACCTTGTATATTTTCCGCTTTAAAAAAAATGATAAGACAATATCTACCATACGTCGTAAATCAGGTAAGATTAAATCCGTAAATATGGATTTATGAGATCTTTCTTATGGGCTCTAGAAAATATGTCACTTATTCCTTTATTGTATGTGCGTTTCGATTTGATTGTGCAGATGTATCTTGTGTTACTGTCCCTGTATCAAGATTTATGGTTGAAACACAAACACGTGTAGATATAAGTTAAGCTATTTATAAAAATAATTAAAATTGTGCAAAATACAAAATTATCACCGTCAACTTATTTCTACCTTTATTTAATCTACCTACCGTAATTCATCCTACTCCTATCAAAGTGCTTAATAATTATCAGGCATTTATAATGAAATAGACTGAAATCGAAAAATATAATCTTCCCCTTGGGCAGTCTGGCAAGTAGATGATAGGCTTAATACCTATTTAGAGTTAAGCTTAAACTAACAAGTAACAAAAGTAAAACGAACGAGGCATACGAAACTAATAACGACTAGTCCAACACTCTAGGAAGTTCCACAAAAACTGTTGTTAGAAAAACTCGCAAAGCTCCGTATAATTGCTAAGCCCACAAACAAGAAGCGATGTAATAATCTGTCAGATAATGGCTAAATAAGTTGAGCCAACTGAGCGAGCGGCGCCGGCGTCGGTGGCAAAAACATTTTGGGCACTCCCGCGGGCTCTCTGGCTCTCTGGCTCGTTAATCACTGATTATAGCGGCACATCTTGCCGTGCTGCTAAATGGAGCCGTCGGAAAGTCCACTCTTTTTTTTTACCCTCAATTTGTAAGCCCTTGGCATCATCTCACCTGATCGTAAGTGATGATGATGCCAAAGATGGAAGCGGGCTTACCAAGATTCCCCAACGCAATGGGGAACTGGCTATCTTATCTTCATGCCGGAACACATCAATGCTGTTAACATTGATGTTTGGCGGCAAGACTTAGATTAGATGGTGGTAGCTAGCCAGGCGGGCTCAGAAAATGTCCTACCACCAACCAAACCGAGTCCACAAAGTTGGACCCCGCCGGGAATCGAACCCGGCGAGCGGCAAGCCACTACGCTACGGAGGCGGGTAAACTCTATGTAAAGATTTGACACACAAAAGCTCATACAATGTGCATGGCGTGATATATGTCTGCACAGTACGTATACAGGGTGAAAAACGAAATCGCAGACCAATTTTTAACTGTGCTTTCTGCTCATGAAACTGAACAACTTTATCTAAGGAACCAGTTCAATCGGAGCAAAAAAAATTAGGACTCTTCATACAAATCGATGAGTTGAGAAGCCAACATGGATAGTCCAAATTTTTTTGCTCCGATTGAACTGGTTCCTTATACAAAATTGTTCAGTTAAAGTTTGGTCTGCGATTTTAATTTCAACCTGTAGACTTCAGAAGGTCCATACCATGCAATGAATAGGCAGGGAAAGGTAGCTAGCACGCAGGTATCATATTATTATGGTATGCTGTACAAAGGCTGTCTACCCAAAAAGCTATAATTTATCACACATTGAATTTTTATTGTATTCACTATAAAGCTGTCTTTATGTTATCCTTTTTCTGCCGAAAAATATTGTTCCTGGAAGTGCACAAACGAAAAGGGGTATTAGAATGAATTTTATCGACAGTAAGAAATTCAGTATTTAAAAACTAATTGCAATATTAAAATAAACTTCTGTTTATGAGTAAGTAGGTACTTACATGGCTATTGAAATCGTTACCTATGATTTGCTATGTAGAATCTATCTATTACTAACCACTAACGTTTTTAGCAGTAGTAATCTAAAACCATATGCCATTTTTCTTTAATAAAAAAAGCAATAAAAAAGGTGCTTTTGTATACAGGTGTACCCTGTATACGCAATTCAATAAATATCCTATATCATAAAATTTGGTAGTACTAAAATTGTTATAAAATCTAGATATTATTAGCAGGCAAGATACCCTCGATACAACAAATATTCAAATTGCCGATCCCCTTTTACTGAGCAAAATAAATGAAACCTTTCCCCTCGTAACTCGCTTCGAAAGATTTTTTAAGGCTTTATTAAACACGTTTTTCATATCGAGAGCTTTTGTTAGAAGCTATTACTTTACGCAATACATATTTATACCCGGTACTGGAGATCGGATGAAAATAGCCTGTTTCACTCACATACGAGTTCTTACTATTATGCAATAAAATATACCTATGCTCCATTCTTTATACTAATAGGAAGGACGAAGAAGCAGAGGAAGTAAATATTTAGACGCAGATTGTCGCTATACTGATGAAAAGTATTTCTTTGTGGCACACATATTCTACAAGTAAATCCTGGCATTTCTGGCAATTCATATTCCCTTATAGAACTCATTAAATGGACCTACAACTAATCATTATTATTTTGCTTAACAACTTTTGTTTTGCGTCTTTGCTGAGGTTGCAAGAAAGTTTTTGGATTCTCCCTTCATACAAAATTTACTAAACAGGCGTTTAATTAGTTTGAAGTGTCCCGTCATTTTTGCGATTTCATTAAACTTATAAAAATCAGCTGTTCATCATGAAACCCTACACTTAATTTATTACACCCTATATATGCTCAACTCGAACCCAAAATACTGAAAATGTATTTTTTATTCAAGTTCATGCTTTACACAGAACTTTTACAGATGCTCTCTAAGCTGTTTCCACAAATTAACTGACCAGGTTTGATTGATTTTGGAAATCAGGATACTTCAATTAAATACATATTATACGTTTGTAATAAAAAAATGTACATAAATATTATATAATAAAACCAGAGGAAACAAAATTGGAATGCTTGCCCTGGATACAAATCGAACTGAGTCCTCGGATCAGTCAGTACTCAGCAGCCAACCACTGAACTATTGAGTCTGAAGTACATGACCATGAAAAATCTACATAGGTAATACATGTAAATGGGGTTCATTTCTGAAACCACACACAGCGAGCGGAGTCAGTGGAAGCTATAAAGAGTTCGCTTTCGCTCTGCCGCTTATTATGTCGGAGCCTCGTTAATATTCCATTACGCGCTAATTCTAAAGCCTTCAGATTAGTTGAGATTGGGAGCTGGAGCGCTGTAGTAATCGACGAAGATCAGCGAATCAAATATACCTATTTTGCACTACGTACTGCTTTAATCTTCTTAATCCTCCCTTTTACTTAAAATGGTTGCAGAATATCATGTATTTTAGATTGTATTATGAGAAGCTTTTATAGGAGCAGTCACTGTGCCCGTCTGTGGACCGTGGAATTAGCATCCGCCATCTGTGAATACCAATATTATTACCATCATCTGTAATATATTTGTATCAGCTATCAGCTGTAAGTTATCCACTATTAAACAATATCCACCTTCATAGACCTTGGACTCTATACGGGTTCGACCCCCCGCAAGCCTGACCTCAAATATTATCAGTTATTATTATTTTCAAATATAAATTTGGTCTACTCTGAGCACTTCGCGCTAGGCGAAGTGGCAGGAGCTACTCCAGCAGAAGCACAGTCGGCTGGAGGTCAGTGCGACGAGGAGAGAAAGCGTCGGACAATCCGGGCATTGTCGAGGAGGACTGCCTTCTGCATAGCCACTATTATCGGTCTGCCTCGAAGTCGCAGCCATCTAAGGTTACGATCCAGGTCAGCAGGGATCAAACCATTAACGGACAGGACTACAGGAATGATTTCAGTGGATTGCACTTGCCACACATCCGTAACCTCGTGCGCCAGGCTAAGGTACCGCAACCTCTTGTCGGCATCAGCCTGCACGAGGTTTTCGTCGTGTGGAATAGTGATATCTACCAAAAACACCCTTGACTGCGCCCGATCCATCAACACGATATCAGGTCTATTATGATCAATAGACCTATCCGTGATGATGTCTCGGTCCCAGTAGAGCTTGGCGCGGTCGTTTTCGAGAACTGACTCCGGTGTGTACTTGTAATATGGCAACCGCCGAGCTATAAAGCCATACTTTAGAGCGATCTCTTGATGAAGGATCCTGGCTGCTTGGTTATGTTTGTGCAGATACTCAGTGTTACAAAGAATCGAACAACCGGAGGTTATATGGCGCACGGTCTCACCTGGCTGACGGCACAACCGACATACGTCCAAGGTACCGTCTTTCATTATGAACCTCCTGTAGTTGTTCGTCTTTATAACCTGATCTTGTATTGCACAGGCAAAACCCTCGGTCTCTGCAAAGAGGTCTCCGAAGCGCAGCCAGTGCACGGAAGCCTTCTGATCTACGAAGGATTTGTAGAAAGCCTTAAAGAACCTTCCGTGCAGCTCTTTCTCTTTCCATATGGCTTCTCGCTCAACAGTGCTAAGTACAGCCGGCGCTTGCCAGTTCTCTTGGGCCATTTGGACTTGGGTTAGTCCTTTATGATATTATTATTTATGTCCTTTTTTGTGCTATGACCACTCTATGCAAATCACTATCGACTTTCGCCTGAAAATATCATCGGAGGCTGCATATTTCCCGGTTGTGCATTTGTTTTATACTTATTATTATCATCCATTTATTTTCAGATAACAAGATCCATAATTGTTAGTAACAAAGGTCTTACAAACTATGTAAATAAAAGAATCTTACAAACTATGTAAATAAATGCCCTGACGCCACTTGCACGCAGTGCCACAACACGGGGCAGTCGCAACTGTCCGCCACCGCCTGCAGAGGCTGCTGCCACTGGCCCGCACTCTGCGAATTTAGATGACTGTAATTATAGCTATTTATACTAAACTGGCGAGTAAAAGTAAAGTGTCGATTGTAAAATTACTTCACAAATATTAGGTCCAAATCAGCCAATTTCCCCTTCTCCCTTTTTGTGGAAACACAAAAAGCCTAACATTTCTTATTAATAAACAGTACACTTCGCTACGCTTAGAAATAAGGTAAGATGCCCTGTATAAGAACCTATTGACTAATGTAATTTTATCCTATTGAATACACAGTGCTGTTATTTATTGCTCGAAAGCTTTTGCCTAATGTAATTGTGTACGCAGATAACACAGGAAGGATGTACTAGAGCATCTACTACTCTTTATAAGTATCAACTTAACAACTTTAGTACTTCACATTTTCTGCATTTAGGGCTTATAAAAACACACGCCGGACACTTTAATGTTGCGTCGTGTTATTTACATTTTTAGACGCGTAAATGTATCTGTGTGCGTATGTGTGTGTAGCGTAGCGCCGAATCTTACTTGGACCTGATGTCACTTTTAGAGATGGTCAAGTTGTGGCTATACTGTCTATACGTCTATACGACAGTACTAATGTATACACTGTGGCCCTGTATAAGAGTACCTAGTATATACGTATATTTACGTCAAACCGATGAACACACTAGTATGGCTTTTCTCAAGTCTCTATTATTTACCCTTCCCCTGCACCCTTCAGCCCTCAACCGCAGCCCGCACTTCTTTCGAGAGCTCTTTCTGTGGGAAGCAAAAGCTCCCCGTGAGATAAGTCGCGACGAATGTACCGCTACTGCTCCCAGCTTAAACTTATGCACCCAGTCGTCCCTAAAGATGTATGCATACTGTAACTTGACAAACACCGCAGAATACATATTCATAAATACTATGTTCTACTTGGCTCGAC
This sequence comes from Coleophora deauratella, assembly GCA_958295455.1. Taxonomy (NCBI): domain Eukaryota; kingdom Metazoa; phylum Arthropoda; class Insecta; order Lepidoptera; family Coleophoridae; genus Coleophora; species Coleophora deauratella. The sequence continues at coordinate 18,852,417 of OY282394.1, read as the reverse complement.
TCCATGTAGATACAACAATATAAAAGTAGACATGTGACAAACGCCGACATATTTCGATCTAATCGGATGCTAAGATAAGAAAAACATTTTGCATCATTGCCCATCAGTCCCCCGCGCACCGCGGTCGCGAGTGGATGGTTGCGATGTCGCTTGCGCATTATAACGCGAATCTATGCAAAAACATAGCGGTTTTTAATTGAGTGTAAGTGTTTTGTGCGAAAATAAGATTAAACATGACGTGCCAGCCCCAAAATTTGGTAATTAATGAGCTTTTGTGCTACGTGCAGTGCAAAAATGATGTTATGGACAACGTTATGTTGATGCAAATCTGCGAATCAAACTTCACGGAGCCGGAGGTGGAGCAAGCGGCCGCCATTATTTTTGAAACAACTGGCTCGAAATCGACTAGACGAGGAGAAGGGAAAGTAAAACGTTTTCTGCAGGACATAATCAAGTTTTTCAAGGAGAAGGACCCGGATACCATCCCGATTTTTGTGGCAAAAAATTTAAATCGGCTGCCGCCAGTTACACTTGACTACGTGGATGCCACGACTGTCCTGAAGGATCTGCTTATTCTTAAGCAGGACATTCAGCGCCTTAAAGGGGACTACCACGCTACGTCATCTGCTATAGGAGAGGTCAAACAAGAAGTTGGACTTCTGTCTACGGACATCAAGGAGTTGAAGAAAAATACGGCTAATAGGCAACTGATACCACCCCAGAAAGCATCTAATAAAAGTACCGGAAAATCGAAATCTAAAGAAAAAAGGACCAACGAAAAGAAAAAGTTACAAAAGGAGGGTAGGAAGAAAACCCCGATAGCCAGCGCGGAGACTGGCGTCAGTAACGGTTGCGACTCGCACATACCCTCCCCTCCGCCGCTTTCTGCCCCTGCCCCCGCCGCCGCCGCCGCCGCTCGTAGGCCGCAGCAGCAGGACGGGCAGAGGCCGCCCTTGGTGTTCGATTCGCCTACGTCGCCGCTGCGGCGTGAGTCATCGCGACCCACAAAAGAAGTGCGTCGGACTAGTACCCCACTGAAAAACTGTGATAAACATAACCCTGACGATACTATTGTAGATCCTATAACTGACAACTACCTGAGCTACAGGACAGTAATTGACAGAAAAAAGTTAAATAAACAAAGGCGAAAAAACAAGCTTGCAAATCTACACGGAAAAGCGGCCTTAGTCTCTAATAATATTAGGGTTGCACCTCGCGTAACACATATATTTGCGACGCGATTTGACATTGAAACAAAGGAGAAAAATATTGTTGATTTTATTGAAGAAAGCGGAAACAACGCACTAAAGGTAGAAAAATTAGTACCATATTACCAGACCAATTTCGCTTCCTTCAAGATAACAATAGAACAGGCACAGGAATCCCTCTTCCTAAGTGAAGATTTTTGGCCAAAGGGAATAGAGTACAGGCTGTTTACTTTTAAGCGCCGTTACTCTAACTCAAACAGAGTTTGCATATCTAAATAGTACCTATATACTAGGTACTCGCAAAATAATGACGAAAATCAGTATGGTATCTTTTAATTGCCGATCGGTAAAAAGGTCGGTGGCACATATAAGGGAGCTATGTAAGATGCATGACGTCATAGCCTTACAAGAACATTGGCTGTTGCCCGATGATTTGGACTACATAAACAGCATCGATCCCGCATTCAGTTATCACGGGGTATCGGCGGTGGACACCGCGGCTGGTACCTTAAAAGGCCGGCCAAATGGAGGAGTAGCTATTATGTGGAGAAGGAGCCTATTCCCCAACGTGACGCCGCTCGAAGCCGGTTCTACGAGAATAGCTGCGGTACGGGTGTGCGTAGCGGAACGTATCTTCATTGTTATGTCGGTATATATGCCTACGGAGTGCGCTGACAACCTACCTCTATTCACAGAGTGTCTAGGTATAGTGTCTGCAGTGATAGAAAATAGTGATGTGGAATGCGTAATAACGCTCGGCGATTTTAATGCTGATTTCGCGAGTGATAAAAGTGTTAAAAGTATTTTTGGCCGGGAATTGATTGCCTATTGTAATGACCAAGGCTGGTTAAGTGCGGATCGCGCCCACCTGGGAACTTCATTGGGTACGTTTACCTACCTGAGTGATGCCCATGGGACCACGAGCTGGATAGACCACTGTATCGTTACAGAGGCCGCGATGAGTATGATCAACGGGGTGAGTGTTTTGAACAATGTGCATTGGTCTGACCATTACCCACTCATCATAAAATGTGATATTGACTGTATTGTGCCAAAGACTTACGACTATCAACATAAGTTAAATCAAGTGATATGGGGTGACAGAAATCCCAGCCAAATAGATATGTATTTTGAGCTATGTAATAAATATGTGCATACAATTCCATGGTCTGAGCTTCCATGTATGGGTTCTTCATGTAATAACTCATCACATTGTAGGTTTATAGACTCGTATTATGAGAACATTGTGAAGTGTATAAGTAAGGCTGCTGTGGGCTCACATAGGGGTAAGTCTATCAAACGTAAACAACAAGTTACAGGATGGAATTTCCACGTGAGGGACAGCCATGCAGCCGCCCGAGTTGCACATGAAACTTGGCTGATGTATGGCCGCCCTTCACAGGGACCGGTGTATGAACAAATGAGGCTGACTAAGAGTAAATTTAAAAATAAGTTAAAATGGTGTCAAAAAAACGAAGAAAAAATAAAAATGGATATTATAGCTTACTATCGATATAAGAACGATTTTAGTAAATTTTGGAAGGAAACTAGCAAACAAAAACACAAATGTAGTCTTCCTGTGTCAGTCAACGGCAGCCAAGACCCCCAAAATATTGCTAACATGTTCATAAACCAGTTTAAACTGCATAACTCGGTGAATACCACTGCCTGTGGAGTGCGAGGCTGTGCCCACGGTGGGCCGCGCGAGTTGCCTCCTGCTGGGTCGTCCGACACGAGCCTGCTGCACGTGACCATGCGGCAGGTGGGGGATTGCGTGCGGCTCATGCGCAGGGGCAGGTCGCCGGGACACGATGGGCTCAGCCTCGAACATATACTTTATGCCGGTGCGCTCGTTCACGAGAAAATTGCATACTTCGTAAATATGTGTATTGATCACAGCTACCTTCCGGAGTGCTTTATGAAAACCATAGTAGTACCCATAGTTAAGAACAGAACAGGGGATCACTCAAGTCTGTCAAATTATAGGCCGATCTCACTGGCAACAATAATTTCAAAAATTACTGAGAGATTAATAAATAAACACTTAGGAGAAAATAACCTACCAATCCATAGTGCCCAGTTTGGCTTTCGAAAAAATTTATCGACTGACTTAGCAATATTTGCATTAAAAAATGCTGTAAAAAGATATGTTTCTAGACAAACCCCCGTCTATGCATGTTTCCTAGATTTAAGTAAAGCTTTCGATTCAATTAAATATGAAGTATTATGGCAAAAGTTAAGAACTACTAATGTCCCCACCAAAATCACAAACCTTCTAGAGTATTGGTATGATAAACAAAGTAACCATGTAAAATGGGGTCATGCCTTATCGGAACAATATAAGCTTGAGTGTGGAGTGAGACAAGGTGGGGTAACCAGTGTGGTTCTTTTTAATTATTATGTAAACAGTTTAATCGAGGAGCTCAGTAGTACCAGAGTAGGCTGCTATGTAGATGGCCACCGCATCAATAACATAAGCTATGCGGACGATATGGTGCTGCTGAGCCCCTCGGTTGCAGGCTTGAGAAAGCTACTCGACATATGTGAGGATTATGCACAAGGGCATGGCTTAAAATATAATGTAAACAAAACAGAAATTATGGTGTTTCGACAGGGCAAAGGACCTGGGCATATTCCATGTATAAAACTGTGTGGCTCAGAGCTAAGAGTTGTTTCTAAATTTAAATATTTGGGGCACATCATAACTGATAATTTAAACGATAATGAGGATATAGAAAGTCAGAGGCGAATAATTGCTATGAAAAGTAACATGTTAGCAAGGAGGTTCACGCAATGCACTAAACAAGTAAAGATTACCCTGTTCAAGGCGTACTGCCAGGCGTTCTACACCAACTACCTGTGGTACTCGTACACGCGGGGGGCCTACCATACCCTCCGTGTACAGTACAACAACGCATTTCGAGCTATGCTCGGCCTGCCGTGGCGGTGTAGCGCGTCAGGTATGTTCGCTGAGAACAGGGTAGATGACTTTTATGCTGTTATGCGTAGATCTAAAGCTAAATTCCACGAGCGCCTACTCAAGCATAACAATAATATTGTGAGAGCCTCGTTAGCCTTGTACATGTACTCAGACAGGGCTGCGATACCGTACTAGACGATAAGGTGTTCTTTCTGTACCTGACGATTCTTAATTTGTGACATAAATATTGTTATTATTTTATATATTTTTATTTATATTTAATCTATTTAATCTAAATTTAAATGTATTTTTAATTTTTGATTTTTAACTTTTGTATTGTTTTATACTTTCTACTATGGGACCTGTGTCTGCAATAAACTGATTTTATTTATTATTATTTTATTGCAATCTTATCACTGTTGCAGTATTACAAGCTCTTCAGAGTAGCAGAACTACGTCGGGGCTCATAATGGAGTGTCACCGTACGTTGTCAGAGGTATGTCACCGCAGTGAAGTTACTCTGCAATGGATCAAGGGTCACAGCAACTCACGTGGCAATGACGGGGCGGACGAGCTGGCCAGAAGAGGGTCGGGACAAACAGCGGTAGGACCAGAACCCAGCATCCCACTTCCATCAAACTGGCAGAAGTCCGTACTCCGTCAACGCACTAGGAACAGGTCCAGGAAGCTTCTAAGACTTGCGAGAAACCAACTCCGCAAGCTTGATGCTGTTATCACTGGTCATGGACCCTACAACAAACACTTGTTCACTTGGGTGTTACAGACCACTGTGCCGAGCATACATGGAAGCTGAGGAAACCGCTGCTCGTATCCTGCTGGAATGCGGAGAGGTAGCATCGTTCAGGGTCGGTGACCCGAGGTCACTTCAGGAAGTCGTCAGCAATCCAAGGTCGCTACTGTACTTCCTGGAGGAGCTGGGCTGGCAGTGAGGCCGGCCTATTCACGCAAAATGGGCGCAATGGTCACGACCTTTCCGCGACCGCGACATTCTACGACCTGAAGAGGATTTTGGCCTCCGCAATGTTACGGAAAGCAAACTATCATTTCAGGAAAACAACTATTTCAATCCATTAAATTACGTAATTCTCGGGCGCTTAGGTAACTTCAACCACGTTCAAACATCCTCGATTCAAAAATTTGCACGATTTTTCGGATAGAACCAATTTTTTTGCGAAATTACCATTAACATTTCGTATGATCGCGATATAAAACATCAGTTAAGAGATTTTCCGGACTTTTTCGGCGTTAGGTGTTTATGTACGCGCCCTAATGCCAGTGTGTTCAAGCCCCAGGCGGTTCTGCATACAGTGCAGCACAATCAGTGCTTTTACATCTGTAACTTTATGTATCCACGAGACGCGCACAAATTATTCAGCAAAACTAAACTAGCGACTAACTCAGATTCCCTCTAACTAGTGTTTAAACTGCCAATGGATTTGCTCCGTTGTGGTAATAGGGGTTTTAATGAAACTACATCTGCGAGCAATAGGCACCAGTCTCCCACAAACATATTTTTGAAATGTTTCCATTATTTTTGTGAATTTCTTTGTAAAATTTGATTTGTGGTGAGAAAATAAATGATTATTATGGAATCACTTCGTTGCGGGTACTGAAGACTATTTTTCTTTATTTTTATGCAAGGAACTGTACATTATAGTATATGATCTGAAAGGTAATTTTGTGAACTTTCCAATGGTATCAAACGATTCACATTTAATGTCAGTTTTCTATCAAAATTAAGTTTCTACATGCATTAATTTTCTTTAATAAATATTACTATAATGTATATTCATTGCTTGCTACATAGGTATTTAGTATGTTTTGCTTGTTATTTTAGTTGTTCGGTTGAATGTTTTTAGTTCAAAGTGATATCTTTTGTGAACTTTCAGAATACAAAATGCTAGCAATGTTGGTTGGTAAAACAGAGAATAAAGCGTAGTTCAGTAATAAGTTGCTCAGGATACGATATATGGCGTCGATACTGAAAGTATAATTACAGATAATTCTTGGATAGTGGTAAATATTTCTAACAGTAAATTTATGTTTGTTTTATCGTAATAATCAATTGGTTATTAATACAAAATAAGCGTTTTACTCTATATCAGTTTGAAGCCTATGCTTGTTTGTGTATCTGCGTGTCTGTCTCTAGCCTCGTACGTAGCTTCAAGCTGTTGGACTGAAAAAAGATTAATCGCGGTGGATTTTAGCAATTAGATAATTAGTCAATTGGTTTTGGAATTATTAATTTTTTTTATTAGGTATTTTGTTTTAATCTAATTTTATATCATCTTTATCGTCACCTGTGAGTGAAAACTTTGGGAACGCAAAATTGCTTTATCTCCTATAACTATATTTGAAGCTTTTAACGAATTTAAGACAACAATTTGAAATAAATTGTAGAATCATCTGAAACCTCATGAAATTTGCTAACGAATACACATTTAAGGTGACAAATTGTAGTAGCAACTTCGCCATCAGATTGAAATTCATCCCCACCAGCTAAAGCCAAATTGGTTTCGAACCGTAAGGTTTCAGAGGAGCTTCTTACCGAGAACCCTTAAGCTGTGGAATGAGCTCCCACCCGAGGTTTTCCCTGAGGGCTAAAGTACGGGACTCTTCAAGAAGGGATGAAAAGGTATTTGAAGGATCGGCGAAGCACTGATAGCACCTCTGGTGTTGCAAATGCCCATAGGCGGCGGTAACCACTTTCCATCAGGTGGGCCGTCAGCCTTTTGCCTTCCTATATAATAAAAAAATCAAAATAAAAAAAATAGCTATGAGGTTTTTTCCTTTCTCCTGAAAAATTACCATTTCAGCATATACGAGGTTTTCACTCGCAGACAACGTTATGTAGTTATACATAAAAGTAAACTGATTAAAAATGGCAAAGGACGACTATTGGAATATCGTATTGCAACGTAAACTTTGGTTTACGAAGGTCACGGATTTGAGCCCAGTGGAAGCATTAAGCTGGGTATCAGCTACCGACCCGGGTGTTCCCAGTGCCGGCGGAGGGTTAGTTGCAACCGATCCCGTTTAATATCGAGTTTAAGTTGCATTTAAACCGAAGAATGGTTTAGCATCCGAATGCTAATAGTAAAATTAGCATTATACATATACATATAACATTATTCAAAGTTTAGATGAACTTACTTAACTGTTTCATAAAAAATCTTATAATCTGGTGGCAACAGATTCAGGCACATATGATACAATTTTTTTTTCTTATGTCATTGTTTTCGGGGAGATTTAAAAAAAATAGGTACCTTATATAAAAGATAATTAGATCCAACGGCATAAAATGTACCCTATTTTATAATATTATAATTTGGAAACAAGAGGAATATAATGACACCTCGCACTTCAAAATTCATTAATCTCTTTAGGCTGCAGGTTGCAAAAATTAACAGGCATACATACACATATCTGTATCGAAAACAATAACAGTTCACTTGGGCAGTCGCGTAAGTAAATGATCAATCTTATTAGAGACACTATAATAATAATAATATAATATCTGGGGACAAATCACACAAGGTCATCTGGCCCCAAACTAGGATTCCCTGTATCTTGGGAACCAGAGACTGATATACATACACATATACATTTAAATACATACATATATAGATATTATACACCCAGACTCAGAGCAAACAATTCTGCTCATCACAGAAAAGTTTGCCCTGTGTGGGGATCGAACCCACGACTCTCGGATCAGAGGTCAGGATCGCTAAACACTTAGCCACCGAGTCAGACTATGATTATGGTTCGGTAACCGTTGCACCTTGAACTCCACATTAGGTATGGTTGCAACGGGCCCGAGTGGCAACCACACGATATTTCCGTCTGTTCCGACCGGACGCGGTGCCCGCATTAGAGAGGCTTCCACGTAATCCTGTGCGACAATATCGGGGACACGTGCAATGTGGGCGTTCGCAGACTTTGGTGAAGTCTAGTAATGCTACGAAGCTCTCGATCTCACTGAAACTAATATATACGTACAATCTCAGGAATCTCCTTTCTAGTAATTTGTGGAATTTTTAATAGAAAATGCCAGATGGTAACAGGTATCGCCGCATACTAAGCGTAGCTCAGACTAAAAAACGTCTTTATACGTGAAGTATTTATGGCGTTTTCTCTTAAATGTATTTCAAAATATACAACATCTCGCTTGATGCCAAGTGACAAAAATGTAGTCGAGGATGTGTATATTATCGTATTATATTACTTACACTCTAACTTCACTACCGACTTGGTCCGAATGGTTTAGTCTTTAAAATAGGAATAAATGTATATTCCTATTTTCCATAGACCTATAGAGGAGCATGAAAAAGGTTTTTATTTTTAATACTGATCCCGTCATTGCAGGATGAATCTATAGCCGAAAACCTTAAACAAAGGTCGCTGACACTAAACAAGTTAATTACGTTTACGTTACGCGCTACGTCCGTCTGCACTCTGTGTTTAGTTAAAGTGGGACTTTTTGACGCTAGGGCGAATTTCGATTTTTTTATGATTTACGCCTCCATGTGATATTATATATTAATATCATTAGATGTATTTTTGGAAATGCTTATATTATTTCATAACTTATTAAATTTCATTTTAAATTAAAATTTAATTATATTAAACAAATCTGGTGCCTGCGTCTTCGTACGCCTGGAAGTTGTCTCAGGGAGGTTATTTTACTCAGAAGTTTTTAAAGCCATCTCAGAGATACGGGCATGTCACGTTCCTGTTGGACCCTCTATAAGCCGGGATGTAAAATTCGGATGTTTATTCGTGACATAAAACATATTTATGACAAATTACAGTAAAATCGACGTAAACTGGTTTTGATTATTTAAAATAATCACTTTTTTTTGCATTTTAACGTCAATGTGATAAATAATCATAATCTGGATTTTGGTAATAGGGTCTTACATTTGCGACATAATTTCACCTATTCCTATACTTGTATCTATGAATATAATACGTATAATTACACGTATGGAGCCGTTAATTACGAAAATCGATGGAAAATCTGAAACTCGCGCCAACATTAGAACTTTCCACCGTAATATTCATAATCTGCACTAATGAGCTCATAGAATTTATCCAACAACGGGCACAAAACTGCGCAAAACCGCATCAACGGAGTTGTAATCCATTCTATTCACATCCTGGAAAACGCTACGGTTGCAATCGCCTGCTCCAGTAAAATGGTAAATGGTTCGAGCTGCAAAGGATAAACTGTATTATACATATTATAATTAACTATTTGTTAAGTAAGATTTGTAATTTAAATAATGAGGTTTGTATGTTTTCTGTATTTTGTCGATAGATAAACGTATTCTATTCCGTTCCACTCCACTCCACCCCACCCCATCCCATTCAGGATCTCACTAAGTTTGCAAATCATCTTGAAGTAACAAGTATTAATTCTTCATAACTAACCACAATACATGGTTTAAATAGTTGTGTATGAGCGATTATGTCTTTACCCTAATGTTTTTCGGATGTGCGTTTTTGAGGAGTTGTGCATAATGTGCGTATGCGTTTCATTTTATTCGCCTGTGCTTGTAGCTAAACGGCTTGGGTTGTTTGGAAGTGCGAGTTGTCGATAAATTGACAAGGGAAACATTTCATGTAGCCGGGTTATTCTTTCTTTGTTATATCGCTTACGTTATTGTAGAAGACATTTTTTTGCGTTGGAAAGCTAGATCTTCCTAAAGAACTCATTTGTTGAACCAAAACCTAGACACCCAGCTCCATATTGCTAATTGAAACTAAAACTTGCTTTAACTCTAAAGTTGGAAGGCGGAGTTTGGAACAGCTTGTTACAACATTGTTTACTCGTCTACTTTGTTCAAATGACAATACAGTTGTCTGGCTGTCTTTTAAACCGCCAAGCCGAGCGTAGAGTAGAAGAAACTATACTCATGGGTATGAGAAAATGACTTAGCTTTTTTGTAAGACAACTTAGCTGGCTGTCTATAATAGAGTTGTCCACTATGCCGAAAAATAATTTCTAAATTGAACTTTATTTCTCTATACTTTAACGTGTCAAGCTTATTTAAGATTTAGTGAAATGGGTAACGACAAAGTGCTCCCTCCCCATCTGATTCAGGCCTAAACACAGTACTATGGCACAGATTATAATAATACACTATGACATTATAAACTAAATATCTATTATTTTTCATATCGATGCTAATGCACCACAGACTAGATGTAGTCAAGAAGGACCATCGAAGCTGCTAACTTTGGTCATCACCAAGACGTAACGAAGTCAAAAAAAGTTGGAAGTGTAGAAAGCTGTCAATGCTGTATTAATAAATTATGATTTATTATGCTATCCGCGTGGCAAGATTTCGGAAGGAGTCTATATAAGTTTGCCATCGACTCGACAAGAAGAACAATAAATACATAAATAGCTAAGATAAGAAGATGTCTGGTTGCCATTTAAAAAACAATTTCCGACTACTCCTGACAAAGCAGCGTTTACATAATTACTGCCACTTGAGAACATCTGGAAATGTCTGCAAGAGATTGCTCAGCGCTTTAAGATCGTCTACTTTTACGGCACAAAATGTTTTCTTTATTATATTGTTTTCATGCAAGTATCTTGAAAAGTGTAAATAAATAAATATTACCCGTCATTTATAAGAATTAGTTTATTTACATTTTAAATATCACAATGAAAAACTTTTGACACCCATAATAAACACATTTTGCATCAAACGTTATACATTAAAAGTTTACACCAAATAGTATTTATTGAGTAGTAGATTGGACTAATAAGTTCATTGCTTTTTGGTTTACACCTTTAAACTTAGCTTTCTTTCTTTAGCTTAGCTTAAAATCCTCATGGTTCCCCAGCACGTCTTTACGGAAATAATTATCATTTTGAACTGAATGTTACATTCAGTTGAATAGTCATTTGGACGTCGTAGCAGTCTTCAAAGCGCAGAACTTTCCTTATCGGGGTTTGGGCCCGTTGGCTAGAGCAGCGGGAATATCCAGCCACAAGTTACAACTAGTTAATATTCGCAATTTGCAAATGTAAACGCGCTTGTTTCATTGAAATTTTGCGCTACAGTTACGCTGAAAACTGGAAGTATTGATTAACTCGTTCCTTCTCCTGAACTTATAGTAAACATTGGTACATGCAAAATCCAATTAGCTATTCTATAATAAATGATGGTTCCTAGAAACTATGTTCAAACTTATCAAAACGCGTCATTCGACCGTTTTCTTTTTGACGTAGTAATTTAAATTCTTCATTGTTTTTGTGAATGGCAATAAAAGTGTTACTTAATATGTTATTAATCTTACGATGACCTTGGTATATCATATGTCTATGTTGTAAGACTGCATTCTGTAAGTCTTCCAATGAATTATTATTTCTAATAAGTAAATAAAATAAAATTTAATCTACAGTACGGACGCTCCCTTACTCTGCCTTTGTGTGTGTGTGGTCAGTCATCTATTAAGGAGGCTCGTGGTCTGTACTGATTTTGAGTCTTACAATTTGTTTAAGTCGATTCCGGTCCATGGTCGCCTTCACCGTGGTCTGATACAAACTTTAAAAGGCAGTTCTATCTTTAATCAGATCACTCCAGTGTTTTGGCAATTGACCTCTGGACCGTTTTCCTTCAATGTTGCCAATAACGATCAGTTTTCACCTTGAGAATAAGGTAAAAACACATAAAAGTGAGAAGAATTACACGAAACAAAAATATAGTTTTTTATGCTACTTCATCTTTATTATCTAGGCATATGAACCGCATTTCTAGACTCTAAAGACAGAGTACCGCTGAGCTTAAACTCAGAGTATCTTATAATCTTATAATATATTCGGACTTCACAGATGCTTTTATATGTGGCGTTCACTCTGCTGCCGGTGGGCGTCTGTCGGCGGGCAGTCGGCAGGCATAATCGGCGCATCGTCATGAATAATGAATAATTCAGGCACATTCAGGCGAGCACTGGCGTCGCGCCAGCCCGCGTTGGCTCAGCAAGCAATAGCAATGGAGGCAAAGACGCCAAGAGTCGCATCTACCGCCTAGCGACTTTCATAGTTCTGCTGTGATATAAGATTTCCTTGTGGTAAGCTAAGCAGCTAATATATACATAGGTTGCTGATTCGATTTCCATATCGAGCACAGCTGTTGTATCCCGTATAGGAAGGTTAGAGGAGCAGAGGACGTAAGTCTACACGAAGAGCTGACACAGTCAAGAGCAAACCAATAATGACACAGCTAAACATAAAGCGGCCTGGCTAGCTCGCTGGCGGGTGACACCTACGAACAATCGTGACAACGACGATAATGTCCCTCAGACATGAAGATATTATGACGTTTAACAAGACAGACAGAATTATTAACTAAAATTGTTTTACTCGCTGTAAAAAAAGGTGTAGCATCACTTCTACCCATGAAACTAAACAACTTTTGTTCTGCGAACTTACTGGAATCCCAAAAAAAAAACCTAAAATCAAACAATTAATTTCTATCAAAAGCCCTGCTTTGTTGATTTCGGCATTGTATTAATATATTTTTCCCAGTAAAACGTCCATATTTTTATAACTATAAGTTCAAAGCAAAGAAAACTTGTAAGTGACCGATCGCGATGTTTGTACTTACCCGCGTTTTAATATCACGTTCGAGTGCACATTCTACGAAAAAGCACAATTCAATCTCGCAAAGGGGAATTGTGTAATTTTATTCGAGTTTCACCTTTTCCGGATTAGAGCCGCCCGCGCGTGGCGTGTCGTACCAACAGAATTTTGAAATAAATTTATTGCCGTAACAGCTACCATGCTTGCCTTCGTATGAATGAGAGACCGGTATGGCTATTCACTCAAAAATCAGCGTCGAATTCGGCGCTGAAACAGCGATGAGATCGAAGTTTCGCCCTAATTTAAACATTTTCGTATTCGTAATTTTGACACTTCAAAGCAGAATATTTGACAGCCAGTTTTAATGTTTGATTACCCGGGACCAAACTACGAAACTATTCGCAAAATTACATAGTATTCGCCTATTTTACTGCATTCAATAAGTAACCAACGATGGTTCACAAATAGAATACATTTACATTCTAATACCACTATTATTTTATACCATCCCGATTTTAGGCTTGCATACAAGCGAATTACAGTACGACTGTGAAATGAATGTTAATGAAATCGGAATATACTTTACTTTGGAAACAACAGAAAATTACAACGCTATTACTTTAGTATTCGTGCAGATTTAATAAAAAAAAATTGGTAGGTATAGAGCGCTAGCTAAATTGACAAATTATCTTAATATTATTATTTTATCTACAATTGCTCAATTTTAGGCAATTTCGTTCCGACTTTTGGAAGGCGTAGGACCGAAACTAAGACGTATACATAGATATGCTCATTGTCATATTTTATGTTATAAACATGACATCATTATTATGATTTATTATTGTAATATTCTCATACAATATCAACACAAGGTCACATAATATTTGTTAGGTTAGTGCTTATATTTCTCTCTTTTGTGAAAACATACAATATATGTTCAGATTCTTATATGTAGTAAAACAATATGTAAAGCAATAAATACTTAACATTTATAAAGCTTATAGCTAATATTATATACAAATAATATTTTTCATACTAGGACAGCGCTATCATAGCAGGCGAATCGCGCCTAAATAATATGGCAACTAATATTTCATATTACATTTCGTCGGCAATTTGTGTAAAATTAGGCTACACGGAGTTTCCTTCATAGAAAATTGCTATTATGCAAATTTATGTATTTTGGCGAAAGCGAGTGCCATTAAATATGTACCTGGTGGAACTGAGCCGGCTTGGCCCACTGCAGTAGCTGGAAAACCTTCTGCGGGGTCCCAACGTTACACCGAAATTACATTTCATCGAAACTTATGATGCAGTTACTTTCCATAAAGTAGTAGGCGAAGAATTCATAATTGACGCAAAGTTATGAAATGTTAGTATGAAGTAAGATTAAGTGATCTTGTTATCAAGTGAATACAAAAATGATAAGATTAAAACGTGTTCATATTAATATATAATCAAATATGAAATTAAACATAGCATTAATCCATATTTCATAGAACAGTTTATCAACACAAAAGGTTAAATCAAATTAGGTTTTTTCGAGTAACATTTTTTTACAGACTGTATAATTTTAATATCAATTTCAATACTAATCAATTACTTCTGTTCCAACCGTCATATTGAGGATTCACTAAAGTATAAAAACTGAGCTTAATAGAAAACTGATGTAACTTTTGTTTTGTAAATAATTCAATTATTACAACGATAATCTAATACCAGGCAGCCGCCGTCTCTATACCCTGGGTATAGACGGTGGGTTGTGCCTCTATACCTTGGGTATAGACGGTTGGTTGTGCCTCTATACCTTGGGTATAGACGGTTGGTTGCGCCTCTATACCTTGGGTATAGACGGTTGGTTGTGCCTCTATACCTTGGGTATAGACGGTTGGTTGTGCCTCTATACCTTGGGTATAGACGGTTGGTTGCGTCTCTATACCTTGGGTACAGACGCTGAATTATTGGTGTGGCACAACCACACCAATAATTCAGCGCATCACCAATTACTCGTTAACAACCCATATCGTCCCCACTGCAGGGGCACGGCTCTCTTCAAATAACTCTGGAAGGTTTTTTTTATGGCAGAGGTGGCAAACGAGCAGACATGGTTAGGCCATATTCCACACTAGAGGGGCAAATCCAGATTGGTGGAGGTTGTGGGACTAGTACAACCCCAGTGTCAGAAGTTTTCAAGCCGCCTATATAAGGCCTCCGACATGACTCGACTGCCATCTAGCTAGCTTAAATAATGCTGTTTGGTTTTCTGTATTTTGTCGATAAATAAACGTTTTCTATTCTATTCTATAGCAGCCGGCACCAATGGCTTAACTTGCCTTGCGAAGCACGGAAATGGTCGTTATAAATGCCACTAACAATTAAACCCATCCAGATTGTAACCGTGCCTGTAATCAGTTAACCAGCGTGATCGACGGAACCACACAAGCCTCACTGAGCCACGACCACTTACAACTACACTATTTTTAACGACAGTATTCGAGATCTCAAAATTCGACACTGGTAGCAAACCAGGCTATTGTTGGGATTGCCAGGTATCTTCATTATTAAACCACTTCTTGCTCAAGGATTGTGATACGGAATGTATGAACAGTGTATGCCAAATATAAACGGACTCAGAAAAAAATCGTGTGAAACTCTCACAGAAAGGTTTCTGTGGTTCAAAAAATAAATAACTATTAAAGTAAAACTGAAGGTAACTCCTTAAGAACCTAGTGCATTTCTACGTTGAAGTAGTGATGCCTATAGCTATAGCTACAGGATCTTATAATTTTAGAAGAATATTACCGATTTCAGTTATATGTATTTGGAAGAAATGACACTTGTGTAGAACAAAATTCATATGATGAGGTGAAACGAGAAGGTCAAAACAACATCTTTTATAATTGTATGAAACTATACAGGGTGTAACAAAATTGGTGTAGGACCTGTTAACTGGGGATTCTACTCATGGCGCTGAACAGCTTTTTGTTCTACGACTTTGCTCAAATCACAAAAAAAAAATTGACATTTAAACAAACTGATCATCTGTTTTACCATTTTTGTATGGAGAGTCCAAGATTTGAGCAAAGTCGTAGATCAAAAGTTGTTCAGTACGATGAGTAGAATCTCTAGTTAACGGGTCCTACACCAATTTTGTTACACCCTGTATTGAACAATATTCTTTTGTTTTAAAAAAATGGAAGAGTATTTATTTGAGCCCCGACATTACTTCTCTTTCCGCAAACACTTCGTAAACTCTCCGTTTTGAGAACTACTACTGCCATAGAGGGTAGGCTTCTTCTTTTAATTAGCGTTACCCGGCTGGAGCCAGGGTCCGTGTTCCGACTCAATCTACTCCACTTTGCCCGATCTTCAACAGCCTCCTCAGTGAGGTCATTTGCCGTTGTAATTTTTTAAATTACGTTTCTTATACAGCACGAACTTAAGATAACAAGACACGGTAAAATTTGTATAAGATTTAACTTACTAAAACTTTTAGGGACTTTTTGCTTGTAAACAAAGCAATCTAGGGAGTTTTCAAAGACAGTGACATCACTATTTAAACTTGGACTCCTAATCACGCAACTCACCAACTTTCCCCTAGAAAATATAATATTTTGACGTCTCAAACACACCTCGGACACTTCATACAAATAACGCGATATTGTTTACTAAGGTAAGTAACCCAAATAAGGCCTACCTTATTTTTATCTTGACGAAATTAATAGGTTTTTAAGAAAAAAACCGGCCAAGTGCGAGTCAAGCGCACCGAGGGTTGCGTATAATGAATTTATATCACACATATCTTGAACTCTATATCAAATCTATCTTCGTCTGCTCGTTTGCCACCTCTGCCATAAAAAAAATCTCAGGCCTGCAATTCCTTGAAACTGTGAAAAAAATCAAACTTCTTTGCCAACGCAATCAAGAGATACGGCCGTTTATGCCGCATATTTGGACACTCACAGTCATGGGAATCAAAACTTACAGGGTACTTCCCGTATACCTAGAATCATGAAATTTGGCAGGAAGCAAAGTTACATCACAATTTTTTTGTGATGTAACAAAAAAAAATGGTTTTCGGACTTTTCATTTTACTCTCCTTTTGAAAATAAAATTATCTTTGGTTCGTAAATAAAATTATATTAGTTTTCCACTCTTTGACTACCCTACTGAGTTGCGACACACACTGTTCTGATGATACGCAGCTTCGACAGAACTTAGCTTCGATGCTACACTGCTTCGACAGCTACACATGTGCGATACGTCAGTGCTCCGACGAGTCATATTTTCGACACTACACTACTCCGACACTGCACATTAAATGACAATTTAAAGCAACTTCCAAGGAATTCGTAGCCGACTAGGTGCCAAAGGGCTTATCAATTGAGGGTAAAAAAAAGTAAAACGTGTGACAACACTTATTTAGGTAGGATTGGGTAGGATTTTCCTTATGCGACTGAACAACTTTTGTTATTCAACCTTGCTCAAGGTATTTTTACACCTATTTTTGGAGGCTTAAAAAACAGGGGGTTAAAAAAGTGCGTTTGAGATTTTAAGGGATTACTCAGAATCAAGTATAGAATTCAGAAAAAATATTGAATTTTTTTTTTCACTTTTCCATACAAAGCCTTGATTCACTATTCAGATTTAGTATGGGAATCTGAATAAAAAATGAAGACCGGATTTTTTCAATATTTTTCCTGTATTCTGTACTTGATTCTGAGTAGCCCCTTAAAATCTCAAATGAACTTTTTAACAACCTGTATATTTATCACAAAAAAGTAGATAATCACTAGTATAATAATTGGAAATTCTAGAATAACTAAAACCATGAAATTCGTGTGACGTAATTTATGGATGGCCCCTAGTACAAAATCGAACGTTATTAAACATTTTTGAATTAATAAAATAAGTACCATGAAAAAAAAAACTTTAACGAAAACATTTTAAAATATAAGGGGTGATGATACTGCCATGTTTCTTATAAAATTTGATCTACTTTTAAGCGACTTCAAACATTACCT
This sequence comes from Coleophora deauratella, assembly GCA_958295455.1. Lineage (NCBI taxonomy): Eukaryota > Metazoa > Arthropoda > Insecta > Lepidoptera > Coleophoridae > Coleophora > Coleophora deauratella. The sequence continues at coordinate 18,834,642 of OY282394.1, read as the reverse complement.
GTTAAAGTTAAAGTGATACCTAATTGAAAAATAACAGTTTGTTTTTTGTTATTCTAGAATTGTCTATTTATTACCCAGAACTCCCTCCTGATCCGAACCTATGATATGTCGGCTACGAATTCTACGGAATTTGCTTTAAATTATTATTATTTTATGTGTAGTGTCGGAGTAGCGTAGTGTCGAAGATATGACTCATCGGAGCACTGACGTATCGCATATGTGTAGCTGTCGCAGCAGTGTAGCATCGAAGCTAAGTTCTGTCGAAGCTGCGTATCATCGGAACAGTGGGTGTCGCAACTCAGTAGGGCAGTCGTCCATACTCTATAATGTCCTTATACTGTGGTCTCGAACGCGTCAATCATCTGACGCGAAACCCAAAATGTTTAACCAAAATGTTGTTTGTTTATGTGCGAAGCCCCAGTATAAATATTGTCACCCTACTACATACAGGTGACAGTCACTCATTAAGCCAGTAGAGGCCTCATAGACGGCTTGAAAACTTCTGACACTGGGTTTGGCTACTAGCCCCACAACTCCACCAATCTGGACTTAGTAATATGGATCTGGAGTATGGCCTAACCTTTGCGTGGTATGGGAAGAGATCCGTGCCCCTGCAATGGGGACGATATGGGTTGTCAACGACATACAGGTGACATTTTATTAGTTTCGATCACGTTCTCTCTGGTCAATTTTTGTCCCAAGAAACGGTACAGTATACACAGTCATGTATGTATAAGCACACTATACATTGTACCTAAAAAATTAATTTAAAATTTTTCTTAACCAACATTCTATGGAGAGGCAAAATTTTTATAAGTTGCCCAAAATTGTTCAGTTTCTTGAGTAGATTCCGTAATTAACAGGAGCGACTCAAATAAATGTTTACCCTGTAATTGGCAATAATGTAATAACGACAACACTCCGAGAGTATCTAATTAGAAGACTTTAATTACAGTTTATATGAATAAAATCAAGCCCACTTGAAAATCAGATTTTCCTCAGTGTACCGTTAAATTTTGTATTTAATTAGCAGCAATATTGAAATATCGATAATAAAATGGTTGTATCATGGTCGCCACCTACATACGTTTCTGTTTCATTTTTTTACTACATTCGCAGAAACCATTGAGCTGCGAAGATTTAAATCGATACTCACATTTGGTCTACGTACTGTTTGCGTAATAAACAACTGTCATTCAGATTCAGTTAATATCACTTGATATACGGCAGGTGTTGTAACTGCAGCGAATGTTTCCAACGTAATTTACGTACGAATATATTCAATTCACAGAATATGTTGTAAAGCTTCCGGCACAAAATAGACACAGAAGGTCCGCTCAATACAAACCACTAAAATCGTAAGCATATACATACTTATAGAAATATACGGTCGTTCGAGACAAAGTCACGCGGAAAAGTACCACAACAGTATCGTGACCTTGTCTACAATGACCGTATAGATCTATAAGCATGTATATGCTTAGGATTTTAGTGAGCGTATTGAGCGGACCTTCTGTATCTGTGTATTTTGTGCTTCCGGGCTCTGTGCGGTTAAACTAGTAGTTGTTATAAACTAGTTGCTGAATACAATACGACTATACAGAGTACATACGTCACTGTGAAATCGCCCGATCTGTTTTTTCATAAATATTCAGGTTATAATACGTGAAAGCGTATCTCGAGCTCCCGCAACGTACGGATATCCGAATGGACATATACTCATTCCAATCGGTAAGACCGTGTAATAAAGCATTGATTACTGATCTTCCAGTGTTTCGTGGAATCATCATCATCGTCAGCCAAAAGACGTCCACTGCTGAACAAACGCGACCTTAACCAGATCGCTACTGTCTTCCGGGCCCGGTCGCCACTTGTGAACTTTTCTGCCCCGCGGCCATCTGTTCTACGAGCTATGTGCCCCGTCCACCGCAAATTCAGTTTACCGATTCTGTGAGCTATGTTGGATATTTAAGTTCTCCTACGTATCCCCTAAATTCTGATTCGATCACGTAGATAAATTTCGAGAACAGCACACTACATCATATTTTGGGTGACCTTGAAATTGTTCATTTAAAAGCATATTTTTTTACATGTATAGAGTAAATTACAGTTACACAACTAAGCAAGTCCACACGTAGTACGTAGCTTGTGGTAAGAACCTCGTATTAGGTAGACTAAAAAAAATTGCTTCGCAAAGTATACAGTGCGAATTTCGAATAAATATATTTTTATTTTAATAAAAAAGACTAAATTCCCAGTATATAAGGTGCTACTTTATTAGTGCCCGATATTTTAGTCAGTGCTCCTACTCCTGATTCTGTTCAACTTTCCCCAAGAAACCCATAGTCAAACCGAAAAAAAATTTTTGGACTCTTCATAAAAATCGATCAGCCGAGCGGCTAAATTAGTATGAAGAGCCCAAAAAAAGTTTTGCGATTTGACTATGGGTTCCTTGGGGAAAGTTGATCAGAATCAGGAGTAGGAGCACTGACTAAAATATCGGGCACTAATAAAGTAGCACCTTATATTATGAATCCTATATGCACATTGTCACAGACAATTCACACAGAAAGGTATACTAAGAATTAAAAGTGGAAGTTTTCCTTTCGTCAAAATCAGCAACTTTTCTTCCACGAGTTTAAAAAAAATACTTCACACACTTATGAAGCTGGCCAGTATTCAGATAAGACCAAATTTAAGAACTGAAGTTGTTTAGTTTCATGAAAAACATACTACTTTAAGAAATTGTTACTTTATACAAAGTCAAGTCTATAAATTTAAATGTCCCTGAAAGGAATTTTTTAGGACTTATCTACCTAATTAATTTGTTAAAGCTTTTATGAGCTTTGTAAATTTAACAGATTTTGGTATCAAATTACTTTTTCTTAGGGATAAGCCGGGAGCTGTCTCTTTTAACATTGTATTGTTTGTAAGCACTTAAATTTTCGAGAGGGTGGGTGGACCAAAGTAACAAAAGAAAAATATAAAGAACAGATTTGCTCGTATCTTTTTAAAATTCGTTGGTTTGTTATTCTTTTTCTTATTAAATGGAATTTGCAAATCTGAAATAAGAGTGACTGTCAGGCGCAAACACCGGTCTTCTGCGCTTATTTAAATAATAAAACCTTCCACTTATCTTGGAAAGTAGCAGGTATCGACCCCCTCCCCTGGGAAAACTTCACCCCTCCACCTGACTTGCGGTTTTGTTTCTCACGTTCCAACTAAATGGATAATTTTCTGCCAAACTTTCCCAGTATCTTTGCTTGTTTTAACCCGATGTCAGTGACAGCATCACTGCAAAGAATGAAGGTAAAGTGTAACGAAACGGTGTTTTCCTTTAGGGTGGAGTCCTAGTCATGAAACCGATAAAACCATTCGAAAACCGTACAAAGTAAGACATCAAGCCGTTTTGGCCTCAGTAACAATAGAACCTATGATCTTTCAATAAAACAAGGGTATTGAGATTCCTATTATAAGTATTGAACATGAACGCTTTCAAGACGAATGGCGGTCTGTACGCGTTCCGATACATCAATACAACACGTTCCAATGGACATAATAACCTATTACAACAAAACTGACAATCCGAAAAACTTTTTTTCTGCGGTATATTGGTTTCTTCTCTTCAGGTAAACTAGGGGCAACCAACTATGTGGAGATAACTCAATAGCCAACTAAGCAGCGACATTATACCTATACAAAACATTTTAATAAAAGCGTCCTGCATCCTGTATCCTTCCCCGCATCCTAGTTTGTACAAGTAACGGAGAACTACCTACTTGAAATTTGTAATAAAGGCACGTGCTGACTCGGACACCTAATCTGCCGTATTCAAACTATTCAAAGAGTCTTTGATCCGGATAAAAGAGTTCGAAAGCGCCTTAAAACGGCTCCTTTGGGTACTAGAGCATGGCTTTAGGCATATCCGAATTATTTGTTTTATATCCATCCAATCCATACTGTTACGTATTAACTTATTTTGCTACATTATGTCTAAGTCCTTTCCGGTTTATTGTAGTCTGAAGGAAATTGGTAGGGTATTAGGTAGATAAAAAATAAAGATGTGTATATTGTTATGATAAATAAGCTAATTCAGTTGTAGGCACTGAATGTAGTAGGGCGAACTCTTATAAAATGTAGGTATAAGTATATCAATCAAGTGTACTGTGTGTAAGTGTATTTAAAAAAATCACGATGTATTTATTTTAATGTTTAAGATCTTGCCCTATACACTGTATTTTCTAGAGGATACCTTACATCGTATTTTAAACTAATCTCATTGCATTGTCATAATTATTTTTTTTAAGTGTTTGTAACATTAAAAATAATAAGGCACTCGTATCCCAGGCACTAAGCCTCTTCCGGTTGGCAACCAAAAATAGCATATTGCTCTGTTCATAAATAAAATACTGTCAGAAGACCGAACAAAATAGTTTTTTTTGTGCAGTGTACAATCCTCAGTGTGTTACGCACATTTTAGTCCTTCGAGCCGGATGCATCTTACCTATAAGTATATAATACAAACAATGTGCAATACTTTAATAAGCTATTTAAAAAAAAATGCTTATTATACAGGGTTACAGGAAAAGTCGTACTGAATATTAAAGGACGTCATTATTCAGGTCATTTCTGATGGATTTTGTTCTATGACATGGTGTCCGAAACTTAACCGTTATGGAGAAGGTTCAGTATTACACACTGTTTATAATATGTACTTATAAGTAAGACATAAAAAAAATTGTAACTACATGAAGCAAAAGAAAAATATTAAAAATTATCCGTGGGAGCACCTCTACTCAGCCAGGCAGCTTTATCGGCCACTTCCTTGCCGTCAGGCCGCTCCGCACCGCTCCGGCCACTACCTACTGGCCGCTCCGTCCCGCTCCATCCCACTCCGAAACGGAATACCAATGACTCCCGGTTACAAATTAAGCGAGTGACACGTTCGCGATTCGATTCCGATATAGCAGCAGAGAGGAAATTGTCCGGAACGGAACGGCCGGATGTGATTTTCTCGTCGATTCCTGAATTTCATTGCTGTGTTGAAAAATTATCTTTGACCATTTGACATGAATCCTCAAATAGGAACTCTTAAAACTTCTCACAGTTCGTTGGACACCTTACCTGTCAAACAAAACGATTGCACAAGAGATTTATCTGTTGTTTTTTCTATACCGAGCCCACGTTTTTGTACTTGTAACATGGATTCAACGTTATTTTTGTATAACGGGGAAACAGTTTTGATTCATTCAGTAAAATGGAATCTACTTAGCTGAAAGTTCAATTTTCCGAGTTTCAGCAACAAACCAAGACGTGGAGCGTCTCTACGTACCATCCTTTGCCAATGGCGTCTTGCTACTGTTTCTAAAAAAATATGAGATATTCCAAACATACTACTTTTTTCACAAAAAACCAATCACTCTTTACTATCGAAGAATTCCAAATAAGAAAGAAGAGCTTTGTCAGTGTTTATTCACGACTAATGGAATATCACATGTAATTTTGAACCGCTATAGAGTTAACTTAATAGTGCCTTATAAATTTCTTCCAGTAAATACGTCAAATATAAAAGTAAATAGACGTAGCCACCCCGTTTACGGAATGGGTGTGAAAACTGCCTCGGCTATAAAAGAGGCAATTCAAAAAAATTGCTTTTCAGCCTTTCACCTTTCGGCTCATTGTGACCAACGCGTTCGACGTCTATTGAAATGCCTTTGAATTGAAAAGTGCTGTTCCGTAGCGTGGGCGTCACCAACCAGTGGCTGTGAGCCAGGCTTCGGAGGTGCGCAGCGCAATCACGGCAAATTGAGAGAGAAACACTGAACCAACTGAGGGTTCAGTACGGTATCGAGTATCTCTGATTTCTATATTCTGTCTGTTAACAATCCATATTATCCCCACTGTTGGGGCACGGCTCTCTTCCCATACATAGGGAAGGTGACGCCATACTCCACACACGGGGGACAAGTCCTAGATTACACTCCACACGTTTTGCTACACCGAAATTTTCAAGAAGAGTTTATAGTTTCGATGGTAGGCCTTGTTGATTTGTCACTGCATCTAATAATTATATACAGAAAATGTTCGCTGCAGAAGTTAATATTGAATCAATATTAAATTAAATCTATTCATCTTACAGATGACCACCAGATCCAGCTCATTCGTAACGAAAAAGGAATTGTACGGAAACCTGACGACGACATGAGCAATGCAAACAACAACAAGTAAAAGACCGAGCGATCGATCCGACCTGGCATTACCTATGCAAAATTCTTGGCACCAACTGTAACTATCTATACATATTTAAATTTTGCTGGTGGGGGTCATTAAGGTCAATTTTTACAACCAAAATTGAATAGTTAGAAACGAACTAAGAACGTTAGAACTATCATCATGGTTGGTTCTGGGACTCTGTACCGTGTACACGTCTGTTGAGTTAATTGTAGAATTGTTACTGAATCGTTTTAACTCATTTTTGTAATGGAGAAATACAATAGTTGTGATTAAAATTCTGTGACAAGCGATAGATAAGAATAGAATTAACTCGGGATACAGCTCTATTTTCCGAGTTCCAGCAGCAAACCACCACGTGGAACGTCTTGAAGTATCCATTACCCTCAGAGCCGTGACCTTCACTTGATACTGGTGTTTCGCCATTTTTTCTTAAAGATTCTCTCAAATACTTGCTTATCCTTTTACACTTGACATTGGTAAAATATTTTTATATAGATAAGAAGATACCAAATAGAAAAGAAGAAGAAGAATTAGCATGATACATGTTAAGGTGATATTATACTCATAATATTTTCTCCTGAACGCTAAAAACCCAGCTAAGGAGATCTGGCGAGTTATCGGCGAACAGATTGCCTCGAAGCCTAGGTCATGCACCGATATTTGCATAAATGAAAATGGCTTACACATCCCGGGGGCTAAAATAGCTAACTGCCTCAATACCCATTTCCTCACAGTTGCAAAAAAACTCGTTTCTCAAGCAGACAAGGAGAAAGCCATCACATTTCTTAAACCTTCAGTCTTAAATCACCTTAAGTCGTATACGTGTATACCATCATTTACACTTACCCCAGTCATCTCCGACAGTCTGAATCGAGTATTTCACTCAATGATGCGTACGCCGGCTACACTGGACATATACGATGTTTCAGTAAACATACTGTCATCAATTTGGCCTTTTCTAAGGGAAATAATGGTTAACCTGTTAAACGAGATGTTTACCAGTGGCATATACCCCGATGTTTTAAAAAGCACTCGTGTCTGTCCTGTGTATAAGGGCAAAGGAGAGAAAACGAATATCGATGGTTACAGGTCTATAACTATAGTACCAAACATTTCTAAGATTATTGAATCAATTTTATCTAAAAACATAATGTCATACCTTGAATTAAATCAACTTATTACAGAAACACAATATGCGTATAGAAAACAAAAATCCACAACCAGAGCCGCACATCAACTTATTGACTCACTACTGACAAATATCGATGGCAAATTCAAAACAGCTGGTTTATTCTGCGATTTAAGCAAGGCATTTGACGTTATCCAAAATGATTTACTGTTAGAGAAGCTATCTCAGTACGGAATAGTCGAAAAATCTCATGATCTGCTAGCATATTTCATAAGCCACAGGCGGCAGACCGTAGAAATCATAGTAGGCGGGAAAAAACTAAAATCTGATCCTGGTGACGTCACAATAGGTATTCCACAGGGCTCCGCCCTTGGAAATACCCTATTTTTGTTATTCATCAACGACTTAGCGTCGTCTATATCTAACGGAATGACGGTACTTTTCGCAGATGATACAACGGTAATAGTTTATGCGCGAACTTATGCAGAACTGAATGATAAAATTCATAAAATTTATAGGCAGCTACAAGATTGGTTAACAGTTAACGGATTGATATTAAACACTACAAAATCCAATGTTATGTTGTTCAGTGGAAGACCAATACAAACGCCACTAGAAATCAATAGTCACGTTCCTCTATGTGATAACTGTCGCTTTCTGGGTTTCATGTTGGACTCCAACCTAAACTGGAAACAACACGTGCAGGTACTTTGCGACAGATTGAGGGGTGCAGCGTACGCACTGAGGAAACTGCGACCTCTTGTGTATCCACAGATCCTAAGACAGGCCTACTTCGCTCATTTTCATTCTTTTATGTCATATGGTATTATCCTATGGGGCGACTCAACGCACTCAAGCCGAGTCTTCGTCCTGCAGAAGAGAGCAATTAGGATTTTGTTAGGCACATCCTCAAGAGACACATGCAGGGAGCAGTTCAAATCACTGCGTATTATGCCGCTCTACTCATTGTACCTGTACGAGTTGTTGACGTTTGTCCGACGAAATCTGTCGACCTTCGATCGACGCACCACAGGAGGCAGACAGTTGCGTAACACCGGCCGGCTACAAGTAATGCCACGACGAACAACACTTGCGAGCAAAAACCCTCGCGTTATCGGTCCAACATTATATGAGCGACTACCCGCGTTGATCAAGGATGAACACAATGACGAAACGTTTAGTCTCCAACTGAGAAACTTTTTGTTGGATAATGAATTCTATTCGGTTAATGAGTTTGTTATTAAGATGACATAATTTATTTACATTTTATTACTTTATTACAAGTTGTAGTATTGACATGTATTTTAATTCGATATTCATATTTTGTTTGACATACATTTTGAAATGTACTTTATTTTTAAATTTGACATATTTAGATATACTTATATTTTTTATGTGTGACATTTTAAATTATCTTATTATTTATTTAATTATTGCTTTGACGATCATATTATCCTCTGACATTTTTGTAATATTGTATCATTGTAAACTTGACATTGATAATATGAAAAAAAATCTCATCTAATCTAATCTATTGAACAACTCTCTTCAAAGGACCAATAAGTTATTTCTCAATAAAGTGGATTCTATAAAGTTGGTCTAATAACTGATCCATTTGAAATATGTATACATGATTGATTTTTTTCTCCCATTTCAACGAAGTCATAGGACAAACGTTGTTTCGTTTCATAAGTAAAAGTTTGATAATAATAATATTTTACTGCACATCTGGGAAAACGTACTATGTGTGACAAACAAAACAAAGAAACACGGCAGACGTCACGAAGTTTCAAACAAGTGACATCGGCCATAATGGAGTTCGTGCGACGGTTCAATCCCAGGATATTTATGCGCCATGCACCGGCGAGGTGCAACGAATGCACCAACAGAATGACTGCACAACGCCTGCATAGCAAATGCACCTGATTCACTGTCACTACCGGGAAAAAATGCTCTTGACTTCAGATGAGGACTGCTTTTAAACTCCGCTGCAGAGTTTCAAATGTACTTTGAGGCAAATTCCAGCAGCAATATTTTTAAACAAACGATCACTTCAAAGAAACTATCTTTATATGGGTATACACAAGGCGTTATTTATATTCACATGAACCTGGAGGTAATAAACCCTCGCGGTATGCGAGCGCCACTGTTCCTTCTGGCATAACTGGGTCGTGCGTGTCTGCTTCACATTAGCTCATTGATGGAAAATAGTGTTCGATTCAGCCAATTTTCCTCCAACCAACGTAATTATTTTAAATGGAGTAGCATTTCCTGTTACAACGCGAACCAATCAGAAGTCATGCTATTAAACTATAATGGTTGCGTAAGTTGATAAGACGCGAGTAAATCTGGACTAAGGTAAAATATCCGTCCCAGGCTGCGATGGAGACCGATAAAACGCATAAACACACAAACGGTACACGATCGATTCGAGCCCGAATTCATTCAGCGGATCCTAATCGCTTGGAAAATCTACGCGTAATGTGGCAGCGAATGTCATGCGCTGCCAGTTTGTGTTCGTTCTGCCACGTCACAGTTAAGACGCAGCGCCACTTCCCGACCTCTTCTTTTTTCGATTGGCACCTTGACACGTATCACGTAACCCAACGCCCGATATATTTTTGGCTACAATTGCACGCGATCTCTGCAATCGGGGGAAAGCCGCAATAAAATGAACGGCACTTCAGTCCTCTCAATTTTCCTGCTGTCTTTTGCGGAAAGTTATTGCTGCAGCGTTTACACAGATAGGTTCGATTTATAGCACCGTTTTCCTGCTCGTAGCTGTTATAAGTGTGCTCTCGTTTTTCCGATAACATGTCATAATGACGACCAAACAAAAATAAAGTGGTCTCCTTTGAGAGCTTTTTTTTCCTTTTGGGCAAATCGCTTGTGGCTATGTTTGCGTATTTCAGGAAGATGGATGGAAAATAGACCCAAATGACGCGGGCCCACTTACCTATTCATTTGGTTGTTTTCTCAACCGAATTGGGCTGGATTTGGCGCGGGACAGGTAATCTACATTAATAAATTGGCCGGGGAAACGACACCTACAACTAATATTGGCTCCGTAGACGCCGTCGGCACATTAATCAATTTAGTCCCACGTACGCTTGCCTAGCTCTGTGTGCTCGTGTTTTCCTTCCCGCCTCGTTACGTTAATAATTTCCTTTTGACAAATGTAATGACAACATATAGTTCGATGTTTTGGCAATATTCGAGGTGTTATTTCAGCAATTTTTCAAACACAAACCATACTTTTGCACAGCTAGCCAAAAAAATAATTTTGATTTAGTAAGTACAACACTACTATTTGGACTAAGCTGCAAATGGGAAATTTTGTTAAAATCCTTCACAACGTCAAAAGCTTTTAGTTTATTTGAGATCCAAAATTATACTGTTAAAGTCTCTAGCTTAAACTCACAGAGGAGGCACTCACAGGCAGAGGAGTAAGTCGTCGACACGGGATTACGAGTGTGAATTGACTTAGCTGCGACAGGCAGCCGTGTGAGAGGGGCTTAATTAACCGCCACCGTATGCCACAGCGAGTGTGCGCCGAAAGTTAACTAACTATGGACTCAAATATATCGGCAGCTAATTGATTTTAGATAATTATGATCTAGTGCATGACATGGGAAACATCCGTTTTCTAAATCCAGTAGTCCGTCAAACTCAGGTTTTCCTGTTGGACTAAGTATTAGACACAACTAATTGTGTCAACGGGAATGAGTTTCTCAAAACCTTCCTGTTAGCACCACTAGATGATTTTAATTAACTTATGTAATGTCAAAATTATTGAATAATGAAAATTTCGCAATAGAAGCGATACTTCAATTTCATCGCAATTTTACCCGACTACGGCGAAGTAAAAAGGAGAGTTATGATTTTGACCCGTATATACGTATGTATGTATGTACATCTGTTCCGGAATAACTTCTAAACTACTTTAGAATCTGATAAATGAATTAATGCTGTTAACAATTACAACTAAGAGCTAGATGATACATGACATGAGATTTTTATCTTGTGATAATGAATCCCGGAGACAAACTGTCTCTAACGCAAAAAATACGATTTATTCGCTGAACTAACTGTTCTCGTCACTCATTTAGGCGTCCGTTGTCTCTGGAATCTTATCCTATATTGAGGTAGCTGGATAAAAAAAATTAGAAGTTAGCTAAATTCGCAGAGGGCGATTGGGGCCCTGCGCGTCCAATATAACAATGCGTTCAGGGTGCTGTTGGGGCTGCCGCGCTGGTGCAGTGCGTCGGGGATGTTTGCAGACGCGCATGTTGACGGCTTCCAAGCCATGATCCGCAAACGGTGCGCCGCGGCGCTCTGCAGGCTGCGCGGCAGTACCAACGGCATCCTGAAAGTGCTGGAAGACAGGCTGGATGGCGGTATTGTGCGTCGGTGGTTGGAGATGCACTCATCCGTTGTGTCATACTCGGGATGAGTGGGTCCCCAGCCAGTGGCTCTTACTCTTACTTTATTTTATTTTTATTTATTTTTAAACTTCTGTACTAACAATTAGATTTTTAAGTCTTATGAGTGTTTACTAACCATATTATGTAACGTGTTTTTTCTATGGACTTTTAAGGGTCTGAAATAAAATATATATATATTTTTTTAATATTTAAATTGATTTCGCAGATAAATCTTACTGAGGGTAAACGATAAGTATTATGGAAACCATCACTGACAACGTAAAAACAGGCAAGCGCCTCATAGAGGGAGTGACGGATGGGGGTCCGTTGCGACTAGGCAATAATGTAGCCTTTTATATAATACATCCGACAATAAGGAGATACCTTTATTCTTTATCCAAACCTATGAAAAGACAGTGTAATATCTAATTTTTACCCTCTATTGGTAAGCTCTTGGCATCATCTCACCTGATGCAAAGTGATGATGATGCCGAAGATGGAAGCGGCCTTACCAAAATTCCCCAACGTAATGGGGAACTGGCTATCTGACTGGGGAAATGTTTTTTTTAGAAAATATAGTTGCATCATATTATATAATTGACCACGCTGAATACGTTAAAAACAACCGACTTCAATCGCAACAACTCCAATTTTGCTATGTTTTTGTTGATTTTCTCAAAAACCGCTGAATCGTTTTCGATAAAATGTATATGGGACCACCTGTGAAGTATACACAAAAAGAATTTTCCAAATCGGTTCAGGCGTCTTCGAGTAATCGGTGAACATACATAAAAAAAAAAAAATATTCCGACGAATTGAGAACCTTCTCCTTTTTTGAAGTCGGTTAAAAAGTTGAGCTGAAGTAGGTACCTATCTCTAAGAACCTCTTTGTATACTATCTACTATCTAACAAATACCTAATGTTTTGCCAGAGAAAAATACGCAGATGCCCAGGATATCAAATACCTATGTTTACTCGTTTTGTATTTATTTCAAAGCCACGTGATTGTTTATTCATTCGCTGCTGACACGAATCGCAAGGATTAAATGAAAAAGTATTCATGGCGAAGACGATGCTTTCGCGCTCGCCGGCTGCTTTCTAAATAAATAAACTGCGCCAGAGTCCGAATTCCGTAAGGTCATCGTGATCGTAAACAAAAACTAGTAATTTGTAAATTATTATTTCTTGCAAAATTTTAATTTAGAACCCAGGACTAATACACCAAATTAAATTAAATTATGGCATTTAGAATGATATAAGAAATTCGACCTTATAAAATTGATTAAACTCAAACTCAAACAAAAATAAAATAAATAAATAATCATTTTCTTCATATTTTGTTTCTTTTATCATCATCATTAAGACAAATTTAGCAACCCTTGTATAAGTTATTTGGGTACTTGAGTTTTTTGGACATACACCGAAACCTTACCATGATCTACAGCTTGCGTGACTCATTGTCTGACGAGATTGTGTGACACAGAAAAAGCACTACTTAAACCATTGAACCACAGATAAGGAAAAATAGACTCGTCTCTGATTGATCGACTGATTGCCGGTCGCCCTGTATAAATATCTCTTGCTTGACCTAGCATTAAGATGTAATAGAATATAAGAAGTTTTTAAAAAATGTGTTGGAGGGAGTTTCTTTGGACCCGTCGTTTCTTCTCACTCCGTAAACACTTCCCGAAACGGCGGGTATATGAGTTCCGAGGGGTAGGAACCTCGTATTACTTAGGTAGTTAAAAGAATTACGTTCGAAAAGTGTGCACTGCTAGGTAGTAGGTACTTCGAATAAAATATTTTCATTTCATTTCAGAATTCCTATCGAAAACGGAGAAAAATATATATATTTTTTTTAATTTTTCCTATATTCTGTATTGGATTCTGAGTAACCCCTTAAAGATTCAAACGTAAGTCCTTTTTTAAACTTTATATTATGTATCTATTTACAATAAAAAAGAGGGTTGGAAATTTTTTGTAGGTATATTTAAACAGAGCTCTTACTCAGAGCACCCTTAACGAGGAGTTTTCTAGACCAAAATGGCTAATGGAGTGGCTAGTGAAACCTAACCTAGGGTGTATGTAACTCTAAAGGGAGTGGTACTCTTGAAAGTATACAAAATTTTTGTCAACGAATTTGCAAAAATCGTATAAAACTTGTAATAATTCTCATAAAATCGATGATCAATCATCAGTAAGCAATTTCTCCATATATTACTTGAAGAAAGGAGACTATTTTAAAAATGTATGTCCACCTTGAACTAATGCTACACCATAATATAATAACACAGACGATGAATCCCATGCCAATCTGACGCTCAAGATATGTACTCTAACGTCACCTTGTGCTGTAAGATCCATCAAACTTTTTTGGTTACAGAAGGTAACAATACTTACATCCGAAAAACATGAACCTCCATTTGGGCATTCGAGATAAAAACATAGGCGATAACCACGTACCTATTACTCGTATATATTATTTATCTCATTCACCACTCGCGCTAGAGTATAAGTTACACTTTTTAAAATAATCCAAGCGGTCTTACAAACTCACCGTTAAAAGAAAATCTAGACTTCTTGTTGTAAAACTGACATAAATATGACCTGCAAACTGATCTAGCTCATGGCACAAACGCATAAACAGGGTCGCTATTCCATAAAGTCGGTTGCCTTCGTAACTCTTTCTACACAATTTTTATAAACTTACATAGATATCTATTTAAAGTTTCAAACAGACTCTTTGGACAGATCTTTCTTGGTGCTCCTCTACAGCCTCCAAATAACGAGTGTTCCAATTTTCTAATTATTATGATCAATCAGAATTTTATTTTCCCAACGGCAATCTGTTCTACGAACTATGTGTCCCGCCCACTGTCCTGATGACGATGATGAAGATCAATCAGAGACGAGTCTATTTTTCCTTATCTGTGGTTCAATGGTTTAAGTAGTGCTTTTTCTGTGTCACACAATCTCGTCAGACAATGAGTCACGCAAGCTGTAGATCATGGTAAGGTTTCGGTGTATGTCCAAAAAACTCAAGTACCCAAATAACTTATACAAGGGTTGCTAAATTTGTCTTAATGATGATGATAAAAGAAACAAAATATGAAGAAAATGATTATTTATTTATTTTATTTTTGTTTGAGTTTGAGTTTAATCAATTTTATAAGGTCGAATTTCTTATATCATTCTAAATGCCATAATTTAATTTAATTTGGTGTATTAGTCCTGGGTTCTAAATTAAAATTTTGCAAGAAATAATAATTTACAAATTACTAGTTTTTGTTTACGATCACGATGACCTTACGGAATTCGGACTCTGGCGCAGTTTATTTATTTAGAAAGCAGCCGGCGAGCGCGAAAGCATCGTCTTCGCCATGAATACTTTTTCATTTAATCCTTGCGATTCGTGTCAGCAGCGAATGAATAAACAATCACGTGGCTTTGAAATAAATACAAAACGAGTAAACATAGGTATTTGATATCCTGGGCATCTGCGTATTTTTCTCTGGCAAAACATTAGGTATTTGTTAGATAGTAGATAGTATACAAAGAGGTTCTTAGAGATAGGTACCTACTTCAGCTCAACTTTTTAACCGACTTCAAAAAAGGAGAAGGTTCTCAATTCGTCGGAATATTTTTTTTTTTTTATGTATGTTCACCGATTACTCGAAGACGCCTGAACCGATTTGGAAAATTCTTTTTGTGTATACTTCACAGGTGGTCCCATATACATTTTATCGAAAACGATTCAGCGGTTTTTGAGAAAATCAACAAAAACATAGCAAAATTGGAGTTGTTGCGATTGAAGTCGGTTGTTTTTAACGTATTCAGCGTGGTCAATTATATAATATGATGCAACTATATTTTCTAAAAAAAACATTTCCCCAGTCAGATAGCCAGTTCCCCATTACGTTGGGGAATTTTGGTAAGGCCGCTTCCATCTTCGGCATCATCATCACTTTGCATCAGGTGAGATGATGCCAAGAGCTTACCAATAGAGGGTAAAAATTAGATATTACACTGTCTTTTCATAGGTTTGGATAAAGAATAAAGGTATCTCCTTATTGTCGGATGTATTATATAAAAGGCTACATTATTGCCTAGTCGCAACGGACCCCCATCCGTCACTCCCTCTATGAGGCGCGAGACAAATGACCTAAATCAGTGGCGCGACACAATATACGCAGGTCATCGACCCCTCTCCCCTGCGCTGATAGGGGTATCACTGCCTCTAAGGTTATGTAAGTAGTATTTTTAAGTAAAATGACTTACAATATCAAAGGCAATGGAGATGCTCATGAAACTAATCGACTTTTGGTAGGTACTTAAGTTCGAAAAATCTGCCTTTAATGAAAGTTGGTTTACAAACTTAATTGGTTTGTGCGAAACAGTTTCACAAGCAAACTCTTTAAATAAGAGTAATAATCTCATCTCATCTCATGTCTCATCTCATCTCATAATATAATATAATATAATATAATATTATAAATGCGAAAGTATGGATATTTGTTTGTTTGTCAGTTTGTTTGTTTGTTTGTTCCGCTTTCACGCCAAAACTACTGAACGGATCTGGATGAAATTTGGTAGGTTGATCGATAAAGCACTCGGCTAACACATAGGATACTTTTTATCCCGGAAAACTTAAGGGTTCCCGTAGGAATGCTTAAAAACTCAAAATTTCCACTTCGTCACTAGATGGTGCTATCTTAACATTTTCTTTCTTTCTGAATGAAGTCGCGGGCGGAAGCTAGTTTTCACATAAAGAAAGTTATTCGATTACAGGGTTCTTTTTGGACCCCCGACCAAAACTTCACAGTGGCTTCTACTCATGAAACTGAGCACCTTTCCCCAAATAACCAATGCTCAATTAGCAAAAAAGAATTTTGGACCTTTCATACTAATTTGGTCACGTGATCGGCCTATTTTGTATGAGGATGCCCATTGTGAATTGACCATTGGTTATTTGGGGAAAGTTGCTCAGTTTCATGATAAGAGAAGATAACTTTATTTGCAAAGAAAACATATTACATTTCAGTTCTTATAAATATTGTTGTGAATTCCACCTTATCAAAGGCATGCAAATGTTATTTGTTATGCTATTTTGAGTAGAGAAGCCACTTTGAAGTTTTAGTGGGGGTCCAAAAATAACCCGGTATAATCATCAGAAGGGGTGACAATAAAATAATTTGTAAAATCACCGGCCTTTAGAATCGGAACACTCTAGTCAAAACTTAAAGCTACATCCATTTAGTTATACGTAAAACCCTATAAGTACAGCACTTACAAAACATTAAATTACTGACCAACTAAAAGAGGAGTAGTAACCTGTCCCATGTTAATTTAATTTCCTTTGAAACATCCAGACCCCTTGCCATTATGAATATAATAAAACTATAAACTATTACCACAAGTCGAAAGGTCTCAGATTCCCTAGCGGAAAGCCTATACTTCACTTTGCCCTAATCTGACCGCTTATATGATGTCATATTAAAGGCCCGAAAATACCCAAAGTTTATGATTGAATTCGTAATCACTCCGTCGGGAACGCAACGTCCGGCGCAGAGAGACTCATTAATTTATACTCATTAATAATTAAACCTACGGCTACGCATGGGAAACAATGAAGCGGTCGTGGCTCAGTACGACTTGCGTGGTCACGTCGATCACATAGGTTAACTGACTACAGACACGGTCTTATCTGGATGGGTTTGACTGTTAGTTGCATTTTATCTCGACCGTTTCCGGCACGTTAAGCCATTGGTGCCGGCTGCTAACGCTAGATGGCAGTCGTTAAGCCATATCAAAGGCCTTAAAGGCGGCTTGAAAACTTGTGACACTGGGGTTGGCCACTAAACCCACAACCTCCACTAATCCAGATTTGGCCGACGTGTGTGGAGTATGGCCTAACCTTCCGGAACTATGGAAGGAGGCCCGTGCCCCTGCAGTGGGGACGTTATGGGTTGTTAACTACCTATCTAGGGCCGGAATCGGATTCAATATAAAATAGCACACTTATTTGTGAGTCGCGGACTTCAAGTATGATTGTAAGAAACCACTTCAGAGATACGTAGCCACACTTTAGAAAATTTCACCACAGTCGTTTTATTTTTGACTGACTTCTAAAAGGAGGAGATTCTCGATTAGACTGCATGATTTTTTTGTTACACCATTACCTTCTCCGATAGTAAATTGTATTAAAATCGGTTCAACACCTTTTAAGTACCAAAAAACATAGCAATACTGTTCAAATTAAGTTATCTGTTTTTACGTTGTCAATGATGGTTTCCATAATACTTATCGTTTACCCTCAGTAAGATTTATCTGCGAAATCAATTTAAATAAAAATAAAAAAATAAAATATCTTTTATTTCAGACCCTTAAGTCCATAGAAAAAACACGTTACATAATATGGTTAGTAAATACTCACAAGACTTAAAAATCTAATTGTTAGTATACAGAAGTTTAAAAATATATAAAAATAAAATAAAGTAAGAGTAAGAGCCACTGGCTGGAGACCCACTCATCCCGAGTATGACACAACGGATGAGTGCATCTCCAACCACCGACGCACAATACCGCCATCCAGCCTGGCTTCCAGCACTTTCAGGATGCCGTTGGTACTGCCGCGCAGCCTGCAGAGCGCCGCGGCGCACCGTTTGCGGATCATGGCTTGGAAGCCGTCAACATGCGCGTCTGCAAACATCCCCGACGCACTGCACCAGCGCGGCAGCCCCAACAGCATCCTGAACGCATTGTTATATTGGACGCGCAGGGCCCTCTGCGAATTTAGGTAACTTCTATTTTTTTTTATCCAGCTACCTCAATATAGGATAAGATTCCAGAGACAACGGACGCCTAAATGAGTGACGATAACAGTTAGTTCAGCGAATAAATCGTATTTTTTGCGTTAGAGACAGTTTCTCCGGGATCCATTATCACAAGATAAAAATCTCATGTCATGTATCATCTAGCTCCTAGTTGTAATTGTTAACAGCATTAATGTGTTCCGTCTTGGAGATAAGATAGCCAGTTCTCGATTACTTTGGGGAATATTGGTAAGCCCGCTTCCATCTTCTGCATCATCATCACTTACCATTAGGTGAGATGATGCCAAAGGCAAAAAAAAATTTGATAAATCGCTGTTGAGACCCACATATGGCGCAGTGGTTAGCGCTCCTACGCCCTCTAGGTCTAGAGTCATGTGCTGGATACCCCTAGGGCAAATATTTGCGTGATAAAGAGATATTTATTTAAAGGTAAATAAGTATGTTGTCCATTCGGCATAGATTATACAATTTTCGGGATTAGTCAGAAATCCTGAGCCTTACGCTGAGGTCGCTGTTACTAGGGAACTTTTATATTAAAATTTGGGTTAATTTGGTCCCAAAGAACTTAAACTGTTTCATTGATATCAAATCCTCAGGCTTTAATCTTCGATCAGATAATAACATTGTAGGTTAAATAATGCTGCCCAATATTGGTTTAGATGGCTCTTTTTCAGTACCAATTCACCGATGTACTATTGGTAATAATAATAATAATATCTGGGACAAATCACACACGGTCATCTGGCCCCAAACTAGGATTCCCTGTATCTTGGGAACCAGAGACTGAACGAGGTCTTCCTTAAGGCTTATTTAATCAGGAACATTAAACTGAACTTGGCACTATTGGTTATTTGAATAGATTACACTGAGCTCACGTATTATACGTTGTCCGTTGCACTAAACAGTGTTTTCACTTAACCTCCCTACAGCCCCCAGTCCCGTTAGTTCATAGCATATCGACTTATACAGGGTGTAACAAAATTGGTGTAGGACCCGTTAACTGGGGATTCTACTTATCGTACTGAACAACGTTTGTTCTATGACTTTGCTCAAATCGCAAAAAAAATTGAACTCTTAATACTATAAAGCTGGATTTTGTGTATTTCTATTTTATGTGAAGTCTGTTACTAACATTAGTTTTAGAATTTTTACTAACACCACTGGACCCTGTAGTCTGATTAAATAAAGATAAATAAAATACAAATTGATCATCTGTTTTGCCATTTTTTGCCATTGATGATCAATTTGTATTGAGAGTTCAAATTTTTTTTGCGATTTGAGCAAAGTCATAGAACAAACGTTGTTCAGTACGATGAGTAGAATCTCCACTTAACGGGTCCTACACCAATTTTGTGACACTTTATTATATTTTTATTTTATTATGTATATTTATTAGTTCAAAGCTAATATAGAGGTGACCCACAGGCCTTTTATCTGTTGTTTATAAACAACTTTGTTTTGATCGGATCTTATGGAAGATTTGGCTTAAGTATGCCCTTTTTTTATACATCTGGATGTCTTCTTACAAAACATTGTGAAATTTTAAAAATGTTGGATACGATAATGTAAGTATATCGGTCTCTGGTTCTTTGATTGTAACCAGGTGATCGTGTATGATGCTTCTCGCAATATTATAAATAATGATGAAATAATTACAATTAATTGTAATTGGCAATTATTGGCATTTTAACAATTAATTGTAATTGTCACCTTTACAACAATTATTTTAACAATTACGATTATCGGGGTTGATTGCCGGAACTTGTACCGAGCACACGTCTGCTGAGTTAATTTTTTAATTATTTCCATTTTAAGTAGTATCAACGTTATTTTTCTGATGAGGAAATAGCTGTGATTCGGATTCAGTGATAAGCGGTCATAAGAAGAGGATTAACTCGGGAGACAGCTCCGTTTTCCGAGTTCCAGCAGCAAACCACCAGGTGGAGCGTCTTTAAGTGCCCATCACCCTTAGAGCCGCGTCTTACACTTGACATTGGCGTTTCGCCATTCTTTTTATTGAAGATTCTCCCATTTTTACTTGACATAGGCAAAAATCACTCCTTAAATGAGATGTGGAATGCTATACAGAAAAATAGAATAGAATTACGATTATAACTTTTTAAGTTTTTAGTCAAATACTTGTCAGCCAAACCTTCAAGTGTGGGTACCGAAATATTTTTCACAACAGCAGGGTTAATCCAAAATGAAAAAACTACCGCATCACGCGTGACAACCTAAAGACGCTGTTTTCCAAAAAAAAAATTAATGACATAAAACATATAACTTTTAGGTTTTTACGAGTCATATTAGTGTTTGAGCTCTGGTACTTTGATTTTAATACATAGTCTTTAACAATCCAGGCGCCTTTATTTAAACGCTATCACTTAAAAATATTATATGAACCAAATTAAATATCAATAATTGTAATTGGCAATTAAATATCAATAATTGTAATTGGCAATTATTTCAAGCAATAATTGTAATTGTTTAGCTGTAATTGTTTTATCGCTAATTATAAAGGATTTAAAAATAGCATTCTCAGAAACTCACAGTATTGTCTACTCAATAAACTGGACTACTATACCGAAACTACAAAAAAATAATTTATTTTATTTTTCAAACAAATTGATCGGTCAAACAGCCAGTTTTGTATGGATAGATCCACTTTTTTTTCAGAATTCAGTATGGATTCCTTGGATTAAGGGCTCAGTTTCATGAGAGGAAACCACCAATAAAGTTTTCAGGAGTGTTCGTTATACGTATACTGACTCGGTAGCTAAGTGGGTAGCGATCCTGACCTCTGATCCAAGAGTCGTGGGTTCGATCCCCACACAGGGCAAACTTTTCTGTGATGAGCAGAATTGTTTGCTCTGAGTCTGGGTGTATAATATCTATATATGTATGTATTTAAATGTATATGTGTATGTATATCAGTATCTGGTTCCCAAGATACAGGGAATCCTAGTTTGGGGCCAGATGACCGTGTGTGATTTGTCACGGATATTAATATTAATTAATTATTAATACACCCTATATTGTTATTTACCCCCACTTAACACCATTTTCATTTTACAGATAACCACGTCCAGGAAGAGCAAACTTAAACAGAAAATTAATCCCATTTCGTTTTGTATACGTAACATTTCAATTTCATCACATTATACAGGATGTAACAGAAAGGTGTGATAATACTTCAAGGTTATGATATTTAACTACGAAAACTATAAATTGGCCAGTGCTTTCAATCGAAAGAGTGCACAACGTGGTGGCTCTCTAATATTTGTGAGAAAAACACTAAAAGCTAAGGAACGAAAGGATGTGATCAGTCTTTCGATTGAAAAAGCAGTAGAAATTTCTTGCGTAGAATTAAATCATCATATTGTTTTATGCGTATACCGGCCCCCCTATGATGAAAACTTTACAGACTTTGAGAAGGTAATGGAAGATGCATTAGGGATTTTAATTAAAACAAATAAATACATTATCATCTGTGGTGATTTCAACGTAGATTTGCTTGAAAAGAAATCTCTTTCGTCTAGGTTAATTTGCCTCTTCAAATCTTTTGATTTACAGTACATATTCTTAGAACCAACTGGGATAACGGAGTCTAGCGCTACATGTATTGATAACGTTTTCTGTAATTGCAATTTTTATGATAAAAAAGTTTTAAATTGTTTAAAGTCGGATCACAGTGGTCAAATAGTTAGTTTTCCTGTACAAAAACTAAAAGAAGTAATTAATTTGCAAACAAGGCCTGTCACAGCTAGTAGGATAGAGAGATTTAGAGATAAACTTGACGAAAACTTGCCAATACCAGACACATGTACATTAGAAGTAAATAGATTTTATAACGATATTTTTACCGTTATAGATAGGGAATTCAAAAACATTTTTAAACAAAAATCTATAACGATTAACCAAAAATTTAAATTTTGCGACTGGGCAACTGTTGGAATTCGCAAAAGCAGAGCGAACTATTATAATAAACAGAAAACTATTTGAACTTTATGACAAAAAGACTTACGTGTTTGATGAGAATTTTATAAACTACGTTAAGAATTATTCAAAAAATTTTAAGAGGGTATGTTTAACTGCTAAATCTAATCATATAGCTAGAAAAATAAAATTATCTACAAATAAAGTAAAAACTGTATGGAATATTATTAATAAAGAAACAGGAAAAATAAAAAGTCGCGAACAAGACTATGTACTAGACACAGATCATGGTAAAATTACAGATCATTCTGTAATAGCAAAAGAATTTGAAAAAAATTTCACTAACATACCCGTAAAAACGACCGAAGCCCTTAATTCTTCGCCCGCACAAGCTCAAATTTTATTAGAGAAAAACGTTATGTCATGTTCTTCAGTATTTACTTTTAAAGAAATTGAGCCAAATGTTGTTGTAAAGACTTTTAAATCTTTAAAATTAAAAAATACAGAAGACCTCTGGGGATTATCAGTTAGTTTAATCAGTAATGTAATACATACTTTAGCACCATATTTGGCTTGCTTGTATAATATCAGCGTTACCAGTGGTGTATTTCCCGATCTCATGAAATACAGTAAAGTACTACCTTTATATAAATCTGGCAAAAAAACTGAACCGGGAAACTACAGGCCTGTCTCAGTGCTTCCTGTAATAAGTAAAGTTTTTGAAAAAATTATGTTAAATCAAATGGTTCAGCATTTCAACATGAACAATCTCCTGCATAATCAACAATTTGGTTTTGTCAAAGGGCGTTCAACAACAGATGCAGGAGTTGCTTTAGTACGCAATATTTATGAGGCATTTGAGGAATCACAAAATGCAATAGGGGTATTTTGTGATCTATCTAAGGCTTTTGACTGCGTAGAACATCAAACCTTACTCTTAAAATTGGAGCATTACGGCGTGAGGGATAGGGCACTCGGTCTCCTTAAATCTTATCTTGATAATAGAATGCAAATGGTACAAGTCAAGGACGTTAATTCTTCTGGGTCCACTGTGAAAATGGGCGTGCCACAAGGATCTTTTTAGGTCCTTTCCTTTTTCTGACGTACATCAATGACTTGCCATTCATGGTGCAAAACCTTTCAAATATTGTGTTGTTTGCTGATGATACTTCCCTTCTTTTTAAGGTGAGTAGAAAGATAATCGAAATTGACGAAGTTAACAACACTCTCTCTAAGTAACTAGACTGGTTTACTGCTAATAATCTATTACTAAATGCGAAAAAAACAAAATGCATCAAGTTTTCTTTGCCAAATGTTAAACAGACTCATAATAAAGTAATATTAAATGGTAACGAATTAGATTTTGTTCCTAGTACAGTTTTTCTCGGCATAACTATAGATACCACGTTACAGTGGGGCCCACATATTGCAACTCTAGCGGGGAGGCTTAGCTCGGCTGCCTACGCCGTCAAGAAAATAAGACAATTGACGGATGTAACAACTGCAAGATTAGTATATTTCAGTTACTTTCACAGTATAATGTCTTATGGCATTTTACTGTGGGGACACGCAGCAGACATTGAAACCATTTTCATTTTACAAAAAAGAGCAGTCCGAGCTATATACCAACTACGATCCCGAGAATCACTTCGAGATAGATTTAAGGAAATAAATATTCTAACAGTTGCCGGTCAGTTTATTTACGAAAATATCATGTACGTTCGTAAAAATCTAAACTTGTTCTTCAAAAATAGTGACAGACATAACCGTAATTTGAGTAGTAAAAATAATCTTGAAATAGCTTTCTCGAGGCTTAGTAAGGTGAAAAAATCATTTGTGGGGCAGTGTGTACGCTTTTATAACAAAATTCCGAATGACGTGTGTGAACTACCAGAACGTAAATTTAAGAAACATATAAAACGCTGTATTTGTTCAAGAGGATACTATAAGACTGTAGATTATTTTAATGATAATGACATTTGGAATATTCCTCCAGCAAAATGATATGACATTTATAAGAGTGCTTAATGTACCTACGTAAAGAAATAAATGATTTTGAATTTTTGAATTTTGAATTTTGAGTTTGGTTGGCTTTTACCCATCAAACTGAACAACTTTTGTTCTAAAACTTTGTTGAAATCGCAAAGAAATTTTCGGACTTTTCATACAAACTTGGTTCGCCAGCTGATCGATTTGTATGAAAAGTCAAAAAAAAAATTTTGCGATTTGAACAAAGTTGTAGAACAAAAGTTGTTCAGTTCATCACACCTTTCTGTTACACTCTGTATACGTAAAGTATCTGTATACTGGTGCATATGCCTTTTAATTAATCTCGTTCGACACACGGCAACGCCCCGAGGCTAAAATGAATGCAGGAATAAGCCAGTAACCCTGATAAAAGTTTTACTCATATTTTTCGTATCAAACTGGAACGCATTTGTTTCTCATAAAGGGAAATTAAAAAGTCAACGGGTCCTGAAATTTTATTAAAACTTTGAGTTTTTTCGTTTGAAGAAATGAATAAGCTTTGTTTCTGGTAGTTACCGAATGACAAAATTTTACAAGTACCTACCATTTCGGGACTTGACGCAAATGTGTCGAGGGTTCCTAGAAACCTCTTCCCCTGCAGTACATGAACGAATACATAAGAATTAGGAAAGGAAAGTAAATAGTTATACCTAGTTGACTCTAAGAATAATGGCAAGTTTCCAGGGATTTCCGTTATTTCTCGTAACAACTGATAGCACTAGTAATACATAACATTGTTCCAGAAATAAAATATATAAATATAATGAAAAAACTTACACAAAGTCGTTCAATAAATGTCAATAGAAAATTATAAAAGTTTTGGCGAAAAGCCTTACACGCCACTTTTACTCAAGTGTCTTCGCATTTGTCCGTAAAAATATTCAGCAATTCACGAGAAACAAATCATGAAATCAATACGAATCGACAGTAAAAGAATTGGAATATAGCAGAAAAGGGCGAAACGCGAAACAAGACAACATAGTTTTGTCGGAGGCGCAGTGCCGCAACTTTTACATTAAACTTATAGTAATACGAGAAAGGATTTAAGAACTTATATCAGAATTCTTATTTTGTACAAAGAACTTTGACTGTTGTTAGTCAGCCTGCCTTATTTTGACTGACAGATGACAATATGATATTGTGCATTTAAAACAGTCTTGAAGTATTATAATTTTATATACAAGTAATTTTATACAGTATATAATATACAAGAAAAATGTACGTAATAGTTACATTAAGTGTAGTTTTTATAATTGACCACGCTGAATACGTTAAAAACAACCGACTTCAATCGTAGCAACTCCAATTTTGCTATGTTTTTGTTGATTTTCTCAAAAACCGCTGAATCGATTTCGATAAAATTAATATGGGACCACCTGTGAAGTATACCCTTTCAAACAAAAAAAGAATTTTTGAAATCGGTTCAGGCGTCTTCGAGTAATCGGTGAACATACATAGAAAAAAAAAAAAAAAAAGATTCCGACGAATTGAGAACCTCCTCCTTTTTTTGAAGTCGGTTGAAAAAGAAATACATTTAATACAAAATATTTAATACAAAATAAATAGATAAATAAAATATTATGTTTATTTCTAACTTCATGTGTTTGTCTCAAATCAGAGCTTCCTATCAACGTGGAATCCGTATGCCAATCATTTGGGGATATAGTTTGATCATAAAAGGAATGTTGAGGTTCCCTAAAGGCATTTATACAGCCATAACATAAGACATGGAACAGGGTGTGACTAAAACCGTGCTTCTTGCAGGCTGCCTTGTAAGCTTGCAGCCGTCGTGCCTGCTCCGCCAATATTGCCAAACTTTCCGCAAATATTTCCATATTTTCTCAGCCGCCGGCGGATCCAATATAAAATTTGCTCTTGATATACTTATGTGGCTACATTGAAGGGTTCATAAAGAGCTACATACTGGAATGCTAAGCCGCAAGCGTCTATCGAAGACGAACTCTTGTTAATGTATGCATTAGAAGGGGATTTATTTTTCGGAGTGCATACAGGGAACAGCGTATTGGCTACTAATAATAATATGTACATTAATATAATGAATATAATGTACATTATATTTATGTACATATTCTCTACTTCTAGCATTAAGATGTAATAGAATATAAGACTTTTTTTTAAATGTGTTAGAGGGAGTTTCTTTTGGGGCCGCCGTTTCTTCTCACTCCGCAAACACTTCCCGAAACGGTGGGTATACGAGTTTCGAGTGGTAGGAACCTTGTATTAAGTAGATAAAAGAATGACGTTCGAAACGTGTACACTGCTACCTACTTCGAATAAAAAATATTTTCATTTTCATTCATGTACAAAAATACAAAATAATAAAACAGAATGTAACCAAAAGTTGTAACAATACATTAAAGTGGGCTTCTACAATACTTATCAAAGTAAACAACTTTTGAGCTACGACTTTGCTAAAACCGCATATAATTTGCTACACTTCTGAAATAAATCTATGACTATGGTCTGTTTGGTAATTTTTGTAGGAGATGGCCTTGTTTTCTCAATTTACACGAAATTGTAGAACAACATTTTTATAGTTTAACGAGCTTGCCTGTTTGTTTTCTATTCTGTTCTATTTTTCTATTTCCACATCTCTTATTGAGCGTGATTTTGCCAATGTCAAGTAAAAAATGGAAGAATCTTCAATAAAAAAAATGGCGAAACGCCAATGTCAAGTGAAAGGCAAGGCAAGTTTTTTAAACTAAAGCCGACTTAGGTGACCCTCACAAAATAAGTTTCAGTTCAGTAACAGTAATTATAACTTTTCCTTGTACACAGTCTATCCAAGTTTAATTACAGACCAAATTGTCTCAAATTAATGACTTTATCATCTAAGACCACAAAAAAATATGTACTTACATTAGAACTAAATTAATAACCATTTAACTGAAACGATTTATAACAGAATAATTGCTTAAGTTAAACTTAGCATACTTGAATAACCTATAATGATTACTTGCTTATGATTATTCATCTAAAAACTCCACTAGCCATCCAACAGCAATATGGTTCCTCCTTTACGCTTAATATATTTAATAATACAATTTTAATAACGGCTCGCAATTAATAAAACCAAATAGGTACATCAAAAAGCAAACAAAACAGAAAAACAATACTATAGGTATATACAAGTGACGTTGACACACTAATTAAGCTTTTTATTTTTGTTAAGTACAATAATATACCGCATCGATACTAACCCTTTATTTTGTTATAATTTCGAATAGAAGAATGAACGGTGCGATTAACAACATCAACACAAACATATTCTCAATCAAATCAGCACTCGTATTAGTACTTACTTCAAGTACTATGTACAAGCATAACGTTGCTCTGTGAATGTGAGCCCGGCCACGCCCGGCCACCGACGACGGTAGCAGCTATTATCAAACTAATTTGACACTAAATCAATATATTGACAGACAGTGTGTTACTTGACATCACCTTTCAAAAGTATCTATATCGTGCATCAACTTAGCTGCTTTGAAAAGCGGTTTCTAGCTCCTATTTTCAGTTCATTAGATCAGAATTCGATATTCCACCTACACTCAATTGATGAACCTACTCTATAAATGCAAATAAAGAACTATACTATACTATACTATAATTATACCATTTAGATCTATAATGAGCAACTGTTTCATAATGTACATAATGTTCGAAACCTAATATTTCCAGACATTCCATTGTCCCAAAATGTCCTTTGTCACAGATTTACCTATCACTGTCCCAAAATATCAAGTCCCTAAGGTACTTTAACCATGACCGGATGGTTATTATCCGGAATATTACTTTGGTAAAGCCGGAAGGGTTATTGGATCTGACATGATAGATAATAGAATAATTATTGTTGTTAGTTAATTTTGTTTCCCACACAGTGTCAGAGCTTCGTAAATTGTAATAAATAGACGACGTCAGAACATTTTGACTCGTGAAGTCATTTTACATTTTATAATGAGTGGTGGTTTTTCAGTTGTTCGCCACGATGACGAACATTAGCAATTTAGGGGGTGAAATCACAACGACTAACTATGACTAACAATAAGTAGAAAGATTGAAGTGCAGTCAAATAGAGAATCAGGTTAATCACAGTATGCTGATGCTCTCTGGAGACTTCATAATCCACAGATCTACCTAAAACGTGCTGGGCACACGATAAGCTATCAAAATATCTATTTCGAGCCCAACTCGAGGGAACGGGTAATGTTATGTAATAGAAAGTCCGTCTTACTCTCTACACGGAAGCCGGGCCGCACCGGATTTTCTAAGTGGTTGAAGGGTGGGAAGGTGCCGCCGGAGTTTAAACGACGATCACGCGCTCCCTGAGGGTCCAGCATCACGTGCCCACTCGCCACTTACGCGGACACTTCCACCCTTCGAGCATAACGCTCTCGCGACTCCACTCTGGCCGGCCAGCTAAGGCAAGACAGAGGTGGGAGATCTGTTCCCTGTTATTGTTCACTTCGGCCAGCTAGTGAAGGCAAGCCGGAGATGGGGAACAGGGCCTTCTCCCGGGAGTACTCGGGTACGTGGGGTCGCTACTCCCCTACAGCTTGCCACAAGCTGCCCTGCATATTTATGGAAACGAGGAAGGACTTAGAAAGAGATGGGAAAGAGGTGTATAGGGACGCTATATGCTATTGAATGGAGTAGGAGTGGGGGGTATTCATATAGCAGCTTGAGGAACCCGGGGTCGCGTCCCTGTGTACTCCGGACAGGAGTACCCTCTGGGTGTTTATTATTATTATTGTTATTATTTATTAACAGACAAGTTTAGACTACAGAGCGTGCCAAAGAAATATGCATACATACATAATTGCATAGACTCGAAAACCATTACCCTCGTTCTGGCGCAGTCGACTAAAAAGGTTAAAGAGCTTAGTTTGTTAGACCTTATTACAGATGGGTTGACGTGACACGCTTTCAGAATTTTACCCGACCTCTAACAGATTTTTAATTTTAATTTAATTTATGTATACAGGGTGACTGGTACTGGTACATAAAGCGGAAATCACACGGTATGCCACACTGAAATCGCATCTTCGTCCGAAGGTGCGATTCGCACGACGAAATCGTGCTTACGGACAAAGATGAAATGCGATTCGCAGGGTATGCCACACTGCTACAAAGCGGCGCGCGGGGTGCGTGACGCGGGGGGATTTACGAAATGACCCTTGTTACAAACAAAAACAAGAAGTATTTGAGTCAAAAACATACATATATGTACACGTTCGAATACTGAATGAACGCATGACGAAAATCGTCACTTCGGATGAAATTCGGACGAAAATCGTCCGATGGTTCGAAATCCGTGCCTTCGTCGCACCGCAGCTTCGGACGAAATTCGGACGAAAACCGTCCGTTGTTGGGGAACGCTGTCGCATGCGAATTTCGTCGCTTCGGACTCCCGTCCGATTTTCGGACCAGTGTGTTTTCCGTCTAATTGCAAACCGCTAACTGGTGACTCTACTTATGAAACTGAACAACGTTTGTTCTTGGCGGAAAATTCAAAAAAACAACAATATTTCATACAAATCGATCAGCTTCTGGCCATTTCTAGGAAAACTCAACAATTGTTTTCGATTTTAGCAAAGTTGTAGAAATATTGTTAAGTGAGCCTATGTTCGGTTTGTATAGCCTAAACCTTTGTGGGTTTTGGAATACAAAGTAAAGTTGGAATTTCATTAATCTCCTAAGTTTCGTATACCTTTCAAATATGATACTTATCAATATCATATTTTATTTAGGCGGCTTTTAAATTTCTTCACGTACTCAAACAGTTTTGTTAACGGTTTTTACTCTCGTAAATATGACATTTTAAAGAAAGTGGGCCATATACTTTACGGCATTTTCCCTTCATCGCGCTCAACTGAAAGCATTGTAAAACACACATTTTGCTTTAAAAATACATTTTAGTGCGGTGACATGAAATAAACCGTTGACTATTATGTCACTGGCACCGGGCTATTGTCGACACCATTTATCCGCGACCGGTATATGCGAACGGCATTTCGGCTCTCGACAAATCTGGTTCTAAACCAGGTTGAAAATTGAAGTTCGTATCGTCCCCACTGCAGGGGCACGGGTCTCTTCCCTTAATTCGGAAAGGTTTAGCCATACTCTACACACGGGGGCAAAGTCCGGATATGTAGAAGTTGTGGGATTAGTAGCTAACCCCCGTGTCAGAAGTTTTCAAGCCGCCTATAAGGCCTCCAACATGGCTAAACGACTGCCATCTAGCGATAGCAGCCGGCACCAACGGCTTAACGTGCCTTGCGAAGCATGGAAACGGTCGAAATAAATGCCACTAACAGTAAGTTATGACCGTGTGTTCAGTGAATTAACCTGTGTGATCGACGTGACTACGCAAGCCGCACTGAGCCGCGATCGCTTCGACGAAACCTGTAGTAAACATACTTTTTGAAGTGAAAACTTCTTCAGACGCACTTTGTTAAGCAGTAAACGAAACCAAACCGTCATGTTCGGGGCGTTGATGCTAAGGGCGTCCGCTGCGTTAAGCGGGTGCACGGCACGAGCGTCCGCTCCGGGTGCTGTTTCATGTGATTTCATAGAGCAGCGCTGCGTGAGGCGGGTCTTCCGTCCCACACGGCGCGGGCGGCGGAGTATGCCCCGCGGGCGACGGGGTACGCTCGTGTGTCCGTGCGAAGGAGCACACAAGCGGAGCTGTTTCAAAAAAATCTGTGAGCGCCGATGCGTTATCCGTGTCACGGGCGCCCGCGAGCACGAGCACGGCGCGGGTCCCCGCGGCGGACGCCCGCGCCGTGCACCCGCTTAACGCAACGGACGCCCTTAATCGGGTATACTCGGCTCCAGTCGGTCGGCTGCCCTCGGATGACAAAACGCGGCAACCCGGGTTACCGCGTTTTGTCGTAACATAGCTTAATTTGATCTACTACTCCTGACCTATGACGTAATGTGGGCAAAAAATTATTTACTCCATTTAAAACCAAAATACAAAAAACAGTAACCTAAAAATCCTATAGAATGTTTAACAAATCGCGAACTTTAAACGCGTTTTTCTCGAGTTCACAAATTTTAGGTTACCGCGTTTTGTCATCTGAGGGCAGTAGTCGGTACGCTGAATGGCGTTTACTCGGAGCTGAAAGTATGTATCCTTAACCAACACCACTTCTATCGTGTGGTCATAAGCACATGCTCACTCTTTTTTTTAGTTTGGTTGGCGACTCGCTAAATCTGTGTTGTGTATTTACCACGATATGAAATGAAATGAAATGAAATGAAAATATTTTATTCGAAGTAGGTAGCAGTGTACACTTTTCGAACGTTATTCTTTTATCTACCTAACACGAGGTTCCTACCACTCGGAACTCGTATACCCACCGTTTCGGGAAGTGTTTGCGGAGTGAGAAGAAACGGCGGGCCCTAAAGAAACTCCCTCCAACACTTTTTTTTTTAAGTCTTATATTCTATTACATCTTAATGCTAGATCAATAAATGAATTATACAATGTCATGTCTGTAAATAAAATATGCAAAATTAAGAATAAAGTAAGAAGAATAAAGAAGAAAGGATTCAAAAGAGATAAAAGTAAAAATTATTTGTAGCTAATGACTAACAATTCAAAAACCAATGACAAGAGCAGGCCAGTTCACACGGACAGCACCCGATCACGAGTATAACGCGAGAGTCAGCCATCGCTCCCCTCAACCATATTTGAGGGAAGGGAACGACCCGGCTCCCGATACGCCACCATCCGCACGAACATTTAAGCGAGCATGCACCACTCCGATCAATGGACAAAGAAAAAGGAGAAGGAAAAGTCTTACCGAATCCCTTCAGTTCTTTCACAATAGAGTTTGCATCTTTATTGTCTCACAATATGTCATGAAAATGTTGCTGTGTTGGTTGCAGAAACACTTACCGTCCAAGCATTTCTATCATCTAAGTACTCACATGTCTTATAGTAAGCTTTATTACATAGTGTCTTTTTTACATAACTTTTGAATTTATTCTCTGTTAGGTTTACTATATCTTCTGGTATTTTATTATACATTCGTATGCACTGTACCACAAACGACTTACTAACCTTACTGAGCCTAGTAGATACAAGCTGAAGCTTACTGTTATTCCTAAGATTACGAGTATGTCTGTCAGAATTCAGTGTAAAGTGATTTAAGTTTTTTCGCACATACATTATATTTTCATAAATATATTGACAGGGAAACGTCAAAATATTGATTTCTTTAAATTTTTCTCTAAGTGAATCTCGAGATCGCATGCCGTAAATCGCGCGAACAGCCCTTTTTTGTAGTACAAAAATAGTATTTATATCAGCTGCATGCCCCCATAAAAGTATACCGTAAGACATAATGCTGTGGAAATAGCTGAAATATACTAGTCTCGCTGTTTCTATATCTGTTAGTAGCCTAATTTTTTTAACAGCATAGGCAGCTGAACTAAGCCTGCCTGCTAAAGTTTCTATGTGAGGACCCCATTGAAGTTTTGAATCTACGGTTATACCTAAGAAAACTGTTTTTGGTACGAATTCTAAAACACTACTAGCTAATGACACGTTTTGAGTTATGTTTTTAACATTCGGTAAGGTGAAATTTATGCATTTAGTTTTTTTTGCATTAAGGACTAGGTTGTTCACGGTGAACCAATTGTGTACTTTACAAAGAGTGTCGTTTACTTCGTCAATGATATCAATTTGTCTGTCAATTTTAAAAACTAGAGATGTATCATCCGCAAACAACACAATTTTAGACAGCGATTCAACCATAAAAGGTAGGTCGTTGATGTAAACCAAAAACAGGAATGGTCCCAAAATAGACCCTTGAGGCACACCCATTTTAACGCGTGAACCTGACGAATTTGTACCATTTATATGTACCTTTTGAAATCTATTAACTAAGTATGACTCTAACAAATTCAAAGCCTTATCTTACTTACCTGCAGTATTTATAAAAATTCCATGTTTATGCTTAGCACCAAGCCCTTGGCATCATTTCGTCTGATGGTAGGTAAATTATGATAATGTCGAAGATAAAAGCGAGCTTACAAAGATTCTCCAACGTAAAGGAGAACCAACGTATCACAATATCCTCACTTTACTTACCTTGGTGCGTGGTTCGCTTCTAAAAGGCAGAATGGAATAACCATAAAACATGAAATTCTTCTTACCGACATGTATGAGACATCTTAGTGAAAACGCGGCATCTGATTTACGACCCGCGCAATGGTACGGAGCAAACTTGAGTGTCGCGAACTACGGAAGATCTCAGTTTTATGTACTTTGCATGACATAAGGTCTTCGTGGTTGTACAAAAAGTTCTTGTGCAGAATTTTAAGAAAGTTGATCCTTTTGACAAATGTTCGTAAACTTCCCGTTTTTTCACGCTCGTAGATTGTTAGCTAATGTTCCTTTTTTATCCCGGTAAGCCCTTGGCATCGCCTCACCTAATGGTAAATAATGAATTTGCGTAAGATCTTTATTTCTGTCCGTTACTGTTACTGGTTCCATTAATAGGCGGGATCCAACTTATTTTTTATTTTATTTGGTTAGTGGGGTTAGTCAGCTGATGATATCTAAGAAATAACTCAGGTATTAAGTTTAACAGGGGTCTAAGTATTAATTTGTTTTATAGAATTGTACTTGTCCTAGGAATTATACCGTTTTTTTTAAGTTACGTTCTTTTAAAACGACATTCCAACCACAGGGAAAGTTGTTTATGGGATATATTCAATTAAACTATGTTGAATTAGTTAGGTTTTCTATTTATGAGCCGGAAGACGTCCACTGCTGGACAAAGGCCTTCCCCAAGGATTTCCACACGACCGGTCCTGTGCGGCTCGCATCCAGCGACTTCTCGCAACCTTAACAAGCTCGTCGGTCCACCGAGTCGGAGGCCTGCCCACAGTGCGTCTTCCGGTGCGCGGTCGCCACTCCAGAACTTTACTACCCCAACGGCCATCTGTTCTACGAGCTATGTGCTCTGCCCACTGCCACTTAAGTGTAGCGATTCTGAGAGCTATGTCGGTAACTTTAGTTCTCCTACATATTTCCTCATTTCTGATTCGATCACGCAGGAAAACACCAAGCATAGTACGCTCCATCGCCCTTTGGGTGACCTTGAGCCTTCTTATGAGGCCCATAGTAATATAAATAGTAGTTAGGTTTTATTGCCCGTTTGATTAGTTACTACCATCGATATGTTTACTACCATCTTATGTAACTGTTGCCGCCCAACGTCATTATTGACATATTCCGCAATGGATGGGATGGGAACTGCTTCCCACAGTATAAGGATATTATACAGTATGGACACTCCCTGCCGCTCTCTGAAGGCTACCTCACCCCCCTGTGTGACCGATGTGTGACCATTTGTCAAGAGGTTGGCATAGTTCCAAAACGGTTCCAAAGCACAGTATTATAACCAAAGACAATTTTATTTTTTAAGGAAAGAGCTAAGCCTTCTGAGGCTATACAGCCTTGTCTGGTGTATTCAGCCTTTACTTTATTTGTAAAAGTCTAGCTAATAATAAAGAACAATAAGGGCTAATTGAATCTCAATTCAACCCTAGTACATCACGCACACATTTACATGTGTACAAACATGAATGTCTTTGTAGTAAACAATGGCGCGAAATTTGTATGAAGTGTCCAGAGTGTGCTGCTTCCATCTGCTGCATCGCCATTGCTTATCATCAGATGAGATGGCTTACCTTACCTATTGGCTTACCCGATAATGGATACAAAAACGTCAATACGACATAGCGTGTTAAATAATTTTAAGTTAGTTGGGAAATATTTTTAGCAACATAACATTATGCAGAACAGGCTGTAAAAAACTTAATTCTTATTAGCCGTGAAAGAATTTCGCAACTCTGGCTTTAGTTTTAAGCCCTCTACGCTACAGGCCACGGTTGGTGAACACTAGGTACGAACTAGTTGGATTTCTAGTGTATAACTTTTGTTTTAGTGTATAAAGTCACGCGGTAATGAAAGTAACCCGTGCTATAGCAGTGGGGAAGATATGGATTGGTAACGGTACACAGTTATAAGAAACGGTGGATACAGTAAATATTTTCAAGAATTTAAATTAACATTCATTTAATAAAAACTATTCTTAAAATAATCTTAGGACGTGCCGAAGAACAACTTATCCGTTTTATCAGGTTTTATCTACATCCCTGAAAAGTACATTTCTTTGAATGACGAAGAAATAGTGCCAATACCTATGTAATTTTAATTCAAATAAAACATTTTAGCAAAATGTTTGCTATTCCTTTCAGAATTAAGAACTTTGTAATAATTATAGCACATGCAAATTTCGCTCCCTTGTTGCATAACCTAAACCAAAGAATAATCCACCTAACCAAACATGGTGCGGTAACTCCAAAATGCAGTATACTAAGTTTAAGCAAAATGGTGCTCAATTTAGCGGAGTGAGGAAATATTTAGCAAAACAGCAGTGCGGTTGGCTCTTGCCTCGACCGCCTGGCGTCACTCGGATGAAACAAAACGCAGGATGAAATTGAGAACCAGACCCAGTTTCCCATTATTGGTGCCGATGAAAAATGAAAAGGAAAGATGATGAGATTGAATGAAGGGTTTGACGGAAATGCGTCAGAAACATTTATACATATTAGTAAAGTACAAATATGCGTCAGTTTCGCTTTTTATATGCACAAGTAAAGTATATAGTATTGTACATAATATCATGGTGTTACTTCAGAATCAAGGTAACATTTACCTGACAAGAATCTGTACACACTAAAGATTTCTAGGCTATCCTGCTATCATATCAGGCTAATGATGTGTTCTGGAACGAAACCTAAGCAGATAACGCATCTCATCCAAAAACACTATTAAAACTGACAGCTCTACATACTGATGATGATGATCATAATGAGTTTTAACGTACAGCTTTTAAATTTTAGAGAAAGTATTCGTAATATAGGTATTCGGAGTACATGTTTTAGAGTCTAAAACATGTACTCCGAATACCTATATTTTTCAATTTCGACAAATTGGTACTTTCAGCATGCATTTTCATATCGACTGCTTTAACGGTGAAGGAAAACATCGTGAGGAAACCTGCACATCTGGTTTGTGGATGTGTAATGATGGTCGCGTTGTACATATCCGTAGATCTAAATCTAAATGCCTTAAATGTGATCGCGGGTGATGCTAAGTGCAACACTAGGCAACCGCCATTTGTAACTTGTGGATAGAACGGTTAAAATGTGCCACACGATAAGAAGAAAAAGCGGCCAAGTGCGAGTCGGACTCACCCATGAAGGGTTCCGTAGCAGCAAGTAACATAATATAAAAGTTCTTGTAGTTCGTTATAACTTGAATAAAAGGTAAATTGCGGTTTACGATTTATGACGTATTAAAAAAAACTACTTACTAGATCTCGTTCAAACCAATTTTCTGTGGAAGTTTGCATGGTAATGTACATCATATATTTTTTTTAGTTTTATCACTCTCTTATTTTAGAAGTTACAGGGGGGGACACACATTTTACCACTTTGAATGTGTCTCTCGCGCAAACTATTCAGTTTAGTTAAAAAATGATATTAGAAACCTCAATATCATTTTTGAAGACCTATCCATAGATACCCCACACGTATGGGTTTAATCAAAAAAAATTTTGAGTTTCAGTTCTAATTATGGGGAACCCCCAAAATTTATTGTTTTTTTTTCTATTTTTGTGTGAAAACCTTAATGCGATTCACAGAATACATCTACTTACCAAGTTTCAACAGTATAGTTCTTATAGTTTCGGAATAAAGTGGCTGTGATATACGGACGGACAGACAGACAGACAGACATGACGAATCCATAAGGGTTCTGTTTTTTGCCATTTGGCTACGGAACCCTAAAAAGCAGCACTGCTACAGAGTAGTCATTCGATTACCGTTCGCTCTTACATATTAGGAAGAGAAGAACAACGTACGGTCAACTTGTATGGACTCTCAGGGGGTTGGCTCCGTCCTTCCTTTGTTTCGTCCAAGACATCAAGCCGACGACGCGATGCCAGCGCGAGGCGGCGAACACACCGCGCGGTCGCCATCCATTCATTTGCTACTTTTATTTTGTTGCAAACAAACTGTAATAAACTTACTTTATGTAAATCCCAGTTGTTTTTTATGACGAGAATTGTTTTTGTAAATATGACTGTATAAGAAATACTTTTGGTTTCTTATTTTCTTAATAAGGTTTTAAAGATTCAGAAGCGTTTTTAAATGATAAAAGCTTCATTTTATAGATAAAGTAATTATTATTTCTTTAGAGGATTTTACAGTTGATAATCATGATTATTAAATCGTTTTGCCAATCTAAATCGATGAGAAATAGGTAATCAGATATTTTACTGTATAATGACCTAGTATTTCAAATTTAAAAAAACTGCATCCTTATCGGTCTACTTCTGCGATGCGGTGCGGTCTGACTCTCCTGTTTTACATGGGGGGCTGAATTTAACTTTACTAAAAGATAGATAGATTTGAAATATTTCGTACTATTTATATTAATATGTATCGCCAGATACTAAGCTGCCTAATCAGATTCAGGTCATGTAGGTATGAAAGTTTCATCTGCCACCGAGGGCAGATGACTCGTCGCGTCGCCCCGATCCGGTTGCGATAGCGGCCGCTTGCCAAACGAGCCAATTTGTGAGCCAATTTCAGCTCACCACAGAATCTCGAATGTGTGTATAGACCTGTATTGTACAAGTAAATACAGGGTGAAATTGAAATCGCAAAACAAATTTTAACTGTGGTTTCTGCTCATTCTGGAACTGAACAACTTTTCTCAAGAAACCAATTCAATCAGAGCAAAAAATAATTGGACTCTTCATACAAATCGAGGACCTGAATAGCCAACTTTATATGGGAAATCCTTTTTTTTGCTCCGATTGAATTGGTTCCTTAGAGAAAGTTGTTTTTTTTTTTTAATGTGATAGGTGGCAAACGAGCAGACGGATCACCTGATGGTAAGCGATTACCGCCGCCCATAGACACCCGCAACACCAGAGGAGTTGAAAGCCACAGTTAAAATTTGGTCCGCGATTTCAATTACACCCTGTATAGATAAACACAGATACAGGGTACCCTAACTATGAGGTTTGTTTGATCAATTGACCTGACTTAACTCGTCGACTTAAACCTAGGTTCTGTTATATTTATTACTCCAAGCGTGACTGCTTTGATAGCAAAATAAAGATAAATTAAATATTTTAATGTCTTCATTTATTAATAAGTTGTTTCCAGGAAAAGAAGGTACTTTTACAATACACTAAATTAAAAATCCTAACAAAGTAAGTAATGCTGGATAAATTTCAAAGAAACCAAAAAAAAATATCGGTCTTCATCAACCAGCTGATTAAACTGAACCTTCTTATAGTAGGTATCGCTGGTTATACTTTTTTTGTGCGAGTTATCTTCTGTTTTGCCGAAAAACGTTTTCCAGTTATTGTATTTTATTTGTATCTTTATTATAAGTACACTTTAATTTTTTTCTATTTTTCCAGTATCTTATAGTAGCAAGTCTGTAGCACATAGGTATATGTATACATATACATAGATGCCAGTAATGCATCATCTGTGTATTAGATAAATATAGAGATAACTTATTCGATAAACCTACATGTAGTACAGTACCCATCCCATTCCTCATGATTACACACAACGGACGAACCGTTTTTGCTGTGAATAATTGGGACAAATTCAATTAACAACGCAAACAATTTCATGTCAACTAAATCGACTAAATTATAGCGGGTGTGGAGGATATAGTCCACTCATATTGTAACAATAGGGAGTTGGTACAGTATGGGGGTAATGTAACACATCTACATACGACGCATTATGTCAATTATGTTGTTTGTTTGTCTATGTCATAATACGAGCCTCATGGACTGCGGGGTCTGCGGGGCCCAAAGCAAAGAATAACAAATATTGCTACATAAATATGGGACGCTAAACAGTACGTTAAGCTAAATAGGGGCAGAAATCGCTAAACTGTAGTTGCAGTGAGTGGGGCACAGCTCATAGAACAAATGTTAGGTTAGGTTAGTTCTTTCTTGATTGGCGACCGCCCGTTCGACGGCAGTAGCGTGGGCAAACCGTTCGGTAGACCGATGACCTAGTGAAGGTCGCGGGAAGCCGCTGGATGCGAGCAGCGCAAGACCAGTCGGTGCTGAAGTCCTTGGGGGAGGTCCTAAGTAGTTATTTTGATCGAGTTTAATGTATCCGCGATATGTCAAAACCGACAACTGAGGATCTAAAGTAAAGATGATAGATGATTATTTATATAGAAGAATCTAAATAAGAATTATGAATCTGGGAACGCTGACGCTAAATGACGTGGCAGGAATACATCTATTGCACCTCGTTTATGACAATCTATGCCTCCTAGTGAGAAGCTAATGGATTGGCTTTGAGAACAATTTGCACCCGCCATTCTCAGCAATACACCACAAACACTGCAAATAAATGTTAGCTTAATATTCTAGATGCAAGTTGTATCTGATGCTCGAGTATGATGTATCCAGTCCAATTTCTTAGCGGAAATTTGACAAAACATATATATTTTAAGTCTGAGATGAGACAATAGTGACACAGAAGGGATTATACGGTTAATCACTAGGAAACGTAAATTTTCTTGTTTTCCTATTTGTGAAATGTTTCTTTCTTTCATACGTGCAGAACAAAATCAGTGCTCTATTCATACATTACTTACCATCTGCCCGCGGCTTTCCTCGCCAACAGTTTTCCGTTCTCCCACTGGAACCACCGAGGGAACGGTATAAAAATGTATCCGTGATAGGCTACATGCATGCCAAATTTAGCAAGATTGATTTATTCGTTAAGGCGTCAAGAGGAAATGCACACATCATGCAAATATTGGTCGGTGACTGTTGCAACTTGAAACCAATTATGGAATCGGATGCCACACAACCCGATTGTGGGCTCATTCTCTACTACAACGACGTACGCAATATGGCGTATATTAACCACTCGTGACGTCTCTGTCTGTAATGTTGATTATTAATTGGGCCAATATTCGTCGACGACCACACATGGAAGTAAACACGGGGTAATATTAACAGTTGCGGTTCAGCCGATTTGGCCGCAGGCGTATGTAACAGTCATCTATCATCGAGACAGGCTTTTAGAGGATATATTGTGGAAGTTGGTAGGTTCTGCAAACAACGGTTTGGGGGTATAATCTGTCTTCATATAAATTTCTGAGAACTTCGTCGAAAACTTTGTTCATTGTAATTTGATACTCGTAAAATGAATACGTTTATTAATAAATAAATTCTCAGTAAATATGGAGTGATCGCGACTTGTATGTATGTATGTATGCACTATTTTTTTTTCGCGTAGACTTCAGATGTGTTAAAAGACTGGTTAAAATCCTGGCCAACGCACCGTACAGTTTTTTTCAAAAGAAACACACTTTTTCATATCGATTGCTTCAACGCTGAAACAAGTGCAGATAAACATCTGATTTCCAAATTTGTATGGAGGTTGCGTTGCACAAGTCCGTGGATGTAAATATAAATGATCAACCATGTATCTGCGGGTGATGCTAAGCACCTCGCAACTGCTACCTCTTGTGATAGTAAGGTAAAATTATGCCACTCAATAAGAAGACCCATTGACGGATCAATATTTGAAAAATCCTTTCATAGTGCTCCTTTACACCGTCTATAAAACCAGAGTTCCAATCATCTAGTTTTTTTTTCTTAAATGGTTTAGGTTTTTTATGCTTTTCGGTCAATCCACCAGTCACTGCTTAAATTTGTTGAGCACCTGTAAGTTTAGTTGTCATATTTTTAGAAACAACTTTTCTGCTAAGCTCTGTAGTATATGTAATACTATTAGCTGTTAGTTGCAAGCCTTTTTGACATTTGATTTAAGGCTGGTTTTAGCCTTGATTACTTATTTAAGTGGCATACACGTAATCCGCCTCTCGCGTCGTATGAGGTTGACAGGTAAAATTGGTGAATTCCTGTCAAGCACTGCAGGCTTGTTCGCTCACTCAGTCCAATGCTCGGAACCCTTTCCCATTGAGAGCTCTATTATTGTTCGCTCTGTGTTCCGCGCTCTGTTTTTTCCCTTCTAAATGTCGATTGCGTATATTTCCTTTCGTCTAACAGAGAGTTCACTTTAACGAGGCAAACATTCTCGTCGTTTGCTTGTTATTTATTCTAACAGTTTTATAAGCAATAGCTTTGAATGGAATTCGTGAAAACAAAAAGCGTTCAGAGTCACAGAAGGTTCGATTCGTAGAACCTTTAATAACATTTTTATTAGGTATTCTGAATTCGAAAACGAAATACTGTCCACAAAGAACTTTTGCATAGTTATATCCCGGAGTTACTTACATAAATATATTATGACGTTTATACACACACATAAAATGTTTCACGTGGCTTGTGTTAAGTACCCGTCACCGGATGTTACTCTCAGAGGGGGTGAGGTAACCTTTAGAGAGGGGAATGGGAATTACCGACAAGGTATGTATACTCATAATTTAATTGACTGTCCGTCCATATTTCTAAATTATCTCTCAAAAACCTTAAACTCCACATTTCTTCTTTCTTCGGTCATAGTTTTCAAACTTAAAACGAACTCAGACCGATGCCGATGCACACTTTGTGAAACTAGTTTCGTTTGTGAAAATGTTTCGGCTTGATAGTTGAGACAAGTTGGCGTCAAGTTGTGTTTCGATCGGACGGAGAAGTGACGTCGACGTTACCTTTGAATAATTGACCTTTACTCAGTCAATATCGCTAAGTTTTGTAACAGACTTCACTTTTTTAACATTCCTGACGTTGTTTTTTAATGGGTCTGTGTGAAACAGAAACGAATACAGGGTGTTAAAAAAGTGCGTTTGAATTTTTTTTTCAATGTTTTTCCTGTATTCTATAGCTGATTCTGAGTAACTCCTTAAATTTCAAACGCACTTTCCTTAACACTCTGTACTGAAGACTATTAGAAGAAAATTTTAAGATGCCTGTTTTATTTGTTACAAAAGGGAAAGCTTTAAATTTAAATCATGATTGAATCTGACTCAGTCCATGTAGTAGGTTGCTTCTTTACGATTTGCGAGGCTATAACAGAGATCTGTGTGTAAACTGGTCTGGACATCAGCAGTCAGCAGAATGTTTGGGCAGGGGGCGGGAACTACGCACTGCTGACGTGGTCCCTCGTACTCAACTTAACATTCAATTACTCAACACGTTCATTCCTTCCTTCCTCTTATCTAGTGGCGAATGTCCAGAAAAATATATTTGGCCGACATTTTCATACGTATTTGAAGTTTTGTTTTCAGAAATATCTACACAGCTATATCGGCATAGCATAATAAATAAACAAATATTAAAGAACGTCAACAATTATGTTTCTAAAGGAAAGACGATTTCAAGAATAACTGTAACCAAAAAAATTCTGCAAAAATGTGGAGAAGAAAGCAAAAAATTATGAGTTCATCTTATTATTCGTGTAAAGTTAGAAAATTAAACAACCTAAGATAACATTTAAATATTCAATTTTAAAAGTGAAATTAGCTTTTTTTTTTTAAATTGTCGTAACTAACTTTATATTGGTTTACGGTATAAGTTTTTGGGTTGACTCTTGTATAATCTGCCTAAAATGAAACCGATTAAAACGAAAATGCACGAGTTAATAAGTAATATTATTACTTAAAACAGAAACACTCTTTACGATACCGTTGTCAGATTATTCAGTCAATAAAAATAAAACAAGGGAGCAAACAAGCAATTATATGACTTCCCTGGACACGAGCC
Organism: Coleophora deauratella; assembly: GCA_958295455.1. Taxonomy (NCBI): domain Eukaryota; kingdom Metazoa; phylum Arthropoda; class Insecta; order Lepidoptera; family Coleophoridae; genus Coleophora; species Coleophora deauratella. Next base: position 18,791,224 of record OY282394.1, on the reverse strand, counting down.
TTTCGGGCTTTAAGAAAAAAACCCATATTCCCTGCCTCGTGTCTCGTAAACTCATGTGGTCGTGTAGACACTTTTCGATACGTCCATTATCCCTTATCTCTCTTTCGATGGTCCATCCATCGAACTAAAACACTCTAAGATTTCCGGATGTGAAAAGTGTGATTTCGCTTCAACGACCCGCCACTGCCGCGTGCCCCGACGCTGAGAAAACTGTATAGCTTTACTGGAACTTTTTGTGAAATACTCGGTTTTTATCTCTAAGCAAATAAATTGCTGGAAATCTCGCCACCAAAGAGGATATTAAAAGTAGATTTTCTCTTTTTATAAGTGAAGGGGCGTCCAGTTTTCATAGAGGCGGTTAGAGGAATAAAAATGAACTCTTATTAAAACAAATTTTTAAGACAAGTAGGTTTTTTGTAGTAAGTACAAATAATGTGTTTAGAACTAAAATCTCATTGCTCTGTAAACTGCCAGTAATCACGTCAAGAGTTTTACGGTAGTAAATTTAAAAGACTATTCCTTTCGTAAAAAAATAAAATGTTTCCTGAAATGAGCCAGCCAGTGATATCCGAAGGTGGAAACAACGATAAGTCATGGCACTCGCGTCTCAGGTGACATGGGATTTATGGCCGTTATTTTTTATGGGTGTTCTGTTCACTCGATACCGGGACATGGAACTTTAGCTTACATTAGGGGCGCTACTTTGTTGTCGTTGTGGAAACAGATACATATTACATATTATAATTTATTTACTATACAAAATTTTGTACTTATTAGCTGCTACCTCTCCTTGAAATTTTAACGGAAAATTTTGTATGAGAACACGAATTTTTTTGAGAATTCAGTTTGGTTTCTTAGGAGAAAGTCATTAAGTGTGGTAAGTAGAAGGCTCCGTATCTGGGAGAATTATTTTACATAATAAAACTTATTCCGTGGTATATAAAATGACTGTCTATCTGAAAACCGACACATGTTAACAACAACTGTGGTATTGCCATTTACAACAAAAAATTTACTGTTTCGTGCTATTTTGATATTTATCTACTAAAAAAAAACAACCTTCTATCTTTTAAACAACCAATTAAATTACGTTTTCTAACGATTTATTGAGCAACCATCATACAATATACTTCATTCCAATCAAAAAAAAAGCAAAAGGTAAACAAACTTACTATGGAACTGACACATAAGTCCTATAATATCAAAGGCGGCAATATCCACTCATACTCAAAAATTATCTATGAATACCATATTGTTTGTCTATGAACGTAGAATCCATAAAAAGAATAAATTCGTAACAAAACTGGCAGTAAAATAATTAAAATACCCAACAAAACTAGCAGTTAATTTCAAACCCGGCATTATAACGTAGTTTATTAACTTAATTTGCCTTTCCTCAGAAAACATACTGTTTGGATATTGCCGCCTTTGATATTATATGACTCACATGTCAATGTCATCTGCATACTACGTTTGTTTACCTTTTGCTTTTTTTTGATTGGAATGAACTATACATACAAAACAAAAAAAACACCAGGCTGTGGTGTCTTTTCGTGTTGTTATTGTATCAAATCAAGTCTCTTCCTTGCCTTGTGTATATTTCCCAGCTTACATAGCTCTTTAGCATACGGAAGCCCAAATAATGTACTGATACTTGCATACTGCAGCGCGACGCATCCAACCCCGGTATCAGATTATTGTAATCGAGGGGCATTCGCTGCTTTTTAACTCCCTTATTTTGTTATTCATAATAACTACCCAACAAGGCTAAAGTTGTTACATATTTTTTTAGGTTATATAAAGAAATTGAATAATACACTGAATTTTGGACAACTGGGTTTATTTATACCACTATAAATAATGGAAAGAACACTTTTCACACTTAATTAGATTTTTCAAGAACAAACATTTTTATGCAACTCATTCTTAATTTAATGAAACTGATTTTTATAACACTTTTTATATTTAAAAATGTATGCCAGCTAGACTCAGTAAAGAGCATTTGAAAAATGGGCTAGGTCACGATAGGAATGCACTTGTTTCTAAAAAAAAATAATTTTAAAGTTAATATTAATTAAATTTTTATGGTAGGTAAAGGGCGCCACCAGCGTCTCGAAAACACACTGGACCGATGATAAATAAAAAGAAAGATCCTACTTGTGAAAAAAAGTGAGTCCGGAGAAAGTGTCCCGATGAAGTCGGAGAACGGCAAAACACAGTCGATGATTTTCATATATTAACGTCCAGATCTTAGCCCGTACCGAGGAGTCTTTAACCCGTACCAAGGACCTCCTGAAAGCGAACAGGCGATGTGAATAACTGCACAGCATTATGCATGAAGTTTATGGAGTCATGGGATGAAAAGGCAATACAGCGGGGACGCACTGCAGTAAAAACAATAATATGGTTCCTTGCAAAGCAGCATAACAATGGATGTGACTTTGTGAGGCTGTAAATAGGCTGTTCAGTGCTAACAGGTCATCACCTTTAGATAAAGGTGTAGGTAGACATAACCTCAAAACATGACAATGTAAAATCAGAATATTTCTATAAAAATAAGCGAAAATAATCAAAACAATACCTTTTGGAGGAAAACGCTCCTGCGTATAGTGGCTACAAAGCGATGTCAACTCCGGAGGCTGCTAAATAAGCCGGCCGGAGACCACGTCGACACGTGTAAAACGCGATCGACGGAAACAAATATCTGGAAGGACAGATGAATAAGCAATCTGCACAATCGCTCCCGCGTTGAAGGAAATACACTCCAAACACAAGAAACTTACCAAAAAATAAAAATCTTTAAATATTTGAAATAAAATATTTCACGAGCGCACGCTCGTGCGAGCTCAAAAAAAGAAAGAAACGTCATTGTATGACAGCGACGAAGTCCGAATTTAGGGTGACCAACAAAAGATTTTGTTACAAAATGTGTAGAACTAGGATTGCAAGTAGAACAAAATAATGGCACTTCTTACCACAAAATAAATGTTTCTTAAGTTTTCAAGACAGACGTAATAAAATAAAAAACATAGTCGAAAGTAATCGAAACTAATAATCACTATGGGTGGTTTTAAGAATTCAAAATAACATAAGACCTAGTTGACGAGAAAAGTATAAACTAGACTCCGTGAAATGACAACACCATTCTGACAACATATGATCAGAATATTTTTAATTTATAGGCTTGGGATACAAGTCATAAAAAAGCGAATAGCTACGTTACAAAGTTATAAGTATACCAAATCAGGCTTTGGTAAGTACATAAGTACATACATAGTTTATTTCTAATATCGTTTAAGTGACTGTTATTTAACAAAATTTTAGTAGCAACGGATCCCATAGCTAAGGTAGAATAAACATAAGAAGTGGATCCGTTGCATCCTAAAATTTTGTCCCGGTGTCGGTTGCAACTAGCGCCAGAATACTAAATAATGCTGATTTGCTGATTGTAGCTTATTGTGTTTCGGAGCCAAGTACGAGTATAATATTCCAATGTGTATATGTTCATACATCGATGCATATTGCTCGTATCAATTTCATTTCAAATGCGTTGTTTTCTGTGTCAAATGTATTCAGTTAACTATGAAACGATAGATTTTTAACGACAGAATTAGGCTTTTATTTACCTAAATACGGGGTGAAATTTGATGTTTTTGGGGTGAAACTAGCTTTTACCCTTAGCTTCCCGTCGGGGTTTAGTTTTTTTGACTCTCATTGAGATCGCAAGTAGCTCGCGAGCATGGAGATAAAGTTTTCGAGAAAAAACTATCCACGGAAAACCAGTGGTCGAAAAAAGTCGGGGACAACGGGAATAGACGGAAATAAGCACTAGTAATGGTGCAACCCATCTAGGCTATAACTGTACAGTAGTAGCCTATATGTGTCTGTCAGTTAACCTGCGTGATTATAGCGACCACGCTAGCAGCAGTAAGCCACGACGCGACGGCTTTATTAGTCAGTACTTAGTTAGCAATCTAGTAACGTAAATGAAGGAAGCCCCGACTCGGATTAGCATGTCAAAACAATGATGGAGCGTAATACAGGTATCATAAAACTGTAAAGAAAAGCGTGTAAGTTTTCGATGTGTTTCAGGTACAACAAAATGTGTTAGAAAGAGTTTATTTTGGACCCGACGCGACGTTTCTTCTCCTTACGGCCTACGTAAACACTTTCCGAAACATTGAGCATACGAATTCCAAGTGGGTACTAACTTGAAAAAGTGACATTCGTTTATTAATAATAATACTTTATTTAACTCAGACCAAAGATCCATAATATTTGTTAGTAACAGAGAAACTTAAAAACTATGTTAGTGGAATGCATGGTGATTATTATTGAGTATAATTGACCACGCTGAATACGTTAAAAACAACCGACTTCAATCGTAGCAACTCCAATTTTGCTATGTTTTTGTTGATTTTCTCAAAAACCGCTGAATCGATTTCGATAAAATTAATATGGGACCACCTGTGAAGTATACCATTTCAAACAAAAAAAGAATTTTTGAAATCGGTTCATCGAGTAATCGGTGAACATACATAGAAAAAAAAAAAAAAAATTAGATTCCGACGAATTGAGAACCTCCTCCTTTTTTTGAAGTCGGTTGAAAAGGACTCATGTATCTGCGTAAAGAAAGTTAATTTCTGACGCAGACATACGGGCCCCTTAGGAGAAAAACCCATTAAAAGTAAAACTTTTTTTATTATTTTTTACCCTCAATTGGTAAGCCCCTGCCCCTGGCATCATCTCACCTGATGGTAAGTGATGATGATGCCGAAGATGGAAGCGAGCTTACTAAGATTCCCCAACGCAATGGGGACTGACTATCTTATCTTCATGACGGAACACATCAACGCTGTTCACATTGATGTTTGGCGGCAAGTCTTAGATAAGATGATGGTAGCTAGCCAGGCGGGCTAAGAAAATGCCCTACCACCAACCAAACCGAGTCCTACAAAGTTGGACCCCGCCGGGAATCGAACGCGGCGAATCGTGTGAGGGATTTAGCGATATATGTATGTTTTTAATTCGTCGTGCGCTATGAAATATGTCCTTGTCTTTTAGTTTTCTGTATTGTATATAGCGTAGTCATGGCTTAATAGGGTGTGGAACTTGTTTACCTAGTCTTTACAGAGTTTAGCTAAAGGCAACTTGTTGCGTCCAAGTTATAAATAATTTATTACTGGCTTTAAATAAGTTATATTATTAAGAACATATTTTTTACTGGTTTGATCTTAATTTTAAGATATAGTTACTTGATTATATCCGGCGGGCAATAGCCGACAGATTTAATAGTCCGCTTCTGTGGACTTTAATCTGTCGGACCAAATCACTTTTAGCTATAAGTTACTAACATACTTTTAAGGTTTTTGCAAACTAATATAGGTTAAATAGTTTTGTTTGTTTGTTTTGTTTATTACTAACATAGTATGTAAGAACCATTGTCACTAACTTGTATCGACCTTATAGTCTGAATAAATAATTTCAATAAATAAATATCAAAGCTGCTCCATGCCCTTTAACATATAAAGTGAAAGGCCTATGTTCAGCAGTTCACTTTTGCTGATGTGATGAAAATACACATATACAGGTGTCAAAGTCATAGTCAAAATCTTTTATTTATTTAAGTAGACTGTACTGTACCTACACATACTTTTAAATCGTCTTTATTTCTACCTAGTACAAAGTTCCTGCCACTCGGAACTTGTACACTCAACGTTTCGGGAAGTGTTAAACACTTCTCCCGAAAACTCCGACGGCGGCGGCTTCTACACATCAATCTGTATACAATACAGGGTGTTAAAAATCGTGCGTTTGAAATTTTAAGGGGTTACTCAGAATCAAATATAGAATACAGGAAAAATATTGAAAAAATCCGCTAGTCAATTTTTTTTAGTTTCCCATTCAAATTCTTGATTTACTATTCAGATTTAGTATGGGAAACTGAAAAAAAAAATTGAAGAGCGGATTTTTTAAATATTTTATTTCTAAATTCTATACATGATTCTGAGTAACCCCTTAAAATTTCAAACGCACTTTTTTGACAACCTGTATATGAAGTACTACATTCATTATATATATACTATACGTAAATTATATATTATATTACTTCACAAGCTTTTGAAATAGGTCTTTTCACACCCTGTACTGTACACTGATGGATCTTAAAGGATATTGGCTAGCCATTTTCCAAAGACATTGTTCGCAAATAAAAGAGCCCAAGAAGCTTTTGTACGTCATCTTAAAGCTTAAATAAAAATACAATACATGTAGTTAAAGTCAAATTGCAAACTCAGCGTTTTAAATAAAAATGTTTATTCCTCACATTTACGTCAAAAACCATATTACCAACAAAACGAGAGCGTAACCCATTTCCATGTTCTTTCAAGAAAATGTTTACAGTACCTACCTAACATGGATTAGGTACCTACGGGGCAATATATTGCCCGGGGAGTCAAGACTACGACGACGTCTTGGTACTTGAGCGGGCGTGCGCGTGACAGCTGAGATTTGTACAAGCTCATTACGGCGCATTGGAGGTTGCGATGCGGGTGCGACGGTTGCGTGGTAAGTGGTAATCGCTAGTGGAGATTTGAAGATTTGGACCTCGACCGGATAGATTTAGATGCGGTTTCGATCAAAAATTGAATGAAACTTGTACCTACTCCGATAAAACTTGAGATTATTTTTCGATCGGACCCTTTTACCCATTATATTGATGGATTACCTACTTAATCTACTACTCTTACTTAATGGATGGATGGATATTGGCTAGCAGAACACTCACATTTTCCAAAGACATGTGGAGACATATTTAATATCTTCTTTATCTCTTGTACACAGATTGTCTGTACGTACATATATTTTCTTTACACATATTGAATTTAAATATTAATCTGGTTTCGAAATTTTCGTTTACATTATTGTTTTGATTACTTATATTGTTTTTTTTTTTACTGAGATTTAAGAGTGTGTTCTGTGTCAAATAAAAGCCCGAATCAGATTCAGTAATGTTTTATGAGGAGTAGGTAAGTAAAGAAATGAATTGAGAAAAATATTAGTTCCTCACGACGACAAAACTTTGGCTGAAAATTAAATTCAAGTTAAAACAGGAACTTCAGTAGCAGTTCTTCAGATGGAATATTTTACCGATAGTAGAGAAAAATAAATATTGGAAAAAACATAAAAGGCATGACTGTATCTTGCAGTCCTTGTGGCTCTCTACGAAAAATACTTAATGCACAAGAAAATAATTTCGTTAACATTTCTGTAACACCATTTTATAACAATTTATGAAGAGAATATAAGATTGAATTAGGTATATTAATTACTGAGTGAGTACGACACAGCTGAATCTCATTTTCACTCTCTGAAAAACTATGAACTTAAACAGTAATTCAGGCTTCAAAAAATTGTTACAAAAAATACGTATAGGTTTTAGTCATAGTCTGGGTCTAATGGCAGAATATTACTATAAATAGTTCATTAATAACCCATATCGCGCCCACTGCTGGAATACCAATCTCTTTCCAAACCTCAGAAGCAATTCTTCCTCAGATTTCTTACTCAATTCAACCTCAGAAACCTACTCTACACGTACAGTCCATGTCTGGATGAACATGTTCGTAGTCAGTTTAACTGCGCAATCGAGCTAACTGAGTCATAACTACTAAAAAAGTTACTCTTATAGAGCACTGCGCTATCAATAAATCGAAAGGCGCTGACTCACCTCCCCCTTATTAAGTTTCGCAGCTCCCGTGTCGCGTTCGTCGCTTCACCGGACCGGACCGGAATACCCTTGCGCCGGCGACGGTGATCGGTAAAAGTTCCCGCGGGATCCCGCGCTGGCCAGCCACCGAGAAACTTTGTCTATTTGTCGCAAGCTCATGAAAGATCCCGTTGGCGGATCCGACTTGAATAATGATAGTATATAAAATAAACTTATCATACTATAAAGACAGCCAGTCAGTCAGATGATATGTATGAAAAGACAACTAGTCACGGGGAGGCTTTACATCCCTTTGTAGTTGACATACTACAATCGCACGAAGCTATATGCATCCTTATTTATTATGCGAACTGCGAGGTTGGTTGCCGGGACTTGTACCGAGCACACGTCCGCTGAGTATTTTTTTTAATTATTTCGGTTTTAGAGTAGTCTCAATATTATTTTTGTGATGGTAAAATAGCTGTGATTCCGATTCAGTGATAAGCGGTCATAAATGTGATAAGGATTAACTCGGGAGATAGCTCCGTTTTCCGAGTTCCAACAATAAACCACTACGTGGAGCGTCTTTAAGTGCCCATCACCCTTAGAGCCGCGTCTTTCACTTGACATTGGCGATTCGCCATTTTTTTTATTGAAGATTCTCCCATTTTTCACTTGACATTGGCAAAATCACGCTCGATGATATGTGGAATGCCAAATAGAAAAATAGAATATGCGAACTGCGAGATAGTGGAACTCCTTGCTTGCGTCCATTTTCCGATTCCTACAGTTTAAGAATATTCAAGGCTAGAGTGAATATTAAAAAAAACATTTTCTTGAATTGAAAAACTCTAATTTGCAGCAGCTTTAAGTTGCACTCTTTATGAATCAACACTGTTCAAACGCGCCTTAAAGAAAGTTCAAAAATCAACCACATGTCTCAAAAACCAAACACAAATGGTAAAGAAACTAACACCTCAAGCTGAGAAAGGCCCTTTAGATACATATAAATTATATTAAAGAAATACATTTACAAATTAAAAAGTTACAATCCATTTTTGACTAGTTACGAAAATTAAAATGTTTTAAAAATTTTGAAAGCGAAACATTTTGGAAGATTATAAAGAATATCTTCTTAATGTTTACTCTGGCAATACTACAAGCTTTATTCATCTTGGCTTGACTTTTTAAAATGGAACACAAATACTTATGCAAAACGCCTAGAATCCTTTTTTGTTAGTCAAAAAAGCAAATATTTATTTACGAGTCCACTGAAAGGGCGCGCGGCGCGTGATTTGGCATAAAACATTTACAAATGAGTACACGCAACTTTTCTACGTCAGCTGTAAGTATGTAGATTGAGCGTTCATTTGCAACATTCCTGTGTAACGGCTCCCCAAATGTAAATGTTATAAAAAATGGCCAAATACGAAACTGACTGGCTCACTGAGGGTTCCGCAGCCCAACTAACAACACAATTTTACAAAAGTGTACCCCCTTTCAATTTAGACATACTTACAGTGTATATATTCTAGCATACAGTCGGTGACGTTTCGTGTTATACTATATTGCTATTAAATTGTACATCGATTGTCAGCTCTGCAGACATCGAAATGTTTCAAAATCAAAATGTTTTTATTTAGATAGATGCTTTACACATTTTTTTAAATCGTAATTTTTTTCTACCTATCAACGTTCAAAGATAAAAGGAAAGAGAGGCCGAGAATAAGGTACACCGATCAAGTGAAGGCCAAACTCAACGTCGTGTCGTACCAGGAAGTCAAGGAGTTGGCGAGGAGTAGAAAATAACGGCGTTTACTCCACCGACAAAAGCTTAGCTCGATGAAGAAGACAAAGTTCCTACTACTCGGTTGGAACTTGTACAGTCACCGTTTCTTGATAAGCCCTTGGCATCATCTCACGTCATGGTAAGTGATGATGATGCCGAAGATGGAAGCAGGCTTACCAAGATTCCCCAACGCAATGGGGATCTGTCTATCTTATCTTCATGCCGGAACACATCAATGCTGTTAAAATTGATGTTTGGCAGCAAGACTTAGATAAGATGGTGGTCGCTAGCCAGGCGGGCTCAGAAAATGCCCTACCACCAACCAAACCGAGTCCACAAAGTTGGACCCCGCCGGGAATCGAACCCGGGACCTCCTGATGTGAAGCGAGCGGCTAGCCACTACGCTACGCAGGTGGTTTCACATAACTATCATAATATACGGTACTTCTATATTAAAAAATAACCGTTTTACTCATGAAATAGATACACATTCCCCCAAGAACCTAAGTCATTTCGCAAAAAAAAATCGAACTTCCCGTTCTAATCTATATTGGCAGATTATTTGATCAATTGACTTGAGAAGAGCAATTTTTTTTGTGAATTAATTGATTATAGATTTCTTGCGCAATTTTTTTTGTGTTTATTTGCTTTATTTAATTTCATTAGTAGAACCCGTCGTTAAATTTTTAGGTATTTCAACAGAGTGGCTTCTTCTGAAATACCTGACTGAGTTTGACCACGGCTTCTAATGAAATAAAATAAAATAAAATAAATAAACACTGAAAAACTTTGCGTACTTTACACGGCACGGGACCGCGCCCTTTCTACGTATATGTACCTAAATATGTATAAATAAAATATTTCAACTATCCTGTGGCAGCTTAAATATTAACGGCGACGTATGCTCTGTAACAGGTACCTATGGCACCCTTAGCTTAGATGTGGTTGGTACTTATTCTTTCTAAGGAACCCTCAGAACTCCCCGAATCCTGCGGCAATCACTGCGGCACTCGTTACACCCTGTATTTTTCATAGCGATGTATATTTGTGCGCAACGCAGTATATTTATCACTTCACGCGCGACCTCATTAGGACTACGTTTCAATTTATTATGTGAATATACTTGACTCCTACAAAAAAAACACACCCGTGACCCGGGGCACGTGTTAAATAACAGCTTATTGTCATTTGTCATACGTCATCAAATTTGGAAAACCTTGAACATGCTAAGACTTATTATTTTGTGTATTTTTTCACACACAATTAATTATTTTGTTTTTGAACAAATGAACGCGATAATATTAATATTGCTCATATTCCTTTCGGGGCTTCATACTAGAACCAAATTCAAGTCATTAAAACCCAGTAATAAAGGGGATCAAATTATCTGTCTGTTTGGTCGGTGGCTCTGCGGTTAGTGACTCCGTCTCCTAACCAGAGGTCTCGGGTTCAAATCCTGTCCAGTGCACCAATGAGTTTTTTGAATCTTACGTGCATTTTCATACCGACTGCTTTAACGGTGAAACATCGTGAGGAAACCTGCACATCTGATTTCTAGTTGTGTATGATGGTCGCGTTGCACACGTCCGTAAGTGTAAATCTTAAATGCCCTACACGTGACCAAGGGTAATAATAAGTGCAACACCAGGCAACCGCCGCTCCTTGTGGATAGGACGGTTAAATTGTGCCACACGATAAGAGAGAATCTGTCTATCGAAAGCATCGATTTTAAATCTTTTTAGTAAATAAAACGAAATATCTTAGGGTCAGATTTCACTGAGAGGTGATGCGGTGCGCAGTGTTAAATAGTGATACTTAAGTATTACACAAATACGTCATATTTCAGTGGTAACGCAAAAAGACGAACAAGGCTTTTTAAGCACTATGTGCCGCGTCGTCACATCACGTCATGTCTAGATGTGAACTGATCCTAAGAGTAATTAAGGAGAGCAAACTGCCACCTGACTTATATCGGCAAATGGTTACTGTGGCACAGGCACATGTTCATACACCTTTAATAATAATAAAAATAATATCTGGGACAAATCACACACGGTCCTCTGGCCCCAAACTAGGATTCCCTATATCTTGGGAACCAGAGACTGATATACATACACATATACTTTAAATACATACATATATAGATATAATACACCTTTACCTATGTGCATCCACGTACATATTCACAAATACCGCCCGCACCCTGTATAATACTCGTATCAGAAAGCAAGTTTTAATTCAAAGAAAATCTTGAAGAAAAGGTGAAGCAAAAGAGTTCAAAGATTTATTTGGTTTCATCGATCACAAAACCAGAAATCTCGCGGAGAAGAGCTCGCCTTTACGTTACGATGAGACTATTTCTCAGTTCAATTTGTTATTCAGACTCGGCGACACAGCCACGAGCCTGGGGCGAGACGAGAAGAGCTTCGTCTCTCTTTGTGTGTGTTATTTACTATGCAAAATTCTTTAAATAAACGTCGAATATTTTACTACAGCTCAAACAGCACAATATCGTTTATTCAAAGTTGATAGTTTACACAAGACGGGCGCATCTGTGACTTGGTGCTATAGTGGCATTGTTTTATGAATATTTATTTTAGTGTTATACCTGGCGTGTCAAAACCATGATTATAATTATTATTTTCAGGTGTATGAAATGTACATATGAATGTGTGGCCATTTCATTGCTGCTACCTGTACCAAAGGATGCGAGATTTTGTCAGTTTTGTTTTGATCCTCATATTAACAAAGGAGACATAATAAATAGTTAGGTTATTTTTACAGCTACGGCGTAGTCGATTCGTAGTCAATAAGTAACAGGGACTTTTTCATAACATTAAAAAAAACAACTAGATGTCTCTATTGTCGCTGAACAGCATTGGAAATGAAAAAAATCTAAAAACTTCCTGATTTCCTGATCTTCAATTTATCGTGGCAACGGATCCCGAAGTAAAAGTTTTTTTTACAAGCATCCAGCCAACTTCAAAAATTATCTAATGTCATAATGTAAAAAACGATCTTATAGTGGAGCTATAAATCTTTACGAAAGAACATATGAAGTAGGTATAACTGTTAATATTATGTATAAATAAACATCAATAAATGGACCATAATTTCTTAACCATGACATTCATTGTATGGTCACAAAACCGTAATTGCGATCCGTAAGCAATACATTATCAACACAAGAACACGTCAATGGCACGAGTTAAGTGGGGCCAAGTGAGGAACTTCCCCTGTTTGATTAACACACACGAATTTACTTTGTGCGGGGACTGTTGCCTCTAGATCGATGACGCGGTTCGGAAGCCCATTAATCAAGCATTTGGCCGCCAGCTCGATTTAGTGGGGGCTCGTTGCAACCAGCTTCAATATCGGATTGCTGTTGCAACTGACGCTGATTAGGAAGTTGTGAGTGATATCGGGAAAATAATATCACAAATATATAGGGTGACTTTGCGATTTGACTATGGTTTTCTTAGAGAAAGTTGTTGTTTTCATGAGCACATGTATAGCGTTTCGAATCAATAACTAATTTAAAGTCACCCTTTATATTTAAATCAAGAAATAAATGTTAATATGTAGCCAAACCCATTGTTTTATTATTGTTTTTTTATGCTTCTTACAAAGGTGAAATAATTTCCTTCATGCGAAACCAATAACGCAATTGGTGTAATTTTGAAAAAAATCTGTAAATGTTGTTCATTGCAACTGGTATCTGGTAGCGGGGCTAGATGCAACAACATTACAATACTAGCCCATTCTGAGCTTGGCAGTCTTGGGACAGAAGATGTGATAAAGTGTGTTTGCTCAATTAGTCCCTGTACACCAAAACGAACTGCTGTGCTGTAAATAAGAATAAAAATATTGAAATATACATTTCATTATTTACACATGTCATAGTACACGATGGCAAAATAAATAACTGTCAAAAAAGAGAAGCTCCGTTACTCTGCGTCATTAAATAAAAACAAAATTTGGTGTGAAGTTCCCTTTATATGACCCACACGTTTATTGGCTTCGGCACGGGACATTACAAATTCACAAATTACACTTAACAAAGGGCGAAACTATTTGATGAAACGGACTTTACGAGTACCTACATGGCTGTATTATGTTGCGAGTCCATTAGCCAAAGGACGACGACGCTATACAGCGCTGCCGGAACTGAAACTTCGTTAAAACATGACCACTTTTAGCTGGCCATGTATTGAGAGAGGTTTTTGTAATAACTTCATTATCACCAGAAATACTTCTGAAGGAAGAACTTACTGAAAGAAGGCCCGACCACTCATAACTAAATAACTAACTATTTACTTGTTTTTTTTTTTATTTTTTTTACTAACTATTTCTAACTTAGCTCGGTTTTGAGTCACAATCACAGTGCATCTAGCTCCATCCTGCAAGCCGAACTAAGATCATTAGTCCACCTATTGGGAGAGGTGGCATCTAATATACATCTTGGAATCTCCGGTCGCCACTCGAGAACTTTTCCTTTCGGTAATTATCAGTTCTGGCATATAGCTCATTGACACTTCAACATACTTATTCTATGAGCTATATTTACTATACAGGGTGTTAAAAAAGTGCGTTTGAAATTTTAAGGGGTTACTAAGAATCAAGTACAGAACCCAGGAAAAATATTGAAAAAATCCGCTCTTCAATTATTTTTTTCAGATTCTCATACTAAATCTAAATAGTGAATCGAGAATTTTATTTGTATGAAAAACTGCAAAAAAAAATTGAAGAGCGATTTTTTTCAATATTTTTCCTGGATTCTATACTTGATTCTAAGTAACCCCTTAAAATTTCAAACGCACTTTTTTTAACACCCTGTATAATATGTTGAGGATTCCAATTCTTCTATAGATTTTGTCGTTTCATATTCGATCAAGTAAAGAAACCCCAAGGATATAATATATCTTTATAGATAGTTAAGCCACTAAGTTTGTGGAAGACGAATCGTCTCAGTACTGCGTCATAGCGTAGTTTACAACATAGTTCAAGTTATACTGGTAATCTCACCATTTTGGCGGTTGAACGACGTAATGTGACACTGCGCGACTCCGATCCATCACCGCTCCACTCATACGTCATAACAAAGGAAATTTATCCATAAATACGGTATATCTAAGATGATGATATCAGTTTACGTAATAGCTGTTGTTTACTGTAATTTAACTGAAAATGGATACGTAATTTTTCAGCGCCTTCAGAGTACGATATTTCTATTTTCAACAGTTATGAACGTATGAGTATGTCTACCTACAAATTCTAGATGGACTGGAATTTTTTTTTTACGGAAATATTGTAGCTCGTGGAAGTATCTTAGCTAGGTTTTGTCTATGATTCTCAAAGTTTAAACAGTTGGATCCAATGTTTTAGCATCAATATTTGGGAAAAGTGATATAATGGAGTTAATTCTACAATTAACTTTGTAATCTCTGTTTCTGCTTCATTTAATAAACAGAATTGTTTTCACTTAATTAGGTGCTTAATGCAAATTATTCGACAATACTGTAAAGTAAAATTAGATTTTCTTTGTCAACTAGAGCGATTTAAAATCTAGATATTGTACTTCGTTGAGTAGAAATTTTCATAACAATAGGTGTGTCGAGATTTTGAACAAAATGGCTCGCTCATTCTCCTGAATTATATCATAACCGTTTTCCGGGTGGAGGTAGTATTAAGGTTTTCACCTGAATAGACATTCTTTCATTATATTGTTCGAGACAGCCAAAATCTCAAGAACCTTTATTGAACAGGCTTTCTCTTTTAGTGTAAGAATCCTTGGGTTCCAATACATTATTGGACCCTGTTATCGTTAGTATTTTAGTAATAAAATAAATGATAATAAATGGTTTTTTGATAGTGAAAACATGAGACAGATTCTCACCACTAACACATGGATATCTGAGGCGAATATTCTACTAATAGTAAAATTGCTTAAGCTTAGCTTATATTTAAAACGTACTACATGAAGAATACAAATTCCTTTGAATGTGAATGCAAGTCTATGTTACGTCAGTTGCCGCGAGGTCACGAAAACCGTAATGTCACCAAAATACGCGAAATTCAATAATTAATTAGGTGATCTCACAATATGCAAATCTTAACATAGAAAAAAAGGTTTCAATAAATACACCTAAATACGTAGATTCGTACAAGTAAGAACCCATATCACACTCACAGCAAATCCACGGTTCTCTTCGCACACATCGGGAAGGTTTACACAATGTTCCTCACACGCGCGGGGCCCAAGACCGGATTGGTGGCTTAACGTGCCTTGTGAAGCAGGGTTTTTTGGAGAATAATATTTAAGCATAAAATATTTACTATGATTACATCAAAAGCGGTTTAGTAGCCTTTGATCTTTGATCTATACGACCGACTGTATCATCAATGTATCTAATCTAGATGGAATATCGACAAACACAGTCGCAGCGGTGTCTTCCAGCGTACCCATACCAGCACGTCTATTATTTGTATACGACTAGCTTCTGCCCGCGACTACGTCTGCGTGGACTTTAGAATTGGGTCCAGAGAGAAATAAAATGTTAAGGTAGCGCCATCTAGTGACAAAGTAAAAATATCAGTATTTAGCCATTCCTCCGAGAACCCCCGAGTTTTCAGGGATAAAAGGATATTATGTTAGCCGAGTGCTTTATCTATCTACCTACCAAACATTCAAATCCGTTCAGTAGTTTCGACGTGAACGTGGAACAAACAAACAAAAAAATAAACGAACAAACAAACATCCATTCTTTCGCATTTATAATATTAATTAATTAATTGAATCTAGAATCTCGATCTTAAGGTTTTAGGTTAACCTCTAAATTCAATTATGTATTAAACTTGTAGCAGCTTAAGTGGTCTCGGCAACCTCAGCAGTCCCAATGTTAAATAAATTAGATACTGTAGTGCTATAAATTCATAATTTAATAATCGACGGCTTTCAACATTGCAAAGAGAAGACGAAGATAAGAGGCCTAAGGATATTCGTCGTTCAAATCCAAATTTATTATTTAAACTAGCTTTCCGCCCGCGGCTTGGCGCGCGAGTTATTTTTATTACTTCTTACTTCTAAGTCGTAACCCCAGGAAGGGGGGATCGTGACCATCATGAGGTCAAGTCAGTGAGAACTGTAGCTTTGGGCCGAGTCAGGTACTTCCTACTGCTACTACTTTAGGTTTATTTTTATTAACCAACTATAAAAAAAAGAAGGTTCTCAATTCGTCGGAATCTTTTAGTTTTTTATGTATGGTCCCCAATTACTCGAAGACGCCGGAACCGATTACGAAAATTCATTTTTTGTTTGAAAGGGATATACAAAAATACAGCTAAAAACCTCTACTGGATAAAATTCTTAAAACTGACTGAAAGACAAGGTAGGTACAGAACAAGGTTTAGGGGCATGAAATTTTGCACAGGAGTTCTTTTGAGTTAAGCATTAAGAATTTTGACTGAAATTGGCGTTCAGTCTTTTGTACTCACGTTTTCCATGAATTAACCTGTGGCTAGAGCGAAACAAAATATAATATGACAACGCTGAAAACGTTAAAAACAAACGGCTTCAATCGTAACACCTACAATTTTGCTATGTTTTTTTGTTGATTTTTTCAAAAAGAGTTGAGTCTATTTAGATAAAATTTATATGGGACCACCTCTGAAGTATTACCTATCAACCAAAAAACGAATCATCAAAATCGATTCATAATTGGCGAAGTAACCGCGTAACATACATAACAAACATACAGTCGAATTGAGAACCTCCTCCTTTTTGAAATCTGTTAAAAAGGTTCTGTTCTTAAATCGAGTCAGCTACAGCTCCCCCGTAGCTCGAAGCAAAAAGTGTAGTACTCGTACGCATAATTATTCCAGTCCACTCCCGACTATATAAGGTGCTACTTTATTAGTGCCCGATATTTTACTCAGTGATTCTACTCCTGATTCGGAAAATATTTACATAATTACATACTAAAAGACTGAATGGATGAAGGGGTGATTGGTCAACAAGAATATAAGGTGCTACTTTATTAGTGCCCGATATTTTACTCAGTGATTCTACTCCTGATTTGGAAAATATTTACATAATTACATACTAAAAGACTGAATGGATGAAGGGGTGATTGATCAACAAGAATATAAGGTGCTACTTTATTAGTGCCCGATATTTTACTCAGTGATTCTACTCCTGATTCGGAAAATATTTACATAATTACATACTAAAAGACTGAATGGATGAAGGGGTGATTGGTCAACAAGATTATAAGGTGCTACTTTATTAGTGCCCGATATTTTACTCAGTGATTCTACTCCTGATTCGGAAAATATTTACATAATTACATACTAAAAGACTGAATGGATGAAGGGGTGATTGGTCAACAAGAATATAAGGTGCTACTTTATTAGTGCCCGATATTTTACTCAGTGATTCTACTCCTGATTCTGAAAATATTTACATAATTACATACTAAAAGACTGAATGGATGAAGGGGTGATTGGTCAACAAGAATATAAGGTGCTACTTTATTAGTGCCCGATATTTTACTCAGTGATTCTACTCCTGATTTGGAAAATATTTACATAATTACATACTAAAAGACTGAATGGATGAAGGGGTGATTGATCAACAAGAATATAAGGTGCTACTTTATTAGTGCCCGATATTTTACTCAGTGATTCTACTCCTGATTCGGAAAATATTTACATAATTACATACTAAAAGACTGAATGGATGAAGGGGTGATTGGTCAACAAGATTATAAGGTGCTACTTTATTAGTGCCCGATATTTTACTCAGTGATTCTAGTCCTGATTCTGATCTACTTTCCCCAAGGAACCCATAGTCAAATTGCAAATTGACCAATTCTTGTTGACCAATCACCCCTTCATCCATTCAGTCTTTTAGTATGTAATTATGTAAATATTTTCCGTTTTGTCGGCTCACCCTCGCGTCACTGGAATCGGAGCAGAACAATAAACTATTGAGTCAATGTTTGGGCAGCCCTACACGAGGGATAACATGGCTGGAGCTTAATAGAGATTGACTAAAATTCGGTTTCGGTATTGGTTTCTCATTAAACTTGAGTTCAGTTCAAACTGGCGATTATAATATGTGGGAAATAACATTATAAACGCATTTGATGGGTATTTAAGATGATATATTATAGAAAGGATGAAGTGTAAAGTTTTCATAGTACATATACTTTTGTTTTTTGCCATTTAAGTCTCATTACCTATTTTGACATGTTCTAAGAAGTCTTCATCCTTCTATCTCTCTCTTAGTGTTTAGCGTTTCTTAAAAGAATTATTCGGCTTGATTCTTCTAACTTCACCTTGTAATTTTCCTTGCCAACAAAACGGATAAACCTTTAACGTAGAGCTTGTGAAAAGCGCTGCAAAATGCAGTTTTTTTTTAAACCCGACTCAAGGATGTAGTTTAGTCTCAAACCAATATGTGTTTGTGTATATGTGTGTGTAAATATCTGTGGAACAGTCGTTTAAATAAGAGGATCAAACTGAGTGTTTTTAAACTGGAGGCGAGACACAGACGGAAATGGCGTCTAGATTAAAAGAGAAACTGAAAGCGTGATTCATTAGGGTGTTTCTTTATTCTTTTCTTTACTTTTACCGTCGGGAAAGGTAATTTTAAAATTTTGTTTCGTATCTACCACAACTCCACCTACAAGAGCATTGCTCTTATGAAATGAAATAATATTTATTCGAAGTAGGTATCTCTGTACACTTTTCGAACTTCATATTTTTTTCTACATAATACGAAGTTCCTACCACTCGGAACTCGTATACCCAACGTTTCGGGAAGTGTTTGCGAAGAGAGAAGAAACGTCGGGCCCTAAAAAATCTCCCTCCAACACATTTTTTAAAAATAAATAATAGAATAAAATAAATAAATAAATAGAAGAAGAAGATCTACCACAAGTAGTTTAAGAGAATCAAGATATTTGGTATCGGTTGCTGCAGTAAATCAAGCTTCGTCCAGACTCTACAGCTTATGTATAATTTATCGTCGACAGCGCGCGGATGATACGCCTTTATGTTAGTTTTATGAGTGACGATAGTCCCGACAAGATTTTTATGGATTCAATAGATTGGCATTCGGGAAAGGCAATATTCCGAAATGTCCCTCGGAGGTGGAAAATTCCACATATTTTTTGCATCAACCCACATCAACGTGTTTTATGTGAGCGGAGTAATAGTAAAAATGTTGCTACAATACCGATAGATTTTAGGTAAAATGAATATTTTACAGCCTACGTGGCCCGCGCGCGGGCGCGGCGAGGGCCGTTCGTGTGTCGGTTTTATAGTCACTGTAGCCGTAGACTTGATTGTTTGTTAGCAAACTCTTTGCTTAAATTTCACTAATAAATATAAACATAACAATCTCATCTCACTAATATTATAAATGCGAAAGTATGGATATTTGTTTGTTTATGTGTTTGTTCCACTTTCACGCCGAAACTACTGAACAGATGTGGATGAAATTTGGTAGGTAGATAGATGAAGCACTCGGCTAACACATAGGCATAGGGTACTTTTTATCCCGGAAAACTCGAGGGTTCCCGGAGGAAAGGCTAAAAACTGAAAATTATCCTTCGCCACCAGGTGGCGCTGCCTTAAAAAAAATCTATCTGGACCCAATTCTGAAGTCTACGCAGACGAAGTCGTGGGTGGAAGCTAGTTCTAACTAAATAAAGTAAAAGTAGTCTTATACCTTTCAGGATCTCTTTCAAACATTGCCTTCATGGTAGTATATTAAATCGTCTGCAAAATACCTTTAAAAGAGCCAGTAAATAACATAATTTACTTTTTTTTTTGCTTTGCCTATAAAAGTATTTTTTGTTATCCCGCATCCCGGTCCGACTATGTCGACTGTGCAACTGTGAACCATTGCTGCATGGTTCACGTTGCAAACAACTGTCAACACATAACATACAAATTAATTTTAATAAAATAATCTGCCACATATGTTATGCTCACACTAACACTAGTCTTAAGTTACTGTAACACTATTGTGAATATTGTGATCCAAAGTTGGTCGATCAATAAAATGTTATTATTATAATAATATTATTTATTACTTATAGAAAACTCACCAAATAGTATTAGAGTACTCGTTAATGACTTTTGTATGACTAAGATATCACTACAACTAACTCTATGAGAGCCATCAAATATGAACTAGTGAGTGAGGGTACCCGAGTGCCGAGGCCCAACTCCCCCCCCCCCGAATTCCCCCATCCCCATCCCATTTCAAAGGTCGGCAACGCACTTGTGACTCCTCTGGTGTTGCGGGTATCTATGGGTGGCGGTAATCGCTTACCATCAGGTGATCCGTCTGCTCGTTTACCACCTATCACATAAAAAAAACTAAGAAATCCTGTGAAATCGCTTATTACACCGTTTCGAAAAATTTATCGTTAAGGAAGCCTCAAGTTCAGGAATTTCAATCCCATCTCATATTACAAGCAACTTTTGTTAACAAATTTGGTAATTGATGTGTCATGTTCCGACATTAGTCAACATTAGCGTCACAGCCGGCACATAATACATCGAGCAGCCTATATACAGCATGTTGTGACAAACTGGCTGGTGGCTAGTCGCTGGGGACAGTAAATCTGTCATGGGCAGCCGCCGCTCTGACATTGTGTGTGTCGTATTAACCCCTTAACCTAACATTGGACTTTATATCAGCTGTTTTCATAACACAAGAGAACTTTTTTGCGAACGAAAGAAATCTAGTTTCAGAACAAAAGAATCCCAACTTCCAGTAATAGGGTAGTTGACTGTTGGTGATCTGAGTTACTTTTATCAAATGTCAAAAACTAAAATATGTTTTAAAAATGTTTGAAATTGTGAAAGACGACGTCACCGTGCAATAGTTTGCATAATTATTACGAATTATTTTTATGTTTTTTAGGTACATGTAATAAAATTTTAATCATGTGATGCATTTAGTGAACCGTATTTCATAATTTACTTTTGATGGAGTGAAGTACCCTATTGTAAAAAAAATATGTTTAGCCTATCTTATGATTTTTGTTTAGCCTATACCTTCATTGTGCCTCTAATCATCAGTATACGTTAATTGCAGTCAGTGACGTAGATAAGGGAGCCAGTTCTCTATTAGTTAGGGGACTCTTGGCTGCTTCACTCCCATCCCATCAGGCGAGATGATACAAAGAGGCCACAAAGAAATCAGAAATGGAAACGAAATACAGTTTTAACAACCCTTTTTCTTTGTTTTTTTTTTTAAGTTATAAAAAAGAATATGAATATTTTATGATCAACTTAAAATACATTGTTTTCTGTTTTTAATACTAAACAAATATGTCATAATTGCCAAACAAACACTACAGGATGATTAGTCAGTTTCCATCTTAAAGAATTATTATTGATCCTCATCTTGAAGATCCCCAAAATTAAAAAATCCTTATTATAACGAACGTCATGTTTTTTATTTATTTATTTATTAAAGTTTCATATCACAGAGTTTCATATTCTTAAATTACTAAAGACTGCGAAGCCAGATGATTGGTTTTCTTAAGTATGACAATGTCTTAGTTTAATATTACTTGCATTCATAGAAACGTCATTTGAAAGAGTTCTTGATTAACAAACAACAGTTGAGATTACTTCACTGAAAAGAAAAAGGCCGCAAAGTGTACCGAAACTCCATATTTTTGCGGTCTTCTGTCTTAGGAGGGCAGATTACTGTCCCTACAATTGCTGAGAGTGGTCATAAAATGGACTAACTATAAGAAAGCACCGCATTGTTTCGACAGCCACGTCCCTAGAACTGTGGGCGACGGTAATAAGCCGACTGCGTCTTTGTTTTCATTGCTTTTGCTGTTAGAGTTCCGTGTAATGGAATCAATTTTATATTTTTTTTAAATCTCCATTTATGATGCGAAAAATAATGCCTTATATTTGACATTTCTGTAGCTTTTTCCCTTCTAATACATTTTTTTACAATTTAATGATTTAATTTTGCGATAGGGTTAATTAAACTATGTTTTTAAATTAAGAACCTGCTGTACATAAAAAATGGTCTAGTCGTCTCGCTATATAAAGCAAATTAATATTATTTTGTTATAGGTTAAAAATAGACTGTCGCGGTACTGGTATCGGTTTTTGTTAACAAATTTCATCATAATATTAAAGGAATTGGGTAATCAAAACTCGTTTAAAAGCAAAATATGGAATAAAAATGAAAAAGTACAGCTAGCTATTATACATTTTCTCTTTAAAAAAAGGCTCTACCGACGCAGATAAATCTAATCTAGTTGGAACATGTCTTAAGCCATGTTAGAGGCTTTATAGGCAGGCGGTTTGAAAACTTCTGACACTTTGGATGGCCATTAACCCGACAACCTCCAGCAATCTGGACTTGTTCCCCGTGTGTTGCGTATCGCCTAACCATTCTGATTTATGGGAAGAGACCCGTGCCCCTGCGTGGGGACGAAATGGGTTTTTTATTGAAGGGACCCTCAGTGCACTAGTCCGACTCCCGCTTGGCAAGTTTCTGTATCCATCGCTGTGCTCCTTCCAGCGCCGTGTCTCCTTTGTGAGCCGTATCTCCAAGTGGCGACGAGCTTTGTTATCTTTGGCATTGTTGTATTTTTGTTATTTTTTAACTAACAGACGTTAGGCATCTCCTATTAAATTTAATCTACAAAAGATTTTCTGTAATAAAAAGTTATTCTAGTTTTTCATGTTTGCAGTATGAGACAGTATTTATTTACCTAGTTAGAACTTACATATTTACCTTAGTTAATGTGTTGCTTTAATGATTTGAGCTGATAAATAAGTAACTTTTCCGTATTTCATTTTTACTGTGTTACTTTAAATCAACGGATTTTCACGAGGTAGATCACGTGAATCGTATGTAGCTAGTACATCCGTGCATTTACGAAATCTTACGAATTTGAACAGTTTCTTCGTAGCTACCTAATTTTCCTGTTTTTCTTGAACTTTCGGGTACATTTGTATAATTACGGTTAACACGATCTTACAGCGACATCCACGTCCCCTGTTTCGTTTGTTTACTAACACAAACAAACTGTCACCTCCGATGTGTACGGTAGGTTGTTTATGTAAATAATTTACTTTGACACACAGCGGGTTAACTGTTTGCAGACGGCTATACATGGTACAAATCACGTTTGACAGGTAGCTGGGCATTTTATAACAAGTCGGTGTGGAGTCAGCAACAACGGAACGACCGACTCGGCGATTATACACAATAACTGCATGTTACTAGTTAGGGCGCTTTTATTGTCGTGCGGATTTCTGCTCGCATGCGTGCCGCCCTCAACCTATTGTTTCATTACATGTTTTTAACGCGCTTTTATTGTTATGCGTGGTACACGCACGCGGGTCGCTTTGGAAACGCTGCACGCATGCGGGCAGAAATCTGCATGACAATAAAAGCGCCCTTAGCGTTTGAAATACCAATCCTCAGTGGTGAATAAAATAGTATTTAATTGCTCTTTATAATTTTGTTATTTGTTACTTCTACTGTGGCATTTTCGACTAGTGAGTAACATGAAAGAAAAGTTTCGACGTCCGATTATAACCGTATTAAAATTCTAAATTATCCTCGCTGTAGTAACTCCACTTATCGATGTTAAGCTGTCTTTTAAAACCTCAGTCTTTACTGGCACAGATACAGAAGACATTTTAGTAATATTTCACCGACATCAAAGAGGATATAGCATTTCCGAGAAGAAAAATAATCAATTGATCTATTAACATTGGATGTCGACATCACAATACGACGTAGGTACCAGAATACCGGCAAATTAACTAAAATAGTTTTCATTCTCGAGGCTTAACGCAAGCCACTTTGCAGATAAATATGCTCAGCTGCTAGTAATTTATCTACTGGGTCTACAAATTAAGTCAAATTGGTGGAGCGCCTCAAAACTGACTGAGTTCGTTCTCGCTCGTGTAGAGCGCACCAGTGCCGGCTCAAGTCACCTATGGCGCCCCTTTTGCTTACCCCTAATACATATATCATCAAATGGCCTCTGCGTCTATTTCATACGATTCACTGCAGTGTAGTGGAGCAGTGGAGCAACTCATAATTACCTTTTGAGATCTTTTTGGAACTTGCCTGTAAACCTATATGTTATATGAAACAAATCCAAGAACGGTTCTAAGATCCTATTTTGAGTTTTGAAACAATTGATGTGGGCCGTATTTTTAAAGTTTTCTTTGTCGTGCAGCGTTCTTCTCTTTGACTTTTTGGTAAGAGGTTCTTTATCATCAGGCAAAAGACGTTCACTGCTGTCCGTAGACCTCCCCCAATGATTTCCACGACAAACGGACTTGCGTTGCGCTCGTCCAGCAGCAATGCCTTCCCACGATCTTCACCAGGTCATCGGTCCACCGAGTGACAGGCCTGTGGAGGCCTGCCTACGCTACGTCTTTCAATAAGAGGTAGCTCACGGTTGATTTTATTTTATTGCACTTCATTTTTTTACAACCAGGGCATCCCATTGGCCATATGGTAGGCCGGCCCTGGAGCGCAGAGCATTGTTAGGGCGGGAACTGTGATTAATTCGAACAAAGATGAACGTGGATTAGAACCAGCAACGGTTTCCAAGGAAATTCAAAGTACGCAAGAGAGCACTCAGAATGTATTATTACAAGTGTCGATAGACGTGTTAAAAAGGAACACAACGCAAAGGAAATAACATATAAACATTCTGGAAAAGTTTGATAGAAATCTGGCTGTAAGCCATTATGATCTTTTTCTTACTACGTCATTGTGTTTTCTCTGTTTATGTTTTTTTTATTAAAAAGGCGTTTTCAGTTAATAAAAAAAATACAGGGATATATATATATTTTTTTAAGTTACGCACTTTTTCTTCGAAGCATAGAGACTAGATACATAGTCACAGATTAGATAATATCGTAAGCAGGTCGTACGTAGTTATAAAATATTATAATCTCCTTGCTGCGTCTCAGCGTACAAACAATGGCGAATGACAGCGCGATCTAAGAAACAATGGCGGGAATATAGCAGCATTAGCGCGGAACGACCGCCGAACGGATCGCAATGTTCGTCAGACTGAATATTGTCACCTTACCCCGGAATACAGCTTATGATAGCAGCCGTGTGCCAGGATATTAAGTCGTTACTGTACACATCCCTAACTAACATGATCCTGTTATCTTTTGGATTAAGTACCTTTTGTGTTATTTTCATATTACCTGTACATTTAATTACTAACATCAACCTTGGAAAGGTTTTTAGGCTGGCTGTTTTTTTCCTTTTAAATGATTCAAGGCGGACAAATCAATCATCATTAGTTATATTTCCATAGGGGATCGCAGAATAAATCACCACCGAACAAAGTCGAGCATCGCTCCATTTTTTAAATTTGTTGTGTTGCCGCAACCAAGGAGTTTATATTATATTATAACTCACATAGCTAAAGCTAGGAGGAAGTTGGCAGGGAATGAGCGAGCGTTGCGAACATCTACGTAGTATGATTCGAATTTATTTAAATTTAGAAGAGGTGTGTGTCCCTTTTTAACTAATATAAATATATTTAGATAGAAAGGGATGAAACCATAATTAGTGTGCCTGAACGCGGACCGATTTGTCCCTTCCATTTTGACGACGCTATATTGGCGTCATGTCGCATATCAGAAATATACTATATCTCAAAGACATTAAAGAAACTCAAAGCCTAAAATTACACTCTCTCTCGCCTTATAATTTGAAGTGGGGACCATATTTGGATCGTTTTGCCCTCTCATTTGTAACATAAGATGTTATACCGTAAAGTAGTAATTAAAATAATCTCAGATCTACGAAAAAGTGATGAGTGATACGCATAAATCTATATTGCAATTTTTTAATGGTAGTTTAATAATTCGATACTTCTGGGCTCAAAGGGCGTATACGCTAAATAAAACTTAGATGTATACGCCCTTTGAGCCCAGAAGTATCGATATGATTATTTTTATAAATACAGGAAATGTTAACAACCTATATCGTTCCCGCTGTCTCTTCTCATACATCGGGAGGGTTAGGGCAAACTCCACTCAAGGGAGCCAAGTTCGGATTGATGAAGGTGGCGGGGCAAGTGGCCAACATCAGTTTTCAAGTGTCTTACGATGCACGGAAACGGTCGAGGTAAATGCCACTAGTACTCAAACCCATTCAGGTTATGACCGTGACTATAGTTAGTTAACTTGCGTGATCGACGCCACGCAAGCCGCACTGAGACACGATCGCTTCGTATCACAATATTGTCAGACGAAGTGTTAATAAGATAAAATATCACACCTGAGTGAGCTCAAAGTTTAACGAAGTTAATTATAATTAAGATCTTTTACGACCTTTAAGGGAGGTGAGAGCGAGACAGAATAAAGCCTAAATTAATATTACTTGTATTCGCTATTGTAACATTAACTTTAACGCCTTGTACTTTATTAAATTCTTGGTGTTGCTGGGACACATATTAATTTTTACTTTGTTACCGGCGACCTGGTGATTGCGGGGAGCCGCTGGATGCGGGCAGCGCAAGACCGGTCGGTGTGGAAATCCTTGGGGGAGGCCTTTGTCCAGCAGTGGACGTCCTTCGGCTGATGATGACGTAAACATACGATAAAACTACATTTTGTTGTAATATTTGCGGTATGCGAATACCAACTCGTGTTCCATGTGGTTCACAAAACAGGAAAACTTCGCTTGCTTTGCTACATGCGAACTACGCAAGCGTGGCTAACCGCAAGTAGTATGAGGGTTCTAATAGCTTATTAACCATTAGCTTTATAATCTAAACAACATTCTTAATCTATTTTTACACAGACCGAAAAATTTCGCGTGGCAATTGCCTCGGGCTGTGCGCTCAGTGGAAATGGATGAGACGCGGTCAGTGTGTATATTAACCGCCTTTGGTTAATTTTTGCCTACTCATATTGTATACAGGCTGATGATGATGTTGATGATGATATTTATAAGTGGTCCCGAACTAAAACAATTTAAATAAGTATGAAAAGTCCATACCGCCGTGAACATAGCTGTCCCATTTCTCAAAACCCACGTTTTTAGCTTAAATATCCATAATTTGCTAATTGAGTATTGGTTGCTTCATGAGCAAAAGCCACATCTTTACAAAAATTTTAAAAAGACCCTATATACTTTCAGAAATTAAAAAAAAATGGACAAAGTGGGATAATGAGCTGATCAATTAGCATGACCAATCCAATTTTTTTTGCGAATTAAGTATATTTTCCTTTTCCAATTAAGTCTATTTTGAAAGTTAATCAGTGTCATTTTTTTATGTGATAGGTGGCAAACGAGCAAACGGGATTACAGCCGCCCATAGACACTAGATAGAGGTTGCCGACCTTATGCCGACGTCATGAGTAGAAACAACAATTAATTTCCTTCAGGTATTTCAATAGGAAAACGCGATCCCCGGTGACCTTGACTCGAACACCGACCGCCTGTAGTAAGTACATAAACAAAATAAAACATAAATATTCTGAAAGCTCACTTTATTGCCTATATTTTTATGAGCATCGTAAAATAAACAAGCGATTAATGTCGCGCTAACGTCACACGCGCCGATAAATGCAAACACCCTCCCCACCTCCCCCCCATAACCCGAACACTTCATCTAAACCAAAGAAGAGCGAAACGCAATTTTATTTCTGCAGACATGCATTGCAGACAGGCCTATGCCTGTTTCAAAGGTTATTATAAAACACTAGACTATGTATAAATGATAAAGATGTACGGATACGTATAGCCAGATCCTCCAGCTCTTAGTTCGACCGGACCGGAGATAAAACCGGACAACAGCGAGATGACTTGTGCTCTGAGGATTCCGTACCAGAGAACTATGAAAGCACTGAACAATGCTCTAACTAACGAAAAGTAAGTCGGATTGAAGAACAAAAGTCGAATTTGTCCCCCATAAATCGACATATGTCACGGTCAATTCTCCAACTGCAAATGTAAGTTTGTACGCACCATGTTGAGAGATGTGCCAGGATATTAAAAGACCGAGATACGGACAGATAAACGAACCCTAAAAATAAAACTAAAACCTTTATATCGCACAAAAAGTTATTCATGGAATATTATTAGGTGCTAGGTGCGTAACAATTTGTTCTCAAAATCAAAATCAAAAATCTTTTTTATTTAAGTAGATGCTTTACACATACTTTTAAATCGTCATATTATTCTACCTAGTACAAAGTTCCTACCACTCGGAACTTGTACACTCAACGTTTCGGGAAGTGTTAGCGGAGCGAGAAGAAACGTCGAGCCCCAAAGAAACTCGCCCCAACACATTTAAGTAATAACACAAATAAGTAATAACTCTGTTAAAAATATAGGGTCCTTATGAACAACCTGAAAAAATGTTTGCCACGGCTTCTACTCATGAAACTGAACAATTTTCCCCAAGGAACCTATACTGAATACGCAAAAAAAATTTTGGAGTCCTCATAGTAATTGATCAACTGAACCGCCAATTTTGTATGGGAAGTCCAAATTTTTTTGCGAATTGAGTATAGGTTCCTTTGGGAAAGTTGTTCAGTTTCATGTGTAGAAGCCACTGTTCATTTTTTTTAGGTAATTTAGAAGGACCCTATACTTATAAAGTTTTACTTTGAGTCACACACAAAGAGTTCATTCTCATATTCCTCAGTTATATTAGGTAGCCGCTTTATGTATGCTCTTCTTTGCCTCAACTTATGCAAAACCTTTTAAGTTGACGCACTCTACTAAAGTGTGCCTTTTGGGTATTTTATTACATTACTTGGGGAAAGTTTGGTAGGTTTCACAGTGTAGGAGCGAGGGGGGCAGGGGTGGGAGGGAGAAGGGAGGATCTAACGACTGCCAAACGCCTAACACAAAATAGACACAGAAGGTCCGCTCAATACAAACCACTAAAATCATAAGCACAAACATGCTTATAGAAATATACGGTCGTTCGAGGCAAGGTCACGCGGCAAAGTATCACAACAGTATCGTTACCTTGCCTACAACGACCGTATACGTCTATAAGCATGGATATGCTTAGGATTTTAGTGAGCGTACTGAGCGGACCTTCTGTATCTGTGTATTTTGTGGCCTAACTGCCTACTAATGGGTGTATTATCGGCGATTAATGCGCTCCGATAATTACCGTAATTGACAATGTTTCCACCTCCAATTTTTATGCGTATTTTGTGTAAATTAGGTAATAATAAAAAGCCATATTTTAAAATTAAATAAAAATAGATATTTCCAGAAAAACAATGATTTTCTCCGTCATGTTTTTGAAGGCTGTTTAGGTTTACGCGGATAACACACTGCTCCGGATTCCGCTCCCGTGTGCGAATTTACGTCTGAATTCCCATAATAAAAAACCGCCGCAACGCACACCGGAGCGGATTCCGGAGCAGTGTGTTATCCGCCTTAGAGTATAGAGATTAGGTTCAGGTCGAATTGTCAACTTTTTTAAATTATTTGTCACCCCATAAAAGGCATCTTGCTTACACACAATCAGTTAAACCCTAAAACTAGTTAGCAACAAGTAAATTAATTATATATATGTATGTATCTATTTATGTTAGTTACTAGACTAGTCTAGTTATGTAGACTAGTTTTCGATGTAGTTCCAAAAACCACAAGATATTTGAAGAATGTTAAATCCATGTGCATCAGCATCTACAACAAATTGCCGAGTGAAATAAAAGAACTATCTTTCACCAAATTCCTTAAAAGCTTAAAACTCTGGCTTATCGACAGAACATTCTACACAATCAAAGAATTTATGGAATATAAACACCCATAGAATTCAATATATATATAATAAATTATTGTTGTTAGAGGTATTAAAATCTTATGCTATATTTTTTTTTGTGTGTGTGTTTATATGTTTGTAATTGGTTTTTAATATCTTAGAATTTAATTATTGTAATTTTTAATTACTTTGACATTTAAAATTATAATTTTGTCTTGTTTTTATTAATATAATGTTTTAATGCTGTAATTGACTCGAGAAATTGAATTTTAATCCCTGTTTTCTCGTGGACCCACTATTTTGTCCCACTGGTGGTTCCACGAGGGATACTTGTTTCTCGTGGTCCCACTACTCCGTTTGGTGCAAAAAATAACAATTTGTTATGTGACATTAAAGGACAAATCATAAAGAATTTTATTTTTAGTATAACTGTATTTTGAATATTAAAACAATATTAAATTACAACTAAAACTTAACAATTAAAAACATACAAATGAAATTCATAATGATCGTTTAACGCGCTACATTCTCCTAATGGTAGGAGCACAAGGACATGCATGTCCTGTCGTGTTCTAAAGTACCAGGAGAGCATGGCCGAACAGAAGGTAGACAGTGCCGGATAACTAGTTGATGCCCTTACCAATTACACGCCTATGGGTCCCCTCAAACCACAACAAAACGGGCCCCCCATATTCTTTCGACAAATAAATCTTCCATTTTATTCATTATTATTACGTATTTATATAATTACTGGGCAATCCACATAAGCGAAATAATTCGGCAGTACAAATACGTTTGTAATGCAGGATGAAAAAAAAAACAATTGCTACTGTCATTTATTAATTTAGGTATTATGTGTCACGACGACACAGAACGAGTCGGGAGCGGAAAACCCATACTATCAGTACAAAGAGATTGTACTGATAGTAAGTACAATCTCTTTGTACTGATAGTATACTGATAGGATACTGATAGTAGGAAAATTTATTCACCATGCTTTGTCCAATTTAGATATAGTTAGTTCACAGTATACAGTGTAGTGGGACCACGAGAAACAAGTCTCCCTCGTGGAACCACCAGTGGGACAAAATAGTGAGTCCACGAGAAAACAGCGATTTTAATGAGGCAAAATCACTAATAACTATGTATATCTAATAAAATATTGCATGCTATGATAATATATGGCTAAATGTGTGAGACTTTAAAAATGTAACAACTGAAATGTACCACATTTATACAGCAATAAATAATCTTGAATCTATGTTTATCCAAGGCCGTCCAAGACCACGACCGGTGGCCGCAGCTACCAAATTAACTACATATAGAAAACGTATTGAAACCAGTTGCGAGTTCACGACGTGCTCCACTAAATGTGAAAATACTCCTCCCGGTCCTGCACATCTTTTTACAAGGATCCCATTCTGAATTAGCAAATAAATTTTAGTCTCTCCATACAAACTTTACTTATTGATCAATCAATCTATATCTGAAAAGTGCTGTATTGGAAAAGTTTAATAATTTTAAAAGTAAACACTCTGAATTTTCCGGGAATTTTTTTCACCCTTATGTGTGCCCTTATGTATAGTTGAATTTAGCCATTGCGTCTGGCTAGTGCGTGACCATCTAACCAACATGTATTGGATCGCAAGCTTTGATTGACTCGGTGGTGTACTGGTAAACTCTCCTGCATACTACAATCAAATGATGGTCGTCGGTTCAATTCCCATCCAGAGCAAGCATTCGTGTTACAAGCAGATTTGCTAACTCTGTGCCGTAAAAACTTAAGTACGGTAAGTAGTTTCTGCAGTAAAGTAAATCCTAGGTCGAAGCCTAGCTGTGTGATATATCCTTCCTATAAAATAGCTAATTCATTATCTAAGTTCATCATAAAAGTGGATTGTGCTGAAGTCGGAATGAGAATGTATCTGTACTAATGAAAAACTTCCAACTTCAATTCCAAACGAAACAAAAAATTAAAAAAAAAAAACACTCGTGCTTTAGCCATCAAGCTACTTAATTAATTACCCTTAATGAATTTAACTTGTAAGAATAAAACTGAACTTTATCTTCACTATTCATTTTAAAAGCTCTATTTTGTAGTTTTTATAAAAATAACTTCTCCTTCGCTGAGAAATTTTAGTTAAGCGACCGTTTCATATAGGAGCTCGCAAACAAAAAGTTTTGAGACTCACCGAATGAAATCTCCAGCTGAAAGTTGAATAAAAGAGCGAGCGAAAAGAGCAAGTAAACATTTTTAGTCGGAGCGAAGTAGGCAAAACTTCTTTAGTAGGATTATTTCGAGTTTCAAGTTGTATAAACAAAGGCGCATTGAAAGTTACTTGAATACCAATAAAATGCACTTGATTCTTGCATACCTACCGATGAGAAATAAAAGAGGAAAAGAGCTCGGGATGTGTCACGTGATGGTGGATTTTATGCAGCTTGTAAAATTCAGTGCTTATTCTTAAACGTAAACCACAACTGGGGTCCAGTAGAGTAAGCATTTTGAGAAGGTTAGGTTATGCTTTGCTTGGCGCTTACACATGATTCTGGCCAATGTACCAATGAATTTTTTGAAATGACTACATTTTCATACCGATAGCTTTACGGTGATGAAGGAAAACATCGCTAGGAAACCTACACATCTGAGTCAGATTTGTACGAAGGTCGCGTTGCACACGTCCATTAGGGCATTTATTTATGGATGCTAAGTCCAACGCTATACAACCGCCGTCTATCCCTGCTATTAGACTATAGACTGCTACTGTAGACTATACACCCTTTAAGGAGTCTGCATACCAAGTTTCAGCGAAATCCGAGTGGGCCGGAATCTTTGATTTTGTGACAACCTCTTTCACCACTGTAAAAAACTCGGTTTGTGGGACTTGAGCTGTGCTACTCTTACAACCGGTTCTTCAAGCTGCCGGGTCTGCTCCCTTGTTGTTTCCATCAATTTAGCTACTTGTATGGCTTTTTCCAGAGTGGCAGGTTTTTCGGACAAAATCCGTTCTTTTATGTATAAATTCCTGAATTGAATATATCTCGAACTAGACTGTCTTCCAAGTTTTCTAAGGCGCACTGTTTGGCTATGTTTTTCAGGTCTGTGGCATACTCGTTGATTGATTCATTGATTGATTGCTTCCTATTCATCAGTTTGTGCCTTTCCATTGTGATGTTGATTTGTGGCAAGAAATGTTTACTGAACTTCTGCAGAAGAGTTTCGTATTTGACAGTGTCAATATCGACATTGAAGCTGTGAAAAATGGATAGAGAATCTGTTCCAATGAAGTGCAACAAGATGGCGACCTTGCGTTGATCAGTTTCTTCTTCTAAACTATTTGCACGCAAATATATTTTGAACTGTGTTTGCCAATTTTTCCAGGCTAATGGCAGATTTGTAGATCTGAGATCCAATGGTCTCAACTGGCCTGATCCGACGGGTCCTGCGATCTTCGATGGAATGTGTGCTTGTGCGGACATGCAACGTTTTGGGTCATCCTCGGTCTTGGACATTTTTGTATGAAAATAATATGAAAACTGGATTTTTTACTCACTACTTCTGACACCATGTATCGTTGATGGCTGGTTCAGTAAATGGAAAGTCTTCAGGAGTGGTTTCAGACGTATATAATAATAATAACGTGTATAATATTTTCTTAGCTTAGAGCTTACAGTGAAACGCCATTGCGCCGAGGTTAGGAGCGAGAGAGAGGTTGACCGTAGTAGAACCTGAAAAAGAAAGCATAATTAGTCTAGAAAATAAAAACAGTAACCTTATAGATTCTATAGAACCTTTTAGAACAAAGTCAGGACGTTTAATTAAAAAACCTAGTAGATATTGTGATTAATTATTTTTATTGTGTAAAACCTTCACATAAGGAAAACCAAAACTAGTCTTGTTTTATAATTTTGTAAAACGTAATCAGCTGTTTTTCATAACTGACGTTTGATGTCAATGTCAAATATGGCACGTTCTGTTTTTTTTTTTTTTGTTTGGTTCTTTCCTGCTTTAGCAAGGAAAAGGCAAAGGCTTCTCTGGCCATACAGCCTATTCTTACGTAGTTTGCTCTTCTCTAAATATTTTTCTATTTCATTTGAGTTCTCATTTATCAATTTCTGTCGTCTTTAACTTTTTCTCTATTCTTCAACAAAATGATAGCACTTTTGATGAAGATTTCATGGACTTCTTGAGAGCACTCGAAACACAGTCTACACACTTTTATTTCATTATCCTACATATTAGACACTTAAATGGCACTTTATTGAACAATACACTATCAATATTATGCATTAAAAACCACGATATCTATTTTTTCGGATAATAAAACAAAAATGACAAACTCTTGCCGCGAGTTCCCGCCAAAAAGTCCGGCACGTTCTGTTTCATACTATTGTAAAAGTTTTCATGGCTTGACTTCTTGGAAATTAAGAATTTTTATTAAAAAAAAAAAAAAAAAAAAAAAAATACTGCTTGACTTCTTGCAGATTAAGAATTTTTATTTTGTTTTAAAAAAAATTAGGAGATAAAAGGATACTTACTTTTGTACCTTCTCATACAATTTGATGGCCATGGAATCTTCGTAGGCATAAATTAATTTATGTAATAGCATAAGATTTTCTTTTTTATTTGTTTTTTAAAGAAGGGAGATGTCAGGTGTACAACACTATGGGACTGTCTGTCTCGCTCTAGCAGACCTCTCTCTCGCTCCTAACCTCGGCGCAATGGCGTTTCACTGTAAGCTCTAAGCTAAGAAAACATTTAATATACGTCTGAAACCACTCCTGAACTCTTTCCATTCACTGAACCAGCCATCAAAGATACTCCATTGCATCTCGTGACAGTCCGTACAGTCATCACTCGCAGAGTAAGAAAGAGGTCGTACCTAGTTGGTAAATAACTCGGAAAATTTGTTTGGAGCGTCTCGGGAGCGCCTTTATGGCACAAAACTCAGTCGCGGCAGCACGAAACGAAAGCACTTACCTACCTTCCGATTATGAGTTACCAACTTTTTAAATTATTCAACTGCAAACGGTCATAACTTTCCTTTTTGCGAGATTGCGCCGCAAAGCAGCTTTAACGCGGAGTGTTTTATGCCTGAATCAAGACTAAATTATTACCACTGTTATTTCTTCGCTCTTGAAGTGAACAATAAAGGCAGTAACAGGGAATAATAAGACAAGACGTACTATATTCTTGTTTCGTTATGCCTCCGTCGCTCTTTATCAACGGAGAATAGTACTAAGACTCGCGTTTCACTCTTACAAATTGATACAAAACAAAAAGTGACACTTTTATCATTCTTTTATTGAAGAATACTCGTGTACCTACTTACATAAGAAATGTTTTTTGTTCTACGATAACATGTAAGGTGCTTTTAATATCTGTCAAGGCTCAAACTGGGGTATATTACACATAGCTGTAAAGGCTGTAAATATCTTTTTCCCCGAAGAAATCATAGTGAAGGCGCAAGAAAATGCTAAGATTCTATTCTTTACAATTCTTACAGACGAATGCAGTTCGCAACTCGGATCGGGCCGGTGCTAGCAGGCGAAAAATACACTAAACTACTAAAGTATTATGTTGCTTTCGTGTTCCAATTTGTTATACAGTTTTTTATGATCACATTGTGTTGCTTTTGTGTTAGGTTTTTTTTCTTGGGTTTTTGGGTGTTTTGGCACCCTTGTATCAAATACAAACTTTGCAATTTTGCGCAATATAAACTAACAAACAAGAAACTTTTCAAAACTATTTCTAAGAAAAAAGGCTGGAAAACTTCACGAAAATGTGTAGGTACCCATAAAGTCCCCACTCGGGCATAGGTCTCTTCCCACACCTCGCGAAAGTTACGCCAAATTCCAGACACAAAACTAAAAAAAAAAACAAATTGTTTTTTATTTTAAGTAAAAGCTTTACACATTTGAAATCGTCAATTTTCTTTATCTACTTAGTACAAAGTCTCTAGCACGCGGAACTCGGGGGCCAAGTCCAGATTGTTGCAAGTTGCTGGGCTAGTGGCAACTTCAGTATCAAAAGTTTTCAGGCTACCTACTTTTGACATGACTTAACAACTGCCACTTTTAGTGATATCAACCGACATCATCAAAAACGGAACATTAGTATGAATCTAAAAACATCTCGCTCTTCACATCTATCAGGCCATGACTACAGGCAGTAAATAGATACACTCGAAAAATACAACTCTCTGTTTGGGCAGACGGCTTAAAATACAACAGAATGAACAGAATCGCAAATGTGGCTCCGAATTCAAATGGCAATCGTTCCATAAATTGTAAATCACACCGCACGCGTCGTGTCTCTGCGAACATTTTTCATATTGGTAGCAAGCAATCATAATTTACGAGCTTCATGTATGAAATGTAGCCTCCCTCCATTTCAGCATAACGATGAGACACAGGATATGACAAAGTATATATATTAATCACTTGGTCCATAATATAATACATTATAGTTCTATAATATACACTCTCAAAACATTGGGTTTATTTCCAGTGGTAGGAACTTCGTGTTAGGCAGACTAAAAAACTTAACTTCCAAAAGGGTACAGTGTACAGTGCTATCTACTTCGAATAAATAATTATTGATTTTGTTTATTTTTTCATTCTTCTTCTTATCATGTGACACATTTAACCGTCTTATCCACATAGTATATAGTGTTGCACTTAGCATCACCCGCGGTCACGTGTAGGGCATTAAGATTTACTCCTACGGACGTGTACAACGCGACCATCATACACACAGTGGCGTGCAGTCCATAGAGGCAGAAAAGCACTGCCTACCCTGATAAATCTGCCAGTTTACAAACAAAAAAAATTTAAACTTACGTATTTTCATTTACCGTTACGCCCTCCACTTCCATTTACCTAATTATAATAATATCTACTCAACTCGTAAACAGCGCCACCTACCGATTTTGAGAAAAAACGCAGTACTAAAGTTGGTTGACAGAATCGTCTCATCGCATTATGTGACAGTGCTGCCGACTGGTGTCATAAGCAGACAACATTCTGCCTGTCTTTCGCCATTTTTTTACAAACACAAGTACAGTCAGGGACGTATTTTAGATTTTCACGCCCTGGGCGAATACGATCGGGCCGCCCCTCAACCTCTACAGCCAAAAGAAACAACAGTAAAACAGAATTAAATATAGTAATAAATAGTTAAACGAATTTATTAGCTGATTACGATGAGCGACAATACGACATTTGTTCTGAAAAATCATCAAAATGAAGTACGTTCGTTAAATCAGCCTCAAATCCTCAATGTTGAGGATTGCTAAATAATTGAGTCATTTCTCATTCATGCGAGAACGCATATAATTTTTAATTCTTTTTAACACTGAAAATGAGCTGTGATCAACTCGATGAAGAAAGGAAGCGATCACCTAATGGTAAGAGGCCCATTGAATCTAAAAACTAAGCTGGAAAGATGTCGACTAATGAACCCCACGCTCCGACCAGCGCTTATCCACCTCCCAAAACCTCGACAACTTTAAGCTCGAGTTGCAAAACCGCTTCGAATGGCTAGCAGACTGCGAAAATGTGGTCAATTACTACGACAGGTTCAAGGAAGTTGTCCAAACGACTGGGAATAAATAAGGCTTTCAAAACCAGCCCTTCAAAAAGAACATCTCGGATTACACCAGCAAGCTCATAGAGGAAAGATGGAGCCTGATTATGAAATTCTCTGTAGATGCTTGTCAGTATCGGCGACTGAACAGACAGGTCTCCAAGTCCTTGACTCGCGATATACGCCAATTTAATACTAATGGTGTGAATATTAAAGAGCGCAATAAAGGGTCAAAAGTATTCGCAAAAGATCTGTCTGCTGGTCAAAGCCAACTGACAAAGCTGAAGACTGAGGATGGCAGAATCGTGTCGTACGACCCTGAGCTGTTAGAAGAGGTCGAGAAATTCTACGGACACTTATACACAACCACACGCTTACCTGTCAGTAATCTGGCTGAAGACCCGAGAGCCAGATTGACCCGACACATACAAAAGATATCCCAAACGTCAGCCTTTGCGAGATTAGAATGGCTCCCAAAAAGCTTAAGAACAACGAGGCACCAGGTGATAATTTACGGAATTACGACTGAGGTTCCGAAAGCAGGTGGAGAACAGGTCTTCAGAGGCTGTTTAATTCCGTCATGCTCGAGGGACGAACGCCTAAAGCATGACACAGGAGTGTGATTACAACAGAGACAAATGGTTACACTCTCCCCAACGGTGCCAAATCGACTGTCGATATATCGAAGTATAGGAGTACCTGTATGAAAACGCCACCATGTCGGTCCGCCTTGAGGATCAGAATTCGAAACTGGGTGCAGCGTGACACAGGGAGACGTTACATATATGTTCAAAATTCTTCACCGCTGCCCTGGAATACGTTTTTAAGCTTCTGAACTGGAGAGGACTTGGCATTAATATCAACGTCGAGTACATCACTCACCTTCGATTCGCTGTTGATATCGCGATCATGGCTGAGACCTTCGAGGACCTAGGCACAATTCCTTACCCAATGGAATAGAGCCTCCCAACAAGTGGGTCTCAAAATGAACAGGGACAAGACGAAAATTATGTAAAATATCCGCCCACTCCTCTGAATGTTGGAGACTCTACACTCGACGAATATCTATACCTGGGACAAACAGTCCAGCTAGCTAGGTTCAACTTACGAGAAAGATATCAATACTTATGGAGACTCCCGCGCCCGTGTAAATTGTCGCAGTCAGCTAATGAAAAAATGAGAGTTGTTGGAGAACTGGGCGGGCCGCCCCTTGGGACGGGCCGCCCCGGGCGTTCGCCCGAATGACCCTATGGAGAATACGTCCCTGAGTACAGTATTTTATACGGTTACAGTGTAGCCGCTATTTATGTATGTAAATAATTTTGTACTGAAATGGCGCGTGTGTGCGTGATTTGTAGGCACTGCTTGTTTGATTACACGGCCATTTTAAGAAGTCTAATATGAAAGTAGTGCTAACAAGAATTTAGATGGTATTAACAATTTGCCGTGTATTTTTTAATAGCTGCAAGATGGTTGCAAGACAATGATGCTCTTTGAGTTTACAAATAAGAACCATTTCATTTTATTCTTGTTTTTTGTGAGTCCATTCTTGGAAATTATTTAAAATGATGCCATATTCTTTGTTTACTGGTTGCAAGTGTAACGAAGTTTGAAAGAAAATTTTTATAAACTAGCTTATTGCGCATTTGTTGATAATTGAAAATAGCTATTTATTGTTGCTAAATGTTTGAGTAATTCAGGATAATGGATAACTTTAGCTACGAGAACTGTGCTGGAAATGTGTGTTTAGAGCTAAACTAAAAGACGGCGTGTTTTCGAAGTGAGAAATCTCAAATAATAGCTAAAGGAAGGTGTGTGCTAGAGTTTCGTTTATTTCAAATAAATTAATATTAATTAATAACTGGCTCCGCGAATTGTGTACACGGATATACTGTATTGTTTTCCGTGCATTTTATTGTCTAACAGTAAAACAGTTTGGAATGACACTGGCTTTAAATGCCGCGCCAAAGTAGCACAATCTCTGTGAAAAGCACCTAGAGTCTTGTTTAAAGTTTTAAATATTTAAAAAGTCGTAGGTAACGAGACCAGTTGAAAAGGCCAGTTAAAGTTAACTGATACACATGATGAATGGTAAGTTTTCCATTTTTATATAAAATTTTATTTCTGCCTACCCTATGTGTAAACTCTGTGCACGCCACTGCATACACACCTAGAAATCAGATGTGCAGGTGTCCTCACGATGTTTTTTTCCTTCACCGTTAAAGCAGTCGGTATGACTTATTGATTTTGTTTATTTTTTTATTTAGTACAATATACAGTGCGATACCTGCCCTTTTCGAATGGCGATGACGAGGCGGTGACGTCTTGATTATTTCACGAAATAATTGACCACGCTGAATACGTTAAAAAAACAACCGACTTCAAACGCAACAACTCCAATTTTGATAAGTTTTTGTTGATTTTCTCAAAATCCGCTGAATCAATTTCGATAAAATTTATATGGGACCACCTGTGAAGGTGTATACCCTTTTAAACAAAAAAAAATTTCAAAACGGTTCAGGCGTCTTCGAGTAATCGAACATACATAAAAAAAAGATTTCGACGAATTGAGAACCTCCTCCTTTTTTTTGAAGTCAGTTAAAAAGTTATCATAATATGGATGAATCAATCCGATCAGCTGATAGGTATGCCAACTGTGTATAAAACAAAAAAAATATTTTCACGTAAGACTTTAAGTTTCTCAAGGCAAAGCTACATTTTAGTAAGTACTATCACAAATTTTGTTTTGGACCCTATAAATGATACCCGAGAGAGACCCGGGTGATAAATCCACCAGGTCTTATCGAGACTATCGGCCCTGATGTATTATAGCCAAGAGCATTAGGTAGTAGGAAGGAATGGTAAGTAATAAAGTACAAGGTAATATTATAAGTTATTTGTAAAAAAAACTTTGCAGATCTGTAGTAGAAAAGTTCAAAATATACAGGTTAAAAAAAGTGCGTTTGAAATTTTAAGGGGTTACTCAGAATCAAGTATAGAACCCATGAAAAATATTGAAAAAAATCCGCTCTCCAAATTTTTTTCAGATTCTCATACTAAATCTGAATAGCGAATCAAGTATTTGTATGAAAAACTAAAAAAAATTTGAAGAGCGGATTTTTTTCAATATTTTTCCTGGGTTCTACACTTGATTCTGAGTAACCCCTTAAAATTTGAAACGCACTTTTTTTACATTCTGTATACTTACTAGTTACTACTATTATTACTACTAGTATCATACTTTGGATGTGCGTTTGAATATGGCATTATAAAAGTTATGCCAATATAAATGTAGGTATGATTCAACTCACTAACTTAATAACAGTAGCTATTTCCAAGTTTCTGACACACACAAGTCAGGGAAGAGAAAACTTGTAACTCGGGGTGGGGCGTTCGGTTCGAAGAATCAAATTAATAATGAAGCGAGTTTACAACAACTACAGAATGAGATTCACGGAACGAAACTAATAAGATTTCACCCCGTATATATCAATTTAAAACTGATATAAGTTTCGCAAGGTTGCAAGCTGAAACAAGTATTGTACTAAACTTACTATACAGGGTGTTAAAAAAGTGCGTTTGAAATTTTAAGGGGTTGTTACTCAGAATCAAGTACAGAACACAGGAAAAATATTGAAAACTAATCTACAACTTCTTTCTCAGTTTTCCATACAAACTCTTGATTCACTATGAATAGTGAATCAAGAGTTTAAACCTAGAGAACCTAGAGTTTAAAGAGTTTTTAGAGTTTTTTTAGTTTAGTAAATCTGAAGATTTAGTATGGAAATCTGAAAAAAATAATTGAAGAGCGGATTTTCAGATCCCGGACACTACTGCAAACTGACGCATTATATTTCCCTGCTGTTACTTATCCTCATCTTCAAATTTAAATTACTACTACTACTACTACATAAAAATACTACGTAAAACACGTGTATGTCGCCTTATTTGCGCGAAGCAATAACCGTCACAAGATCGGGGACACAAATTACATAGATACAGAAGGTCCGCTCAATACGCTCGCTAAAAGCCTAAGCATATACATGCTTATAGATAGACGTATACGTCGTTGAAGGCAAGGTCACGATACTGTGCGATCGTGACCTTGTCTCGAACAACCGTATATTTCTATAAGCATGTATATGCTTGCGATTTTAGTGGTTTGTATTGAGCGGACCTTCTGTGTCTATTTTGCGTCGGGGAGTTAACCTGAGATGCCTCTCTTAAGGCTAGCTCCCCGAATATAATCCGGTGACGCTTAGTAGTAGTAAGTAAGTTTTTTTATTTTATTTAACTGAAATTGCTATGAAATAATATGAGAATTATGAATTAGAGAAGGTTATCAGAGGTTCGAACCATGGGAGATGGGCCGGCTTGACCGGAGTGATACCACGGTCTCACAGAAAACCGGCATGAAGCAACGCTTGCGTTGTGTTTCGCCGAGTGAGCGAGGGTACCGGAGGCCTAAAGCGTTCATTGCCACATTTTCATAATCAGTAATTTTGACACTTTATTTGACAGAGTCATATAACAGATCGTTACACCCTGTATAATGAACTCTCTGCCAAACGCTGCAATATACAACCTGTGTGATTTACATATCAGACCTCCAGGGTATCTACAATAACACCACATAGCACCTACATAGCGCGACAAAAGCTTTTCAACTGAGCTTGCGTTTATCCCGCGAACGGCAGCGCGGGGCGGCGGCAGCGCGGTGACAGCGGAAATTGTGAGGGAGATCTAGAGGAAATCGGACTGCGGTTGCAGAAGCGTTGGCGCATCGGCATCGCGGTCTCTCTCCGTAGACTACGCTAAGCATATTGGGAGTATCTGTGTGTGCGTGTGTTTGTAATTATTCTGATGAAAAAAATACTCATTTTTTTTAGAAAAAGGCTACTAGAAAGCCCTTAGTCAGTTTACAAATAATTATAACAACACTAGTTAACATTTCTTTATACACTCGGCTTCAAAAAAATCGCACCTTTTAAGAAATCTATTTTAAACATCTTTCAATCGTATTTGTATTATGAAATATTGGTAATGTTCGGTATCATTTGAAAGGTAAGGAAACAGAGAATGCAAAAACAATAATTCATTCAATGTTTTTTTTATTGTAACTGAGAAAAATTTACAAAACAATAAAAATCCTTAAAAAACCCAAATGAAATCTGATTAATTTTTCAAAACAAAGTTGCTTAAAACTAACCTAAAACCTAGTGTTACCCCCCCTAGCCCTAATGACGTCTTCCATGCGCTCCCTCATGGATCGCACCAACTTTAGGACCTCTTCTTGAGGGATTCTGTCCCATTCCTCAATAACGGCGTCTTGGAGCTCCTGAAGAGTCGCGGGAGCGGGATCACGGGATCTAACCTTGCGTTTCAGCTGGTCCCAGAGGTGCTCTATCGGGTTCAGATCTGGACTTCTCGCTGGCCACTGCATGACAGGGATCCCAACCTCTTGAAGGTAGCCCTGCACAATTCCAGCAGTGTGCGCGCGAGCGTTATCGTGCATTAATGTGAACCCGTCGCCAATAAATCCAGCATAGGGGACCACATGTTCTTCCAGGATCTCTGTGATGTACCGGTGAGCAGTCATCGACCCTTGCCCGCGAGCACCGCCGGTCCGAGAGACGCAAGAAAGTTCAGTTTTGCCGTCGGCAGATATGCCGCCCCAGAACATGCAGGAACTGCCCCCGTATTCTACCGTCTCTTGGATGCAGGCTTGGGCAAAACGTTCCCATTGTCTTCTGTATACTCTTTTGCGTCTATCGTTGCAGAAAAGGCACACTCTCGTTTCGTCTGAGAAGAGAACAGCTCTCCATTGGTCCAGGGTCCAATTGACGTGGGCGCGAGCAAATTGCAGGCGTGCTCGCCGATGCGCTGCGGTTAATTTTGGACCCGTGGCAGGTCTTCTAGCCACAATATTTCTCTCCTTTAGTCTTCTTCTAACTGTAGAGACACTCACGGCCCTTCTACGAACTGCTTGAAGCTGCTGTTGCAACTCAACTGCATTAGAGAACCGATTTCTCAAAGACTTCGATACGACGAATCGGTCATCTCTCGCAGAAGTGCAGCGATTTCTACCAGACCCACGCCTTCGGACAAAGCCACCGGTCTGCAGGAACCGCTGGTACACTCTTCGAACAGAAAAGCGACTCAAGTGCAATTGCCGAGCAACATCACACTGACGTAGTCCTGATTGCAGTAGTGCGATAACTTGGGCGGCTTCAGCAGCAGTAGTGTCCATCTTCAAGGACGTTTTTCTGATGAAAAATATTCTTCTGTGTCTTCTTCGACTGTTGCTAGCAAATTTATCCCCCGATAAGCTGTATCGACCCTTTTATACCCAAAAAACAAAACAATACAAACAAAATTTGAAGAGGAGAATCAGTTCCATTGTCATTCACAGTGACTTAAAGTGTCAAGCTTTTTCTTTAATCAAATGAAATGGATATTTTTTAAAGAGTTTTTATAGGGCTCTCAAATGATACCAATATTGCTACGAATAACTGCTTGTCTTAAGGATTAACAGTGCTTGAAGCCTATTTTTACGGACGTGCGATTTTTTTGAAGCCGAGTGTACATCTTTTTATTTGATTTAAAAAAAAGAATGATAAACAATAAAAAAATAAATAAAGAAAATAAAATAAAAACAAAAAGAAAAAGATAAAGAATATTTGATTGATTTATTTATTTTCCAGTTGGTTTAAACAAAAATAAAAAAACAAAAACAAAAACAAAAATAAAAAGATAAAGAAAAAAAAGATAAAGAATATTTGATTGATTGATTGATTTATTTATCTTCCAGTTGGTGTAAAATCCAATTCTTATTATTTTACGTTATTTCTTAATTTTTTAATTATTTTTCTTTTTAAGGGTTCCGCAGCCAAATGGCAAAAAATGGAACCCTTATGGATTCGTCATAAGGGTTCCATTCTGTCTGTCTGTCTGTCTGTCTGTCTGTCCGTCCGTATGT
Organism: Coleophora deauratella; assembly: GCA_958295455.1. Lineage (NCBI taxonomy): Eukaryota > Metazoa > Arthropoda > Insecta > Lepidoptera > Coleophoridae > Coleophora > Coleophora deauratella. The sequence continues at coordinate 18,746,377 of OY282394.1, read as the reverse complement.
CACAGCCACTTTTTTCCGAAACTATAAGAACTATACTGTTGAAACTTGGTAAGTAGATGTATTCTATGAATCGCATTAAGATTTCACACAAAAATAGAAAAAAAACAATAAATTTTGGGGGTTCCCCATACTTAGAAGTGACACTCAAAATTTTTTTTTTCATTAAACCCATACGTGTGGCGTATCTATGGATAGGTCTTCAAAAATGATATTGAGGTTTCTAATATATTTTTTTTCTAAACTGAATAGTTTGCGCGAGAGACGCTTCCAAAGTGGTAAAATGTGTCCCCCCCCCCTGTAAATCTAAAATAAGTGAATGATAAAACTAAAAAATATATATGATGTACATTACCATGCAAACTTCCACCGAAAATTGGTTTGAACGAGATCTAGTAAGTAGTTTTTTTTAATACGTCATAAATCGTAAACCGCAATTTACCTACAACGAACTACAAGAACTTTTATATTATGTTACTTGCTGCTACGGAACCCTTCACGGGCGAGTCCGACTCGCACTTGGCCGCTTTTTTATATCCTATAGAATCGATTGCTGATTAGTCAACTTTTTATGGGTGGGTGTATGTGGAGGCCAAAGGCGCTACAACGCCGCTGCCACCACTTTATGTACTACTCCAATTAAGTAGCTACTAGATTTGAAAGAACTATTCTATAAAGGAAAATATTTGATATGTATTCTTCGTAATATTTTAAGATTTAAACCATAATATATTTATTGTTTATAAGGAATACGTACCTATATTTTTATGACAACAAGAAAAAATTACACAAGATAAAAAACATCATTGATCTGTATCTTTTTGTACCTACATTATATTATGTTTTTTCCGGGTAAAGCACATACAAATCACCAGATTTGACTGACGCGAGCACGGCAAGGTAAACTACGCGATGAAGCCTGAAGCAAACTCAAACTAAACTGAGCGTGTGTTAACTAATTGTGTAAAATAAACTTAAGCTAACATTCCGCAAACATTTGGCAACGAGGTGCGGATTATCTGGGATTTGAGTCCCTCCTCTCCTCCGTCTGTTCCTCTTGCTACCCTCCATACAGCGCCCGCCTAGCCCAGAAAAATACAGTCTAGAATACTAAAGTGGTCATTCCTTATACAATGGTACGTATTGGTACACCCCCTGTTTCAGAGATAATAATTTTTATGGTACTACTGATTAAAAATGGGAAAATAATTCTTTGAATTTTTTAAATGCAAATCAGTCAGCTTGAAACTTTCGACAAGCTATAAAAGTTTAAAGAGGAAAGTAAATTAACAACAGCGATTTCTAACTTTGACAAGTACAACTTCATCGCGTAAAATATGACATGACAAAAATGAAAAGTCTACTACCTTTACCAAACGTCAATACACTGCACGATCAAGTCTCATGTATAATTATATTAATAAAATTCTAAGTATATACATACTCTCTAAATCGTTATGAAGTTAAAAATAAACTGTTACTTTTTCTAAAATCACTTCAGTATGAAAAAACGGAGGAAATTCTTGGACATAACTAAGACAAACAATCACATACTCATACACACACACACACACACACACACACACACACACACACACACACACACACACACCACACACACTATATAATTAGTCATTATATAATTAGTATTAGTTTAATAGTACATTATGGTACTAGTGTGTAACATTGGTGATTACCGTCGAGGCGCCATTGAGAGAGCTTTTGAATTTGTTCTTAAAAAAGTTTTTATTCAAAAAAAAGATCGTGTTCAATAGATCAAATAAATTAATGTTCCTATTGCTTGCTCATTTCATGCAACTTCTTATTTAAATAGATAATTTTAACTCGTACGTGTTTTATAAATAAAACTTTCACTCAAATATAACTTTTGTTTTCTCTGTAATAAAAGAAAACTTTAAATTCCCGTCCATTAGTCCAGTCCTTGGCTCTCTTAAGACCCTCGCCTACGGCTCGGGTCTCAATGGCGCCTCGACGGTAATCACCAATGTTACACACTAGTACCATAATGTACTATTAATACAAAACTACCTACTTTGTTATTTTATGTTAATAGTTATTTTTTCATTATAAACCTTTACCATTACATGCCTAGATATGTAGATAAGGAAAAGCGAGGTTTCCTGGCACAGGTATCTTTATACTTAATAAGAAATCTCAACCACATGTTATATATGTAAGATGTAAAAGAGAAATAAACATTATTTTTTCATTTTTCTCTTTCGTAACTGGTTACTAAACGGTTTCGAGGCGGCCGAAGGGGTGTGGGTATAAGATGTGGGTGCCTAATAATAGGCTAAGCTAATTTTCATTTCCTGCCCCGAAGGGCCGAGTTCGAAGTTCGCGACGTGTGGGAAGGAAGTTTAATTAGTCCAGCCGCGGCAGTGGAGGGAGCTTGCAAACCACACTAAACAGAGCGCCGTGAACAGAAACCTATAGATGAATGGTTTTAAGATTGGCCTCTTTCAGTGGGCAATAACTCATTGCAGGTTGTCGTACATATTTACACTCTGCATATACTTGAGTACGACGCGACGACTTGAGAACAGCTTCTAAAGGTACGTAAAATAATAGGTAATTACGTTTATTTTCACAAACTCCAAACTGGTTAAGTCGACGCAGAGCTTAAAGACAACTTCTTTCAAGTCGGCGACTTGTCATCGACTGTACCAACCAAGGCAATTTCCAAGTTCCCAAAACAAAACGTTGACGGCTGGTCTTTACGATATTTCGTGGCAATTCAAGCATGAAATAAAATTAGTTTACGTGATGATATAATATAATAGTCATTTCATGCGGAATTAACAAAAATGTATTAGGTACGTAGGGTTACCGGCTCGTTTGTATGCGGAGGCGTGAGCCGAACAGCGACGAACAAAAGTGGGGTTATAGGCAGAATACCAACAAGCCAAGAACCGAGGCCCATTCCCCGGCACCAGTGCGGCATAACGCATATTAATTACCTTTAAAATGGTGCCATTCTTCGTTTAGCTTTTGTATTGGTTAATGAATTTCTTTCTTTTACTCGTAGAATGAAGAATTTTTGATAACTATTATTTATTGTGATCCGGACAGACTATACAAGATACAAATTTATTTAGTACAAGTACAAGTCAGTGTAATGAGCAGCTAACAAGCATTGTTGGTTTGTAGTGGCAGTTCCAGAAAGTCTTTGACGTCAAAGAAACGCTGCTCCAAGAGCCACGCTTTTTATTTGTGTTTATAAGAACATGTGGAAGGCGCATCTCTGATGCTATATGGCAAGCGATTATACACTGAGGGGCCCATTACATACACCGATCGCTCAGATTTGAATAGTTTGTGTGGTACAACCTGGAGTCTGCTTCCGTGCCATGTGGATACTCAGTGGCGTGGCGTGGGGGGGGCCATGGCCCCGGGCGGCACATGGATAGAGGCGGCAAGCGGCACATGGATAGGGGCGGCGAGCGCCACATTTTTTTTACCTAGTGTTATTAGGTTTATTAGGCGTCGATGAACTGGACTTAGATCACGCTCCTCAAGATATTACTAATAGTGAAGAGTTCAAACTTGAGCGTGTACTTCTTCGTACTTCTGTAGCTGCAACAGACCCAGACTTTAAAAAATGTATACATAATCCGGTAGTTGACTGCTAGTCATTTGAGTTACTTTTTATCATATGTCAAAAACGGCATTTTGTTCTAAAAATGTTTGAAATTTTGTACAATGACGTCATTGTTCAATATAGTAGTTTGCATACTAATTAGGAAATTCTTTGAAATAAAAAATTGAAAATATGATGAAAATTAAAGTGATATAGATTTTAAACAATTGCAATGAAAGAGCTATTTAGTCAATAATATTTTGTAATTTATTTTTCATGCAGTCAACTCCCGGATTATGTCTGGCTCACTGGGCTTACTAAAATATATTGTAAACATTAAGAGTGTTTACCAAATATTATCATAATGTTAAGAATATTTTTAACAGCTGCCATTAGTAGTGCCAAGTGTGAGAGAAGCATCTCCAAACTGAAGGTAATTAAAAATTACCTAAGGTCGAGGCACGTCCAGAGGGGCGGCAAATTCAGCGATCAAAATATATGATAAAAATATTCAAAGTTACATTTTTTCGATCGGCCCCGGACGGCGAAAACCCACGCTACGCCACTGTGGATACTTCCCGAAACGTTGAGTGTACAAGTTCCGCGTGGTACCGCGCGTCTACTTAAATAAAAAACCTTTGGATTATGATTTTATAGTAGAGGAAGTAGCAAAATGTAGCTTATAGGACCTAACTCATCATACTGTACAACTTCTTAAAAGAAACTGATCTGTTCAAAAATTTTAATAAGTATGGATAATTTAATATATTTATGTTATAATAATATTTCCTTTTTCTGTATCATGTCAGTAAATGAACGCATTTTATTCTAAAATTGATCAACTGTTTACCAATTTTGTATGGTGAAGGGTGAAACTATTTATTTTTAACGACTTCAAAAAAAAGGAGGAGGTTCTCAATTCGTCGGAATCTTTTTTTTTATGTATGTTCACCGATTACTCGAAGACGCCTAAACCGATTTGGAAAATTCTTTTTTTGTTTAAAAGTATACTTCACAGGTGGTCCCATATAAATTTTATCGAAATCGATTCAGCGGTTTTTGACAAAAACATATCAAAATTGGAGTTGTTGCAATTAAAGTCGGTTGTTTTTAACGTATCAGCGAGGTCAATTATACAATTTCAGCAGTCTTATGGTTAGATCAAAAGTTTAATTTGATGAGAAGATACCCACCTTAAATTAATGGCCTGTACAAATAGATAACTACCAAGAGCTTTTGAAATAAGTAATTTCATTTAATCATATCTTCATTCAAGTCGCTCATCTATTTTGTTTTGTTTAATTGTTTATTTACGCTGGAGCCTTTATAATGACGGAGCGAGTCTAGACTTACGAGGTCATCGTACTGTTTTCATTTAATTCTTAAAACTTACGTGACATCTAACTTTTATGTTTTTGGGTACGGGTTCATCAGTAATTTTACTTTACTGATTTTAATTTTAATTTTAATTTTACTTCATTTTATTAGACACATTTATTATAAAATAAGACCACAGACTTTTTTTTGTTTTATTTTACCCCGAGATGGGGAAGGCAAAGGATCAGAGCCATACAGCCTAGTCTGTTGTAAATCTTCTGTCGTATTTAAAGGCCAAAAGGTATTTCTTCGTCTTTATAGGAAAATTCAATTAATTTAATCGTATTTAAAATTCCTATTCTTCAGCAAAATGATAGCACTTTTGATGAAAATTTCATGGACTTCTTGAGAGCACTCGAAGCACAGTTTACACACTTTTATTTCATTATCCTACATATTAGACACTAAAATGGCACTTTATTGAACAATACACTATCAATATTATGTATTAAAAACCACGATATCTATTTTTTCGGATAATAAAACAAAAACGACAAACTCTTGCCGCGAGTTCCCGCCAAAAAGTCTAGATCACAGACATTTTGACTTGACACAAAACCAAAGATCTTTTTTTTTTTTTTGTTTGGTTCTTTCCTGCTTTTGCAAGGAAAAGGCAAAGGCTTCTCTGGCCATACAGCCTATTCTTACGTAGTTTGCTCTTCTCTAAATATTTTACTATTTCATTTGAGTTCTCATTTATCAATTTCTGTCGTCTTTAACTTTTTCTCTATTCTTCAACAAAATGATAGCACTTTTGATGAAGATTTCATGGACTTCTTGAGAGCACTCGAAACACAGTCTACACACTTTTATTTCATTATCCTACATATTAGACACTTAAATGGCACTTTATTGAACAATACACTATCAATATTATGCATTAAAAACCACGATATCTATTTTTTCGGATAATAAAACAAAAATGACAAACTCTTGCCGCGAGTTCCCGCCAAAAAGTCCAAAACCAAAGATCACATTTCACAGATAAGATAATATAAACCAACCAAACAGGTACGTTCGAAAATACATCACACAAACTTTTTCGGTTTCGCTTGATGCCGCGTGAAAATTAAACACAACCAATCTTTTTTTACATAAACTTCCTAGGAAAGGAAATATTTAAATTGCTCGAAAAAACGATACATCAAAATCAAAAGAAAACAGGATACTGTATCAGTACATTCCCTGAAGCGTGTAATCCTATTAACATTTCTGAATGGAATTTCCTGAAGAAGCGACTTCCGGAAAGAAGAGCAGCATGCGGGATTGTTTGCGAAAGCCATAGATGAGGAAACCCTATAGACATTGCATTTGTAATGTTTTCAAATTATTATTATTGTTAATTATTGGACCTACCACTCACTTTCATGAAAACGAGAAAAGGAACTGGAGAAATTCCAGAGAACCAGAAAATTGGCAAGATAAAGCACTGAACCGATTCAATGAGTGAACTTATTCACTTTGAGAATACAATTAATTCTAGAGCGCACAATTTTTAGGGTTTCGTTGCAAAAGGTGTTAACCCTATCACTAAGCCTACTCCATACCATGGACACTCCATACAAATATCGCGTTATTATTACTTACTACTTACGTATACTATTTGTACTACATAAAACATGACGTTAGTACACTCGTAAATGTATTCGTATATATTACAAAAATGTCTAAAGACTTCAATCCTCGGTGATCAACTACATTCGATTTCTGATTTGAACATTTTGATTATTTTTATTTTGCCTTAGGGAAACGGCTGTAAAAGAACATTATATGATTTGTTATTTATTACGCACACTGACGCACGCTCCGCATTTTTTCTATTTATTTGAATTTATTATTAGTAATTCGACGGCCGACTTTTGAATTTGAATGGGAGTGGTGCGGCAATGGCGGGCGATAGACGAGAAGGATTCTACATATTTATTTAAATAATTTGCTATTCCGGCCCACGGATCCAAATGAAACTTTCTGTCGAGCCACCCCATTTTGGGCCAGGATTTGAATCGTAAAACTATGCGGCAAGGAGACCACAAAATAATAATTGCATCTATTATGAACACCCAATGAGGTTCCCAAGCTAGGGTAGACTTAGGCGAATCGGATCCATTTCACTTTGAGGTTAAATAAAAATAACTTCCATTGTAAGATTTTTATATTTATTATTTTAGCTGTATTCGGTATCTCGTTCGAAATTCATAAACTTACTGTAGTACTTAACTTACTGTAAATAGTACTGAAATCGAACTTTCTGTGAACGAAAGACTGAAACTTGGGAAATGTGGAAACTTGTGGTCCTGAACTGACGAAAGCCCATCACGCAAAATGGGTGCAAGCTTCATGTTTAGAAACCCTGGCAGATATTCAAAGTGCACCTTATGGTTATAGGATGCCTGGCACACACCTGCAGAGTTGTTGTTAACAACCCATTACGTCCCCACTGCAGGGGCACGGGTCTCTTCCCATAACTCGGGAAGGTTAGGCCATACTCCACTCACGGGGGCGAATTCCGGATTGGTGGAGGTTGTGGGGCTAGTGGACAACCCCAGTGTCAGAAGTTTTCAAGCCGCCTATAAGGCCTCCGACATGGCTTAACGACTGCCATCTAGCGATGGCAGCCGGCACCAACAGCTTAAGAAGCACGGAAACGGTCGAGATAAATGCCACTAACAACAAGTCAAACCTATCCAGGTTATGACCGTTTCTGTAGTCAGTTAACCTGCGTGATCGACGCGACCACGCAAGCCGCACTCATCCACGACCACTTTAAGACCTACAAGAGAGTTGTAGACCTCTTAAAATATGGTGATTCTAATCATGGAACTGAATAACTTTGTTCTAAAACTTTGCTGAAATTGCGTTTTTTTCCCATACAAACATACGTCGCAAGATATTCGATTTGTATGAAAAATCCATTTTTTTTTGTGCAATTTCTCGTGTTCAATATCCCTCCGATCGCTCCAGCTAGGTTTCCGAGCCCGTATATCCCACGTATAAAAATAGATCCGAGTGGTATGTTGTGTGTGTGTCAGCGTTTGCGCAGTTCCTCTATTTGCATACAGCAAACACGGCCAATTTAAAAATTCGAACGGTGGAATTTGCGCCCGGTACGTGTAAATATCGTCGGAATTGCTAATAATACCCGCACGTCGTCGTGTCGTTGCTAGGCTTCGTCACGATATCTGTTGCGGGATTTCGTTTCAATTTTAGCATTTTTAATAGGCAAGTTAATTGGTTCTTTCTTACTCATGATTTAACAGAAATTTTTATCATCATCATCAGCTGAAAGACGTCCACTGCTGGACAAAGCCTCCCCCAAGGATGTCCACATCGACGGGTCCTGCGCTGCCCGCATCCAGCGGCTTCCCGCAACCTTTACCAGGTCATCGGTCCACCGAGTGGGAGGCCTGCCTACAGAAATTTTATTTTCAAAAACTCTGCTCATTTATAAATCCCCTTTGCCGCAAGACATGCGGTATGTATGCTACAAAGAGGCTAAAAGTTTTTAGTAGCGACACAGATATATTTAGGTGACTTACAATAGAGCATATTATTTTGAATGGATTTCAATGTTTTCTTTAATATTATTTCTATATTTTAATTGCATAGCAGTGTGGTGAAGATATTTGACTGACTCGGTGGCTAAGTGGTTAGCGATCCTGACCTCTGATCCGAGAGTCTTGGGTTCGATCCCCACACAGGGTAAACTTTTCTGTGATGACCAGAATTGTTTGCTCAGAGTCTGGGTGTATTATATCTATATTTGTATGTGTTTAAAAAGTTTATGTGTATGTATATCAGTCTCTGGTTCCCAAGATACAGGGAATCCTAGTTTGGGGCCAGATGACCGTGTGATTTGTCCCAGATATAAAAAAAAAATTGTTTATTAAGTTTAGCTTTGATCAATCTTGATGCATTTTGTCCATTTTGTGCTGGCTAAACTTTAAAATCAGCACTAGCTGAGGCTTTGGCCATTTATCTGTATAAAGTTATATTTGTTGCCATTTATACCGAATTTGTGTGTGTAAAAATACAAATAAACGTCTGTATTTTTAAACGTTATAATTATTATGATATTTGAACAACTTAACCCAAAGAAGTGGCAGTTTATTGTAAAAAAATATATAGTTATTGTAAAAATACAGTAAATAAAGTACTGTGCGGTTGTAAATATAGTTTCCATGCGTTAATTTGTAGTTTTTAGAATTAAATAATCGTAAGTTATTTGTACACTGGCCCACAGAGATATCTGAACCCCTACTAAAGCTATTCGTGATACATGGTGTATTGCGGAGAGGTTTAGATATCTATGTGGCTGTCTGTACAAGCTGTAAAGTGTGAAAAGCGATGCGCTGATAAATTTAAAGTTTTCTCATATTTCAAGCCATAAGTCAACTGCGAGTTATTAATCCGGTTGTGATATATGAGATATACGCCGGAAGGTCGGCGGCGCGGCCCCGCGGTATTCGTGGCCCACTATCGGGGACAGTTATTGCTATCGTTAACATTATTCATTATTCTATAGGGTTCCAATGCCATTGGCAAGCTTCTTCGCGACTTTAAGATTTTAGTATCTTGAAAAATCATTGTGTTATTATTATTAAGCTGTATCGTGAATAATCGTGATATCCTAAAGTATAAAAAATGATTTATTATAGGTATTCCGACTTTTACCGAAGAAATTTCGGTTATAGAGGGTTATTTTTGGACCCCCCACCAAAACTTCACAGTGGCTCAGTGTACTCATGAAACTGAGCAACTTTCCCTACGCAACCAATCGTCAATTTGCAAAAAATTTTTTGGACCTTTCATACTAATTTGATCACGTGATCGACCTATTTCGTATGGAGATGCCCAGAATTTGTTTGCGAGTTGACAATTGGTTTTTTGGGCAAAGTTGCTCAGTTTCAGGAGTAGAAGCCACTGTGAAGTTTTGGTGGGGGGTCCAAAAATAACCCTGTAACAAAATAGATGGACAAGCGATGAACTCTACCTAAGACTTTACTCATTATACTGATCGACTTTGCAGAAATCGCAAAAATATATCATCTAGATACTTCATACATTTGTCAGCTGTTTCTTTTTTAATCGACTTCAAAAAAAGGAGGTTCTCAATTCGACTGTATGTTGCTTTTTTTAATGTATGTTACGCGATTACTTCGCCAATTATGAATCGATTTTGATAATTCTTTTTTTGTTTGGTAGGTCATACTTCAAAGGTGGTCCTATATACATAAATTTTATCTAAATAGATTTAGCGCTTTTTAAAAAAACAACAAGAACAAAAACAAACATAGCAAAATTGTAATTGTTACGATTGAAGTCGGTTGTTTTTAACGTGTTCAGCGTTTTTTTTTTCAACTGCACAAAACAAAAATTGTTCAGTATTATGAGTTCATTTCATTTCGAATAGTAGCCCTAGTTTCGTTAGACCTTGTACCAGTAAACTGCTTGAAACATAGGTTTGAAATATCTAATTAAATACCTAATTAATGTTGGTTTTCCAGCAGAATATTATTTGTTTATTAATTATAATTATATTTTTATTGTTTGCAGCAGAATGTTAGCTTTAGAATCCTAATTTAAGTCTATTCGTTGTTGTTGCTTTTATAATAAACTAACTACAAAGAAACCATCTCAGAACTCTACTGTAAGGAAGAGCGGGACTATTAAGTCAGTGGGGCAATTGCATCAAATGGATTTTTAGTCTTTATTTGAACTTCTAATCAGTAGTGACATCTACGTACAGATAGATAAATTAATATATTTGTGACGTACAGTAGGTGACGCTGTTAGCGTGTAGTCTGTTTGATCGACATGCATAATTTTAGAGATGCCTTTTTTTGCAGTCACACACGTAACCGCTCCTCGATTTTACTTTCGTTTTAGGTAGTTTTTGTGGTTTTTTCGAAGTCTAATCAAGGTAAGTGGAGATAATAATAACTAGAGATTATTTGTAGATCATTGGTTTAATCCTACACTAAAGTGTAGTGTAGTTTAATTCTACAGTGCTATCGAGTCCAAAGTTATTACCTGCGAAAATTTAAAGGCGGAGTAATTAAGTCAAATTGTGTGACTTAATAACCCCATCGTTTTTGTATGAAGTTGCAAAACACTAGTGATGTCCATAGGGTTTGCTTAGTCGTCGATATTTTGTATTCAATTAAATACTAAAAAAAATTGTTAAAGAAATGTCATGTAACAAATTCATACTCCAGTATCTCACATTTATTTATAAGAGTATGTGTGTGATTTAATATTTTTTTCGTAATTTATTTTAACTATAAATAAATAAATAACCGGGACAAATCACACGCGGTCATCTGGCTCCAAACTAGGATTCTCTGTATTATGGAAACCAGAGACTGATATACATACACATATACGTTTAAATACATACATATATAGATATCATACACCCAGACACAGAGCAAAAAAATCTGCTCATCACAGAAATATTTGTCCTGGATGGGGAACGAACCCACGACTCCCAGATCAGGAGCGCTAACCACTGAGCCACTGAGTCTGTCTCAATCCAGTTTAATGAATAATTTTGAAAACAAAACTTTTGATAAATTTAGAATTTAACAAGAAAAGGTTAATAAGATTCCTTGTTTACGTACAAAAATGTTTCTCTAATAAGTCATAAACTTTGCAAATTGATGTAGCTTTTGTTTTATTTATCGATTATCATGATCCCATCCGTATATTGTACGGAAAATTTACGCCATTGACGGAATAACCCACGAAAACTTTTAAGTATTTTTTCTCGTATCTGAACCTTAGTAACGCTCCATAAAGTGCAGTATCCAATGGTTACTGTCGTCAGTGTTGTATATTTCCGAGTTTCACCTTAATTACTTCATAGATGGCGTGTACAATGTCCTTTGATGTAATAACCCCACCGTGGGGTTATTACATCAGTATTCACTTTCACAAGAAATTTGCTATTTTTTCAGTTTTGGTATGCGTTATTTTAACTGAAAATATTATACATACAATAACAGATAATGACTTTCTTAGATACACTTGCAAAATCAGAATTCGTATCATTATATTCCCTAATACCCTATAATAGTCTTTTGTTGATGTTTTTGCTGGCTCCGCGCCGCTGTGATAGATTGCTGCTATCGTTTGCGCTGAAACCCGCCGTTTCTTTCAGTGGCTGATGGACAGAAACCCCTTTGCTGAGTGATTTATCACGCACAGTCCGCCATTGGAACACTCGATGGCGGGATCGCGTGCGAATCTCGCCCGAAATGGATAGGGTTGTCTTTCAAATGAAGCGGAGCTAAGCGGAGCGGTAAGGAGCGAGAAGTCATGTATAAATGTAAATATGCATCGATCAAATCAATAAACTGAGAGCTGACTTAAAAAAGTAGAGATTTTTTTTAACAAATAGGTGTATGAAAAACACGTAAAAGTCGTGAATACCAAAATAATTGAGTGTGAATTAATTTAATATAAAGTGAGCTCAGGCAGATTGATTTCAGTGCTGAATTCAACGCTGAATTGTTTGTGAAATAGGTATGACAGCATCCTTAGGGGGGGGCCTTTGTCCAGCAGTGGACGTCTTTCGGCTGATGATGACAGCAATATTGTTCATTTTCATAGCATTCAGCCTACCATCAACTATAACTACAACTGTATCATTTTCAAACCTAAGTAATAGCAACAAACTTTATTCAAAAAAGAATAAAGCACGTCTGCGTAATAAAAACTACTTTACAAACTCAAACTTAAAAGCAAGGTTCGGAACCGGTTAACAAATACCGGTTAATTTCGTTCGAATTTCTGTTAACGATTCCGTTCAGGTTAAAACCGGTTTCCAGCTTAACCGGTAAATTTGAATAAAATATCGGTTAATCAGGAAGCGGTTTTCTAACCGAAATAAGAACTAAATTAACCTGTTAAAGCAAACTTAGTCAAGTACAGGCGCGTCGCGCGGGTGCCACTGCCCGAGTCTTCTGCTCACTTTCTCGCACGCTTTCAATTGATTGCACGCGGCAAACATGCCTACAAAGTCGCATATTCTTCAAATTAACCGGTTAATTCCGTTCGAACGAAAAAATATCGGTTTTGGTTAAACCGGTTAAATATACCGGTAACCGAAACCTGAACGAAACCTTAACCGAAATTATTTCGATATAGGGGTCAATGACCGAAACCGGTATTTTCAAAAAACCGGTTTCCGAACCCTGCTTAAAAGCCTCAAGTAGCCTCAAGCCTATTACCAAGTATTTGCTACACCTGTGTAGTTTTCAAACCTAATAACATAACCAAACTTTATTCTAAAAACAATTCACCGCGTCTGCGTAATAAAACCTACTTACAACGCAGAAACCAAAGCCCAAAAGCGGCGCTCTCTGAAATTTGTTACAAAATGAGATGCTAAAATGGTTAGGCAGACAACTCCTGCGGGTTGGACCTTCGGAGTGGTGCAATCTAATAATAAACTGCGAGAGGCGCGAGCTGATGCAGCTCGGGGCGACAAGGATGGGAGGGGAGAGGGAAAGGAGGTGATTGTTTTTAGAATTCCAATTGTCCAACGTTATTCAGGGTGTAACAAAATTGGTGTAGGACCCGTTAACTGGGGATTATACACATCGTAATACTGAACAACTTTTGTTCTACGACTTTGCTCAAATCACAAAAAAATTGAACTTTTCATACAAATTGATCATCTGTTTTGCCATTTTTGTATGGAGAGTCCAAAAATATTTTTGCGATTTGACCAAAGTCGTAGAACAAAAGTTGTTCGGTACGATGAGCAGAATCCCCAGTTACCGGGTCCTACACCAATTTTGTTACACCTGTATAGAATGAGGATTTGTTTGCGTCGTTCATATAATCTGTGGTTTCTTATCGTAAAACTCAAAATTTTTCTAAACCCATTATACTGCAGTAAAAAAATGCACTTCTTATACAAACTGATCACCGCTGATTAACAAAATTGTAAAGAGATTCCAATTGTATAGGTTTCTAGTGGAACCTGTGTAGGTAGATATGTGCTTTAGAAATAAGAATGCTAATTTAACTGTGGCTGAATTTAATCTCAACAAAATAATTTAATTCCTAGGTATTTTCTACGATAGGTAGATTAGGTATGGGTATCTACATTCTACACCTTATTTTAGATAGATGACTGTTTTCATGGCAACAGAATTCGTGACAATAAAATTGTACTTGGTCTATTTTTAGAGGTAAAACTTGCAGCTTATTGTTTTCAGAGCACCTCTCTCTGTACTTTCACAAGTTAACACAGCGCTAAAGTAATGAGTTTTATCTCAATGTCCGCCTGACTTCGGGCCAGTAGAAAGGTCGTATTTAATGTTATCATTTGTTTGAGTACTTCTTCCAACAAGTTCTACTGTAATTTTAATTAACTGAACTTTGTACTAGGTAGAGAAAAAAACAATGAAAAAGAATGTGTACCTAAATATTGTATAAAACATTTTAATTTTGATTAAATTACAACACTTTCGAACAAAATTGGATCAAAAGAATAATCAATCATGGTTTCTATAACTTTGTATGTATTATGTTTAGTTCGTCGCATCCAGCTCCTAGATTGATTTCAAGTTGCAACTGATACTGATTATTTACTCACGTGTTTTTGCAAACGACGCTAAAAGTGATGGTTTACTGGTATTGTAATAATTAACGAAAAATGATTTTATTTGATTCTTAATTCTTAATCTCTTGTAACCAAAAATCACCTTACTCCGCTTTGGTAGGTTAAAAACCTCGGTTGCACCGCTAATTAAATGTAGCTATTCATTGTTTTTTTTTTAAATATATAATAAATAGAAACTTCAGAGGGGGTAAATAAAGGCAGGGTTTTGATATAATGTAGTGTGTGCTTACGGTTACGCGTATAAAGGGCAAGCCGCCGCGCCGGCCGCCGCGCCGCCGCCGTAAAGAATATTTTTCGTTGACATCGTTTTTGTTCGCTGTATTTACAGGGTTAGCGCCGACGAGATAAATGTTAGTTAAAGTCGGGACATTTGGTGCAAGTCAAAAGCATTTGCATCTACGATAAATATACTTTTTTATTGTCCCAGATATTATATACAGGATGTAACAGAAAGGTGTGATAACACCCATTTTACCCATCAAACTGAACAACTTTTGTTCTACAACTTTGTTCAAATCACAAATTTTTTTTGGACTTTTCATACAAATCGATCAGCTGGCGAACCAAGTTTGTATGAAAAGTTGTTGTACAAAGTTGTAGAACAAAAGCTGTTCAGTTTGATGGGTAAAAGCCAACCTTGAAGTATTATCACACCTTTCTGTTACACCCTGTATCTTATTATATTATATAATTCAGCAAATTAAAATCCATTGCGTATCGACAAATTGTGAAAAGAGTAATAAATACAGAGTAAGTATAATCATTTCATTTTAATTTTTATCTGCAATTTTTCTAAGATTCACACACGAACACATATTTCTTCTCACTCCGCAAATAATTCCGGAAACGGCGGCTCAGTTTCAATTTGAAGTGGTAGAAACCTCGCACTAGTTTTACTGCTACCTTCAAATATAAAACATTACGCACTTTAGTAGGAAAATGACTGACGTTTATTTGGCTACCATTAAGTAGGTAGTTATTTATATTCTTGTTTCAAACCGAGCCTCAGGAGCGGAGGCGGTGAAAACAGCGCAAATACTTACTGTCAAGAAAACAAAAACAATGAATAAAACAACAACAATACATCTTTCCGCAGATCTGTAGTATTACGATCCAGCAATTAGCATATTAAGAAGGACGGTAAAAAGCTTTCAGTACCTTTTTAACACCATCCACGATAAACGAAATTCAATCTTAACATTTTCACTATAGATAAGCATATAATATGACCCATGCTCCTTTTAATCCAGTGAGAATTCTCCGTAACTTATGTGTCCTTTGTACGTTTATATTAAGAGTAATAACAAATACATTTAGAGCAACTATTCTATTTAATAACCTCACGTCCCCACTTCTGGGTATAGGCCTCTTCTTGTAAACGCCATTAGTCTCTTATTTTTTAATATTCGCCATTATTAGAAGCCAATTTCCACTAACGCACCGAACACAAATAGAAAATATTGGTTTTACGATCGGTGACGAGGAACGACCCTCGCGGGACCGACAACGCGACACAACATAAATTTGGAGTGATCTTGTGTGTAAAAGTGTCAAGTGCGGGTTATTTTGTTATTTTGTTAGAGGATAGTGTTTTACCGTTACCCTTTGTTAGTGCCAAATATTTTGATGTTCGACATCCCACCATATTGCCTTGATCTACCAAACTTTGATGCATCTACTACTGCAACGAATAGAAATTCTTACAAAAATATTGCATTAAACACAACACAGAATCTAGAACTGTTACTAAATATTTAAAAAAAACTTGATGCATTCAAGGCGACGTTCAAATAGTACAACTCTACAAGCAGTTTTGAAAAAGTCGTAACAAAATTGGATAAGGGTATAAAGGTATAAATCAACGCAAAAAGAACAGGTTTATTACGACTGTCCATGGACAGAAGCACGGGGGC
Organism: Coleophora deauratella; assembly: GCA_958295455.1. Lineage (NCBI taxonomy): Eukaryota > Metazoa > Arthropoda > Insecta > Lepidoptera > Coleophoridae > Coleophora > Coleophora deauratella. The sequence continues at coordinate 18,729,855 of OY282394.1, read as the reverse complement.
GCGCGCCCGGCAAATTGGGCACTTCATATATCACTGTCGCAGCTAGTCGCGGGCTGCGGGGTCATCTTTTTTTTACCCTCTATTGGTAAGCCCTTGGCATCATCTCACCTGATGGTAAGTGATAATGATACCGAAGATGGAAGTGGGCTTACCAAGATTCCCCAACGCAATATTGAACTGACTATCTTATCTTCACTTCATGCCGGCATACATCAATGCTGTTAACCTTGATGTTTGGCGGCAAGACGTAGACTAGATGGTGGTCGCTAGCCAGGCGGACTCAAAAATGTCCTACCACCAACCAAACCGAGTCCTACAAAGTTGGACCCCGCCGGGAATCGAAACCGCGACCTCCTGATGTGAAGCGAGAGGATTATAGCCACTAGGCTACGGAGGCAGATAAAAAAAGACATCGGGTCCGATGGACGAGATATTAGTACCAGCCCTAGTTAGCGCAAAAGCGATGTTGTTATTATAGCAGGTGACAACACTATCCTTTGATGACAAAGAGCATAATGATGCACTTGTGTGCGATATTATGAGGACATAACGTAATCTCTTCGAGGTGGTTGTTCGCAACAAAGCGCATTTTGCTCATCTCTGAACTGGCACAAATGTCTAACAAAAAAGACTTTTGTTAAAGTAATAAGTTATTGTGCAAGTCTGCTTTTTTTGGCGCAAAGTATGAAGCTTGGAACAAAAAATATGGTTCTTTCCACTTTAAAGGCTCCAAAGCAGCTGCACTTTTTTACTATTTACCAATTAAGTTCGAAGCATCGCGTGAGGCACGTTGTGGCACTGTCAGTGACACACAATTTCCGCTCAACTAATACGAAGCCATGTGAGCGAGCAGTCGAGTATCGCTGCTGCGGCTGACGCGTGCTTGCAGATAGCATCGCTGCGGGATGCGGGTGCGACGACTAGTGGAGCCAGATCAGAAATATAAGACGATATGCCTGACGTTTAGCTTAGCTTAGAGCTTGATCGTTTTTGAACGGCGAATGATGTATTAGTGATGTGATAGAATAGAGACTCCTGTGTGTGTTGAAGCAAAAGTTTTTTTACAATAGTTTCCCTAAAAGAGGAACGTATTTCTCCGAAAATATGTAAATAATGTGTTTTGCGTTCTCAGTAATTGCCATACATTACTATAATTTATTTTTATTGCTATTCGTATTTCTTTCTTACTCGTATATTTTTTGATATAATATACAAAAGCTGCAATAAATAAAATAGTTGGAGCAGATGAAAAAAGAACAGTTGTGTTAGTTAAATGTCAGCCGTGGCAAAAAGGTTTACACGTTCTGTTCTTTGCTCCTAGCGACATATTATGTCGAGAATTTTGAAGACTACAGTACTACAATGTTGCCCACTAAAATACTAGATCATTTCATTCGCTATTAGTTGTCAAATTCTGCACAGCCGGCTCCTTTTAGTAATTCTCTTACACCGATGTGACTCGCGGTCTGCACCGGTTACTATATCCTGTGAAGCGATTTATAGGTAGGTCTCTATTCTGATGACATTTTCTCTTCAATACCTTGTTGTTATTGACTATGTTTTCCTTTAATAATTTCACCATGAGACAGGCAATAACTGTATACCGATTAAAATTTGTTTGTACTTTGAAATCACGTAGGGTAGGGTAAAACCGTAATCAGTGACTACGTCTCTAAAATTCACCATTCAATTTGATAAGATAAATATACTTTATTGCACACCAAAAATAAAGATAACAATGAAACACGCAAAAATATTTAAAATTATTGACATGCAAAGGCGGTCTTAGCGATAGTACGATAAGTCAAAGACTTATCGTACTATCGCAGGATTAATAATGGCAATACTCTATGTTTCCCACTTCATTAGTAACCCTACTACAGTTGCAGGATAAACTGCAATTGCCTCTCATCTCCGTCACGCGTGCCATCGGGTCCCGGGCCCCGGTCCCCGCGCCCCGGCCCTGCCCCGCCCCCGTCACCACGACTCATTTACTTCATAATCACCGGTTTTCACTCGCGCCACTCGCGCCACTCGCGCTCGCTCGTTTGCCCGCAGCCTTATTTATGAGCTACATTACAAGCTAAGTGTTTGTATTTTGTCTTAATTATTGACTGGGTTTAGGAACTTAGAAAGCTGTGAATTATCATCAACTTCTAAGCGTTATTCATAATTTGTCAAATAATTATAATATTCAGTGACAATTTATACACTGTCATCTGGCCCAAAATTATGGAAGCTTGACAAATTCAGACACGGAGCAAAAAAAAATATCCTTACTTAAATGATTGCCCTGACTGGGTATCGAACCCACGATCCTCGGCGAAGCAGACATGAGCGTTATGTCGAGTTTGTTATAAGGGGATAATTACTCAAGAATTGTTCGTTTAAAACATAGATACCATGAGAATAAGTTGACTGACTTGGTGGCTCAGTGGTTAGCGCTCCTGACTACTGATCCGAGAGTCGTCGGTTCGATCCCCACCCAGGGCAAAGATTTCTGTGATGGGCAGATTTGTTTGATTTGTATCTGGGTGTATTATATCTATATATGTATGTATTTAAATGTAAATGTGTATGTATATCAGTCTCTGGTTCCCAAGATACAGGGAATCCTAGTTTGGGGCCAGATGACCGTGTGTGATTTGTCCCAGATATTATTATTATATTATTATATAAGAAATAAAAACAAAACAGAAACAACAACAGGTAAAATAAAATTTTAAATAAATTGCAATTCTAAATAAATTTAAATCAGAAATAAAATAAAAGAGATAAAAATGGTAGCTACCGCCATCGCCAGTGCACCGACAGCATCCCGGGGAAGGTATCAAACGTACACAGCTCTTGTTTGCTCTAGTTATTGCATCAACTCTTGGTTCTAACATTTCGCACTCTTAATAAATCAACAACCGAATTCAAAATTTGGCAAAATGAGTTTTGATAAAAAAACCCGACCTATAATTGACCACGCTGAATACGTTAAAAACAACCGACTGTATCGCAACAACTCCAATTTTGCTATGTTTTTGTTGATTTTCTCAAAAACCGCTGAATCAATTTCGATAAAATTTATATAGGACTATCTGTGAAGTATATTTTTTAAACAAAAAAAGAATTTTCCAAATCGGTTTAGGCGTCTTCGAGTAATCGGTGAACATACATAAAAAAAGCCGACGAATTGAGAACCTCCTCCTTTTTTTGAAGTCGGTTAAAAACAGAGACACTCGTGTGTAGGGGGGGGAGGGACGAATAAACACGCAAATATTTTGTTACCTTATTGCTTAAGAAATAAAGGTGTTTTTTGGTTTGCTCTTTTAGGTCGATTTTTTAATTAAAACTAATTTTGCCAAAATTTTGAATTCGGTCGTTGTTTTATTAAGAGTGCGATTTATTCTGCTCTTTCACTATTAACTGTGGTGTGAGGCTGTTCAAAAGCGAAATTAATTAACAGTTTAATGAACAATGTATTATATTTTTGTCCTCCAACTGGCTATGCCCGTGACGTCACAGGATTACAAATAAAGGTTATTTTCTTTTTTCTATTTTTATACTCAATTTTTTACTTTTTCGAGAAGGAAACAAAACATATGGCTTTAAATAAAATATGTTAATTTTTATTTTGGTGCCTCTTAAAAAAATTTGCATATGCAATTGGATAGGCTCCGGGGAAATTTGTTCAGATTTTTTTTACCCACAGTTGGTAAGCCCTTGGCATCATCTCACCTGATGGTAAGTGATGATGATGCCGAGATGGAAGCGGGCTTATCGAGGTTCCCCAACGCAATGGGGAACTGGCTATCTTATCTCCATGCCGGAATACAAATTTTTATATACAGGGTGTTAAAAAAGTTCGTTTGAGATGTTAAGGGGGTTACTCAGACATCTCAAACGCACTTTTATTTATTTATTTTATTGTGACAGAAACAAACAGTCTTTTTAATGTTATAATATAACAAATAACTTTGTACAATATAGACCTATATTTTCCTATATTTATTACCTACGCTAAATAACAAAATATAAGTTTTTCGAGTTCAAATCTCGCTGTATGCTGGAGGAGGATCCCCAACCCAATACACTAGCGAGAAATGAACTACAAGAAACAAAGCTATCGAGGAACAGTATTAATAAATATACAGCAGATTTAAATAGTAAGTATACACTTTTCTCAGAATCAAGTACAGAATACAGGAAAAATATTTTAAATGGAATCTACAAGATTTTTTTTCAGTTTCCCATTTAAATTATTGATTCACTATTCAGATTTAGTATGAGAAACGATAAAAAAGTTGTAAATCGGTTTTTTCCTGTCTGTATTCTGTACTTAATTCTGAGTAACTTTTTGAAATCTCAAGCGCATTTTTTTTATTTATTGCCAATTTGTGGTTAGAAATGATGGTTCCAGGTTCGTCAAACAGTGAAAGTTACATGGGAAAGTAGAGAAACCAATTTAATCGGAACAAAGAAGGATTGACTCGGTGGCTCAGTGGTTAGCGCTCCTGACTACTGATCCGAGAGTCGTGGGTTCGATCCCCACGTAGGGCAAACATTTCTGTGATGAGCAGATTTGTTTGCTCTGTGTCTGGGTGTATTGTATCTATATGTTTTTGTATTTAAATGTATATGTGTAATGTGTATGTATATCAGTCTCTGGTTCCCATAGTACAGGGAATCCTAGTTTGGGGCCAGATGACCGTGTGTGATTTGTCCCGGATATTATTATATTATTATTGAACTATTCATACAAATCAATGAGCTAATTGGACAATTTTGTATGGAAAGTATATTTTTTTTCTAAGTCACCCATACAAATGCTACGTCTGCGTCGTATCTACTACGCCGCTACGAGCTACGGCGTAGTCCACTCTATACCCGGGATAAATCACACACGGTCACCTGGCCCCAAACTAGGATTCCCTGTACTATGGGAACCAGAGACTTTTATACATAGCATAAATACTTTAAAATACATACATATACACGTATAATACACCCAAATACAGATCAAGTCTGCTCTTCACAGAAATGTTTTCCCTGTAAGATAATCGAACCTGCAACCTCGGATCAGTAAAACACAAAAGTATTTTTTATAATAATAATAATATCTGGGACAAATCACACACGGTCATCTGGCCCCAAACTAGGATTCCCTGTATCTTGGGAACCAGAGACTGATATACATACACATATACTTTTAAATACATACATATATAGATATAATACACCCAGACTCAGAGCAAACAATTCTGCTCATCACAGAAAAGTTTGCCCTGTGTGGGGATCGAACCCACGACTCTCGGATCAGAGGTCAGGATCGCTAACCACTTAGCCACCGAGTCAGTCAAATTTAATTACCGAAACGAGAACATCTACCCTACTTAGGTATTTACGTCAGACCTCACCAGACTAAACATCAATTTAGCTCAAAACAAACACAAAACAAATTGGGCCCGTCACAGGCGCGGTATTTGGCGAAAAACGAATAAAAAAACCGGGGGATAACATGTAGAAACAATTCACCTTAATTGTGTTAGCGAGGGAACTCCCCCCCCCTCCCTCCCCTGTCCCCGCTGACGACCGCCCGCGTGTATTGGACTTGGACTATAGTAGTACCACAGAATAATACAGGTGGTAAAAAAGTGCGTTTAAGATTTTGAGGGGTTACTCAGAATGAAGTATAGAATACAGAAAAAATATTGAAAAATTACATTTTTTTTTTTTTCAGTTTTCCATACAAATTCTTGAGTCACTATTCAGATTTAGTATTTTTTTTTTTTTTATGTGATAGGTGGCAAACGAGCAGACGGATCACCTGATGGTAAGCGATTACCGCCGCCCATGGACACCCGCAACACCAGAGGAGTCACAAGTGCGTTGCCGACCTTTGAAATGGGATGGGGGAATGGGGAGGAGGAGGGGGGGTTGGGCCTCCGGTACCCTCACTCACTCGGCGAAATACAACAAACGTTGCTTCACGCCGGTTTTCTGTGAGGCCGTGGTATCACTCCGGTCGAGCCGGCCCATTCGTGCCGAAGCATGGCTCTCCCACGTCTAAATCTAGTCTAAATCACGTCTAGTATGGGAATCTGATAAAAATATTTGTGGAGCGGTTATTATTATTATCATGTCATGGTGTCATTATCATTAAAATAATCTACAGTCTTATAGTGTCCTCTTGAACAAATACAGCGTTTTATATGTTTCTTAAATTTACATTCTGGTAGTTCACACACGGCATTCGGAATTTTGTTATAAAAGCGTACACACTGCCCCACAAATGATTTTTTCACCTTACTAAGCCTCGAGAAAGCTATGTTAAGATTATTTTTACTTCTCAAATTACGGTTATGTCTGTCACTATTTTTGAAGAACAAGTTCAGATTTTTACGAACGTACATGATATTTTCGTAAATAAACTGATCGGCTACTGTTAGAATATTTATTTCCTTAAATCTATCTCGAAGTGATTCTCGGGATCGTAGTTGGTACATCGTTGGTATCCGTATCAGGAGACATTTAGCGAAAGGGACATTTTGCAAAGAACCCCATCTTAGCCCTCGCTCTAGATGGTGTATTGTGTAGTGACCCTACTGTCAAAGAGTATTACTGTGGCAACCCTGGCGAATTCATTCGTTTCCCTTCGTCAGCTGGTAATTGCGTTAATTGTTTCGCTTTGTTGACTGAAAAATGTCATCCGATGACAAAATATACTGGATTCGTCGCTGATTGAACTGAAATCGTACAACTTGTTCAACATTTGAACAAAGTATTATTTTGTCTTGCGGTATAATTATGAGGTATATAATAATGGGTATAATAAGGTCGGCAATGCACTTGTGACTCCTCTGGTGTTGCGGGTGTCCATAGGCGGCGGTAATCGCTTACCATCAGGTGATCCGTCTGCTCGTTTGCCACCTATCACATAAAAAAATATATTTGGTGTGTCTCTTTCCATACCTCGGGAAATTTAGGTCATACTCCACGCGTGGGGACCAAGTCTGGATTGGTCACAAAACGGCGGTAACCATTTACCATTAGGTGGCCCATCAGCCTTTTGCCAAATTAAAAAAAAAACTGAATAAATTAAACTAAAGTTGCGGATAAATCTCTGATGCTGAGTGGTTTACTCATTTTCAGAAATTTTTGACAATTTTTGTAATAATAAAAAGGTTAAAAGTATAAAACATTTATTACATTAATGGTCGAAAATTAATTTAATTTTAATTTGGCAAAGATTCATAAACAAGTATAGGTACCAATAAAGAACATAGGTAGGTATAAGAAAAATAAAAACATCAACAACAATAAACAAATAACCATCCATCGTCAGTCCATGATTCCAAAAAGGCACAACACTTCCAACTAATGGTGGTCATAAGCCTAAACGCGGCCTAAACAAACATACAATTGCCTATAGCACGCCAGCGTAGCCCTGTCGTTACACGCTAAAAGGTCTAGGCGGGTAGAGAGAATATTAGGGTTACAAGAAATCCTTTTTAACCCCCGCTTGAAGCAAAAGAGGAGTGCTATTTTTAAGCCTAACATACCCCGGACACTTTGACTGACTGGTTAGCGATCCTGACCTCTGATCCGAGAGTCGTGGGTTCGATCCCCACACAGGGCAAACTTTTCTGTGATGAGCAGAATTATTTGCTCTGAGTCTGGGTGTATAATATCTATATATGTATGTATTTAAAAGTATATCTGTATGTATATCAGTCTCTGGTTCCCAAGATACAGGGAATCCTAGTTTGGGGCCAGAAGACCGTGTGTGATTTGTCCCGGTTATTATTATTATTATTACACTCCATCTGTACAAATCATCCGAGCTATTTACCTTCTACGACTTCCCTTTCTAACACGTAGGAGCGAGGGAGACAACTGAGTGATGACTGTATAGGCTAGACCAAGTACCAATTATTTCTATGAAATCGGGCGAGGTAGGTATATAATACCGCTCTGCGCGGCAGCGTAAATGCGCGATGCGACGGTAGGACAAAATATACACAGAATGTCCGCTCAATACAAACCACTAAAATCGTTAGCATATACAGACTTATAGAAATATACGGTCGTTTCGAGCAAGGTCACGATCGCACACTACGTGATCTTGCCTACAACGACCGTATACGTCTATAAGCATGTATATGCTTAGGATTTTAGTGAGCGTATTGAGCGGACCTTCTGATCTATGTGTTTTGTGACAGTAGCTTCATACAAAATAACTGGCCGCGTCGCGTCGCGCAGTTCCGCTGCAGTTGTAGTGCGTTCGTACCTTATGAATCGTCCCTGGATCTTATCCGCAGGAGAGGTTATGTCGCCTTCAGAGAGCGGCAAGGAGTGTCCAGCTGTCCATACTATTATTTTATACTAGCTTCCGCCCGCGACTTCATCTGCGTGGACTTCAGAATTAGGTCAGAGAGAAAGAAAATGATAAGGTGGCGCTATCTAGTGACGGAGTGGAAACTGAATTTTTAAGCATTCCTCCGGGAACCCTTAAGTTTTCCGGGATAAAAAGTATCCTATGTGTTAGCCGAGTGCTTTATCTAACTACCTACCTTTCATCCAAATCCGTTCATAAGTTTCGGCGTGAAAGTGGAACAAATAAACAAACAAAATTAAGTTGTATTAGTGAGATGTATGTTTTTGTGCCTATTACGTACCTATTTGTGCGTGGGAAATTAATACAGGTGGACTAATTTATATGTGTTTTTTTATTATATTATAAAGCGGGTTACGTCGCGGTGGTTGTTCAATGAAACTTTGTTCAGTGCTTATAAAATTATAATATTTAACTTTTACGGCCGAGCGGTAAAATATTTATGTTACAAAAATTAACAGAAGCCTTTCTCATTAGTTTAATACGTTATTAAATATAATATTATACTCATCATATTTGAGTTTTGTTATTAAAGCTTTGGTGTGTTTGGTTGCATTGTACATACATCATAATATAGGTTTTTACGAATTAAAGAATTATCCGAGAAAAACAATGGAAAGAGAATCTGATTATTAGCTAAAACAATATTTTGAAAAAGAACCGTAAGCAACAGTAATAGCTCCGTTAAGCTCCCGATTCATTAATGAAGGAAGGAAAGTGAATACCAAATTGTTTGAGACCGGCTGTAGCCGCCCGCGCCCGCGCCGGTTGTTTTTTATCGCATAATTCATCGCGGGAATAATTTGATAGCGAAAATAAGATGACTGAACAAATAGAAGATGAAGTTTTTAATCCGAGCATTAGAAAATATGAAGGACGAAAGCGAAAGCTTATTCGTGTTAAGCGACATTTTATGAAATGTTTAGGAGATCGCTTAAAAAAAACTTAAACAAGAAGCATTACATTAATATGAAGTAGTTTATTGTTTGTGTTTTTGTTCTCACAATCAAGTATAGAATACAGGAAATATATTGAAAAAATCCGCTCTTCAATTTTTTTCAGATTCCCATTGTAAATGAAGAGTGAATCAAGCATTTGAATGGAAAACTAAAAAAATGTAGATCGGATTTTTTCAATATTTTTCCTGTATTCTATACTTGATTCTGAGTAACCCCTCAAAATCTCAAATGCACTTTTTTATAACACCCTGTATAAATTTTCCATGTACTGTCTGTAAAATGTCACATTTCATTGCCCAAAAGTCTTCTTTAATCACAGTTTAGTTAGTGCCTAACATATTTTAATTAACTAAGTTTCAGGGATGTTTGTAAACGTCTGTCCAGTTTATTGATAGATAGTTTGCCCTAATTAATATAGAGGTAGCGTTGGGAGAGCAAAGCGCTGTTACGTGTCGCATCTGGTGCCAATGTTCACTCGGCTTGCTTTGAGATTACTATATCAAAGGTAATAACTAAGGTTTATATAAAGCTGTGCTTGCTTTAGTCAGTTATTTTATTGCACTGTCAAGAATTTTAGTTAACTAAATTATTTTATAAGAGCACCATAGTAAAAGATAACATAAATACTCTTTGCACACAAAAAAATACGATTTCATTAATAAATTAAGGACCTCCATACAAATCGATCAAATTGACCGGCCAAATTGAGGAGTGCAATTTTTTTTGCGATGTGACTATAGAACCTTAGGGAAAGTTGTTTGGAAAACCTTAATTTTGCTATAGGGACAATGTTTTTTTAGTGCAAACCATTAAATATGTAACGGATAGCACTATTTTTAAAGTAAGCGTGTTAAAGTTATAAAATTATTTTTATAAGTTTTTTTTTAAAGTTCATTGCAAAAGTTATAATAATTTTCCTTAAATTTAAACCGCCTTCATATACATCCCGTTTAAATTACTTATAGTGATTGGTTAATTTCACAATCTTGTATTGTGCAACTAAACAGTGGTCTCGCTAAGTAAGATAAGTTTATCATGCCAGTAAAAATCGAAAATTTCACTTAATACAACCTGATACAACTAAAAGATTCAGGGGTTTCTTGTTAGCTAAGAAGGGTAGAGAAGAGACTGCAAAACGTCAATCAATCAATTATTTTGGAGCAGCGATCCGAACTCGATTTATTTGGTTATCGATAGCAGAAACGATCACTTCTCAACAGGATATTATATTTGTTGGTCTCATTTCTAAGCTCTTGCAAATTTTATTTAATAAAACATTCATCTGTCAGCAGATGTTTTGAGTCTGTTTCAGTCACGAAGAGGTGATCAAGACAACCCAGCACCGCTTCTATCCACCGACGTCAATACAGGTAATGCCAAAGTATATAGTTCAGTCAATGAATGGCCCAAAAGGGGTTATGCGAGTTGCTCTCCGTTGAATGCGGTCCAGAGGGAGAAGCTTGTACCTACTGGGGTACCCCTGCCAAGAGATGAGAACAGTATTCCATATGAGGCCAAACCTGCGCCTTATAAAGTTGCAGACGATGGGTCGCAGTGAAATACCGTCTCGAGCTATTGAGCACACCAAGCTTCTTCGAGGCAAATTTAGCCTTACCCTCTAGATGACCACGGAACTGGACTTCACTCGATATGTTGACACCAAGGATTCCGATATCTACTAGTTGAGACATTTAGGGGAGTGTCCTCAAAACGAGGTGATACGACAAATGGCATTTTCTTGGCAGTGAACGCGCAAACCTGTGTCTTAGTGGAGTTAAATTGAACCAAATTTACTGCACGCATTTGGATGAAATTTGGTACGTAGATAGATAAAGCACTCAGCTAACACATAGGGTACTTTTAATCCCGTAAAACTCTTCTTATCACGGTGCTTAATTTTCTAGAATTAAATTACATTATACCTGTATTTAAAGATAATATTTTGTACCAAATAAATACACGTGATTTTGGTAGGGGGTTGGGGGGGAGTCTAAAACCTCACCACGTATCACCAGGGGAGAGGGGAGGGTCTAAAAAGTTGCTAAAAACATCACGTGATTAATGGACAGCCCCTCAATTCGATTCAAGTCAAAGAAATTTTTATTGCATAGATCAACGTGAAACCTTGAGCGGGCACTGCAGTTACACTCTGACATGTAATACTTAATCCTACATATTAGGTTTTTTAAATGTTATATTTTATTTGCAAATATTTTAAATGTTTAATCCATTTTGTATTTACCTAAATCTTGTTATTTGACTGTTAATCTTCCAAATAAAATAAAATAAATAAATATAATGTGTAACTTTTCAAAGCTTAACCTAAACTTGAAAAATAACAGTGTAAATATCAATTATAGATGCTCCTACGCAGCTAACTGGCGCACGCTCGTTAAAACTCACACCGAAACTTCACCAAAGGGAAAACTTTATCAAATGTTAGGCTGTATAGTTCCCGAGATCCCTATTTTGCGCCGTAATCCATCTCGCGGCGTTGACAAATTATGACAACTTTGGTGCCCCGCATTGGGGCTCAGTATACCTAGTATAAAGCTGCTTTTCCACCGGCGAGGCAAGGCGAGAATTGGAGTGAAGAGAATTGAAATCGCGTCGGTCCATTTCCACCGAAGATGTGCGAGAAGAGAATTGTTTTTTCCCATACAATTTAAAATTCTCTTCCCTCCTCGCCTCGCCGGTGGAAATGCAAGGGTTCAATATTACACTAAGAAACATTTAAATTCTCGTCCCTCCCATCCTCGCCCTTCCAGACTATTTCCACCGAAGATGTGCGAGAAGAGAATTTATTTTTCCCATACAATTTAAAATTGTCTTCCCTCCTCGCCTCGCCGGTGGAAATGCAGCTTTAGATGAGTAAACGGTCGGAAAAGTTGCTCGCTTTCGTAATAAGTTGAGAAGCTATAAAGATATGTGGAGCTATTCCGTAACGTTAAATAGAAATAACACTTTGATGGCAATTTTCGAAAGAAGTAAATAAATCTCTTATACATACTTATCACCTCTGAGCAGTAGGTTGAATTGTGACAATCGACAAGATAAATGTTAGTTTAAAAAAATGTGAATAATTTATTTTTGTATTTTCTACATTAGAACAAACACTCATGAAGGCTGGGGATCAAGTTTTTTTGAAATTGTAATTTTTCAATTTAATGAAATTCTTGTCGTGAAAATGGAAAACTTTTGTTCGAATTTTTGTTTTTGCAATAACTATAAGCAAAACTTTAGAACATAAGTTATTGAGTTTCATGTCACGAGTAAGTAAACGCTCTCGCTAAAGTATTACCAAAGAATATTAACTTTTACTATAAATAAGTAAAGAAACGGCACTAGGAGGTCAAGGTACAAAGTTAGGTCTAGGTGACCCGTCTGTCTAGACTACTTTCGACAATTATTATTCAGTAAAATGCGAGGATCTTATAGCTGACACCTGTTTCTGTATTGGTGTTTTATAATAGTCTATGCAAATAGAATGGGGTTGGCCACTAGCCCCACAAACTCCACTAATCCGGACTTGGCCCTAGGATTCCTATACTCCACACACAAGGGCCAAGTCCGGATTGGTGGAGGAGTATAGGAATCCTATACTCCACACACAGGGGCCAAGTCCAATAGGATTGGTGGAGGTTGTGGGGCTAGTGGCCAACCCCAGTCTATTTGGATAGACTATTATAAAACACCAACGGTTCTCTACCCGTGCCTCTGCAGTAGGGATGATGTGGGTTGTTAACAATCCAAGTCCACACAGAGCATAGTCACTCGTTCATCTCTATCACTGCTGTGCTACACGTTAAGGAAGCACGTGGTAGGTATATGGTACGGAGTGGAGTTTTTTCTTCCACTCAATTGGTAAGCTCTTGGCATTGTGTCACCTGATGGTAAGTGATGATGATGCCGAAGATGGAAGCGGGGTTACTAAGATTCCCCAACGCAATGGGGAACTGGCTATCTTGTCTTCATACTGGAACACATCAATGCTGTTAACGTTGATGTTTGGCGGCAAGACTTAGATAAGACGGTGGTAGCTAGCCAGGTGGGCTCAGAAAACCACCACCAACCAAACGGAATCCTACAAAGTTTGACCCCGCCGGAAATCGAACCCGCGACCTCCTGATGAGAAGCGAGTGGACTAGCCACTAGACTACGGAGGCGGAGTGTGAGGGGGCTTTTATTACCATAGTTAAGTGTATGTATATGTCTATATCGTAGCCAGATCACAGAATTGGCCAGATCATAAATATCGTTGGAGAAGCTCCGAAAAAACTCTAGATTAGGTTAGGTTTTTGGTGTTACCGTATAAAGGAGCCCCGTTAAGCGGGGGACTCCGTTGACTTTGTTTTGTCGGAGCTCCTCGACGATATGACCAGTTAACCAGTCATTTAAGATCTGTCCAGATCACATACAGGGTGTGAAAAAAGTGCGTTTCAGATTTTAAGGTGTTACTGAAAATCAAGTATAGAATACAGGAAACAAAAAACCGACCTACAACTTTTTTCAGTTTCCCATACTAAATCTGAATAGTGAATCAACAATGTGTGTGACTGTTGTACAGTTGATAATACATCTCTAAACGCAACCTCACCCCATGCGGGTAAGGTCCAGACCCGGTGCCAGCTGCTAAGCGCAGGCCCCGCCACACACACGTGAAAAAACGTCATACGCTTATGTAGTAGTAATAGCACAGAGTTAATCTCGACAGGTTGTTGCAGAGTGGGCGGGGCACATAGATCGTAGAACAGATGGCCGTTGGGGCATTAAAGTTCTCCGAGTGGCGACCGCGCACCGGAAAAGACAGTGTAGGCAGGCCTTCCACTCGCTGGACCGATGACCAGCACCGGTAGCATGACGACGTATCTCGCGCGCGACGCGAGTTTTCAAAGCATTTGTTCCGTTCTAACGCTAAGCTAATAAAAGAGACAGCTAAGCTGTTTTGTCGCGTTTGGCGCGACAAACAGCTTTGTCTACGCCTCATACTACCCGTGCTGATGAAGGTTGCGGGAAGCCGCTGGATGCGGGCAGCGGAATACCGGTCGGTGTGGAAATCCTTGGAGGAGGCCTTTGTCCAGCCGTGGACGTCTTTCGGCTGATGATGATCTTCTAGAGTGTAGTAACGCCTTTTTACTTCAATCTACGTTAATTATAAATACTCAAACTACTCGAACTGAAAGTATGTATCCAATTTTAGAGGCGCCATGGAGCGAAGGAACGAATTAGTTACCTCTATCATAATCATAAATAAACAGTAAAAGTGAGTACTTATAATAACAAGTAAGTATGTAATTAATATATTACTGCCGCCGCACACAGTCCGCAATAAAAACCCTTGTAGGTAACTGTGGAATTAAATAGGAAATACAGGTAGGAATATGTCCCATATGGCACAAGTTTCAGGTGCGAATGTCGCGTGTGGCGAGGAAAGACAATAAAAGACAAAAGATAAATGGAATCATTGTTCTTGTTGTCTATGTGTGTGTGTCGTGTTCATGTTGGTAGTGTGAAAAGACATAAAAGCTTTTTGCACAAAATAGACACAGAAAGTCCGCTCAAAACAAACCACTAAACCGTAAGCATATACATGCTTATAGAAATATACGGTCGTTGGAGGCAAGGTCACACGTAAAAGTACCACAACAGTATCGTGACCTTGCCTACAACGACCGTATACGTCTATAAGCATGTATATGCTCAGGATTTTAGTGAGCGTATTGAGCGGACCTTCTGTATCTGTGTATTTTGTGCTTTTTGTGTGTTGTTATTACAGGATGTAAAAAGAACTTTCGTGCACCGGGTAGCATGACGACGTTGCTTTCTCGAGTCGCGCGCGATGCTACGCGATTAAGGCGGATAATACACTGCTCCGGAATACGCTCCAGTGTGCGGTGTGGCGGTTTTTTTACTATGTAAATTGTGACGTAAAACAGCAGTGTAATATCCGTTTAATCGTCAATCTCGTTTTAACATCAAGCCAGTCCGAAAGACAACGTAAACATTTTATCTCGCTGAGCGCGACAAACGGTTTTGTCTACGCCGTACGCCCTCATACCTAATACCCGTGCTGAAAACTCAAACGGGAGCTTCCAATTATCAGGCCGACGAGCGACATTCCTCAGACACGGAACCAGTAATCAATTTTCCACACAAAGCTTGGCCAAACAGCTGATTGATTTGTATGAAACGTCAAAAAACATTGAGTATTTTGTATGGGTTCCATCTAGGTTGTTTAGTGTTATGAGTAGACCTGTTAAAAGACAAGTATGATTATACTCTTCATAGGTATGATCCTATACAATGCTGTCTAAAAACCATTAAAGACTTGTTTGTAAGCACTATGTTCTAAACATTGATTGGAAATAGAGTCATGTTCTAATGGAGGTTCAAGATAGTGGCGAATAGTCCGGCAGTAACGTAGTTATTGATGGGTTTGGGAGGTAGATCTACTCAAAGCAAATCGCCTTTATTTTTTAAATATTTTTTTATTCAGTTGTCATGAGCACAAACCTTAAATGACAGAAGCAAACAATTTAAGGATTTGTTTACTGTAGATAGATAGATAATTTATCTATTTCTCCAGAAAGACAATAAATAGTTCGTAAAAAAACATGTTTTATTGCTGTCCCATATCAAAGGTCAGCAACGCACTTGTCTGGTGTTGCGTGCGTCTATGGGGGCGGCGGTAATCGCTTACCATCAGGTGATCCGTCTGCTCGTTTGCCACCTATCACATAAAAAAAAATAAAAAAACTAGCAACAGACTTTTAAAAATATATTATCAGATTAGGTGTATCATCCATCATCAGTGTGACTTGGTGATTTTACTCGATGTAAAGGAACAAATTTTATTCCAAATCTTTGCTGAAATGTAATCTTTGCAAAAAATCGTTGTTCTCATAAATATCGATAACCTTACAAGCAAATTTCGTATGATTCCGCGTGCAAGAAACTTTGTACTAAGTAGAAAAAAGTGGCTGTGACATACGGACGGACAGACAGACAGACATGACGAATCCATAAGGGTTCCGTTTTTTTGCCATTTGGCTACGGAACCCTAAAAAGGGACGATTTAATAGAATGTTCATCTACTTGAATAAAAAAAAGCATTTTGAGTTTGAGTTTCAGTTTTGATAAGTCAAAACAGACCCCAAGTTTAATTATTATTAAAGGACAGAGGAATTAATGTTTGGGTCTCCATACAAACGCAGTCCTCGTTGACTGGGCAATTTTTCGAATTTATAATATTATTTTCTGTTTCATAAACAGCTAAGAGTTTTGCAGGTATGTACCATTCACCCTGTATAAGTGAACATGCTTGTCCCTTATTAGTTTTTTGAAATAGCGACTGATAGATTCGATAGTATAGAAAATTAAATGTAAAATCTAAAAACGAGTCATATATATCTAATTTTATAGTAAAAGTGTACTTTGAACACCCTTCTTGTAATCACATCGCTCAAAACTTTTATCAACTTTTATATTCTCAAATATTTGACTAAAAAAGTTGTTTTCCATGTCTTCCAGGGCTCTCTTAAAGTCAAGCCGATTAACCGTCTACGAACTCATTTATCAATAGTTGGTTATGTCAACAACAACATCATCATGTGCTTTATCTCTCCAGACAGACAACAATTACAACAGTACCGATGATTCTACGCAAAGAAGATAAAGTAACATTTAACCTTTTTTTTCTTTCTTTCTTTCTTTCTTTTGTTTACGACGAGGTTTTTCTGTGCCCCCGACATTGTTATTCTGTTGATAAGAAAACACACCACAGAAATTATACCCTCATTTCATTTCGCGACCGTTTTCAAAATGAAATACCTTATTTTTTTATTTTTTCTAAGAAAACGTTCACTGCCAGCTTTAATTGTGTATAACTTCCATATATTTTTGGCGAATGAAAATAAATAGGTTTTAATAAACCGTGGCGGCCATTAAATTTAATTAACTTTCTTCGCGAGGGCCCGAGGGTGGGTGCCGACTGGGCCCGTAGAAAAACTTTGGATTTAGGTACGGCAAATAAACTGGAAATGGAATAAAGAATGGCCTCTCGACGTTTGGAGGCTGCGCGCCTTCGTCTTAAGCGATAAACGAGCTAACTTGTTTTAAAAAATTATACGCGACAATATATTCATCCCCATCACATCGATGGTTGGCAGTCCACAACTGTGCGTCACTAGAAACTTTCTGCCTCGCACAACCAAACTGTGGAATGAATTGTCGCCTGCGGTATTTCCGGACCGATACCTTCAAGAAAAGAGCGTACTCCCATATCGAAGGCCGGCAACGCACTTGTGACTCCTCTGGTGTTGCGGGTGTCTATGAGCGGCGGTAATCCCTTACCATCAGGTGATCCGTCTGCTCGTTAGCCACCTCTGCCATAAAAAAAAAAATTGTCAGGGCGACTACGACGAATCTACGACTACCCGGTTTGGTTGGTGGTACGGCATTTTCTGAGCCCGCCTGGCTAGCTACCACCATCCTATCTAAGTCTTTCCGCCAAACATCAATGTTAACAGCATTGATGTGTTCCAGCATGAAGATAAGATAGCCAGTTCCCCATTGCGTTGGGGAATCTTGGTAAGCCCGCTTCCATCTTCGGCACCATCATCACTTACCA
Source organism: Coleophora deauratella (assembly GCA_958295455.1). Lineage (NCBI taxonomy): Eukaryota > Metazoa > Arthropoda > Insecta > Lepidoptera > Coleophoridae > Coleophora > Coleophora deauratella. Next base: position 18,711,884 of record OY282394.1, on the reverse strand, counting down.
TCAGGTGAGATGATGCCAAGGGCTTACCAATTGAGGGTAAAAAAAAGAATCTAATGACATCTCGACCTCTGAAATCCATCAAACGGATATGGATACGGACAAAACGTATATATGTATACTTCATTCCAATCAAATAAAAGCAAAACGTAAACAAACTTACTATGGAACTGACACATGTCAATGTCATCTGCATACTATGTTTGTTTACCTTTTGCTTTTTTTTGATTGGAATGAACCATACATACGTTCTGTGATAAGACTTTTTTTTTGACACTAGATTCCTCTTATGTTTTATTTTATTTCAACTGCGTTACTAAATCCTTAACTTAGGGACAGTCTAGCCTGTTCGCTATATCATTCGTATCAAACATTTAAAAACTTAATAACAAAAACAAATTTTATTTAATAAGGAACTTTTAAATTATCATGTACGGCAAAACTGTATTTAAAAATACCAAAAAATATACAATTAGGTTTCATAATTAAAATCCGCAGTTCAACGGTTTCTGGTCAATTTCCTGCTTAATTACGAATAAATTGCCCATTACCTAATACGTACACTACCTTTATAACCTCAACCTTTAACGGAGGTCCATAATAAATAGGCAGAAGGTATTATTTCAGTCTTTTGTCGTCGAATGGGGTCGCCCCCGGCCCTTATAAAATGCTGCTTGGCTATTCAAAGGGCATGATAAAGTATTGAATATTTGAACACAAGCCCGAGATGACAACTCCATATGAATAAATTACGGGGCGAGCCTTGCAGCAAGAGAACCGCGGTTTTTTTTAAATTCGAATCTTAATGCGATGCGATAAGAATATATTGAAGGTAATGTATATTTACTTACACAATACACACTACTATGACATATGACTCTGTGCAGAACATGCCACCCGTAATATCCTTTTAAGTTACCTGCCCAAAGGTTGACTGGAAGAGATCCCTTCCAGGGATAAGTCCGCTTTTGTACAATCTGTTACTTTTATAAGCAATATTATTCTGTTTTATGTTTTTGTACAATAAAGAGACTACAAACAAAACAAACAAACACTTAGTTACTGCCAGTTTTATCCTGCTACTTGGATTTTTCAGTTTACTTATTCTGTACTTGAATTAAAAGAAACTGGAATATAAAAAAGTGAATTTCGGATGCATCGAACTTGTATTACATATTTTATGTGTATGAAGATCGCGTTGCAATTCTCTTATACCTATGTATGTTAATCCTAATGCCCTACAAGTGACCGTGGCAACCGCCGCCGCCGTCTATACCTTCGGGACAAACGGTAAATTTCTGAAAATTCTGTTTTGTATCTGAGGTTCGTGGAAAAACATCTAAATGCAAGACAAAGAAGATGTGTACTGTCTAGTACCGTACCGTACACTGAAGGTCACAAAACAAAAACACTTCTGTTTTTCATCGCGACGCGACGTTAGTAGAATGTTCATCCCTGCAATCTATTTCTGGCTCAAGGGCTTTGGGCAAGGGCACGTAGGGACATGCGACCCAGCCCGTTTTAGTTAGAAAGAAATAAATACATAATTAGTTTACTGTACTCAATTAATTTCGTTTTAAAGGTAATGATGGTTTTAGCTATTCAAACTCGAAGTGTCAGCAATTCCAATATTACAAAATTATGGTAATTTAACGGCTGTAAATCAGTGGTCGGTAGACTTATCAGCATCTGAGAGATTCTTCTTCTTCTTATCATGTGGCACATTTAACCGTTCTATCCACAAGGTATAGACGGCGGTTGCCTGGTGTTGCACTTAGCATTACCCGCGGTCACGTGTAGGGCATTTAGATTTACACCTTCGGACGTGTGCGGTTTCCTCACGATGTTTTCCTTCACCGTTAAATCAGTCGGTATGAAAATGCACGTAAGTTTCGAAATACTCATTGGTGCACTGGCCAAGATTTGAACCCATGCCCTCTGGTTAGGAGGTCGAAGTCAATACCACTTAGCTACCGACGCTTTTTGAACAAATATTTGGGGGCAAGTCTACCTATAAAGTTGCTTTGCTTGCTAACGCTGGGAGACCATTGGACAAAAACCATTAACTATTGGATCAATTTGTTGCAAACTGCATCCGTAAGTAGCATGCGCTTACCCAGAATTTGTTTCGAGACAGGGCAAAGAAAAGAAAAACCCGATAATGATTACTTACTAAAATTGTGTTCTAATCATCGATAACAATAAATGAGCAGGTAGATAGAGAGATATTAGAAGATAGGTATAGACATAGTGTAAGGTGTAAGTACTGTACAATTGTACATGTCGTGTCGACTCGGTGGCACAATAGTTAGCGCTCCTGACTACTGATCCGAGAGTCGTGGGTTCGATCCCCACCCAAGGCAAACATTTCTGTGGTGAGCAGAATTATTTGCTTTGTGTCTGGGTGTATTATATCTATATATGTATGTATTTAAACGTATATGTGTATGTATATCAGTCTCTGGTTCCCATAATACAGGGTATCCTAGTTTGGGCCCAGATGACCGTGTGTGATTTGTCCCGGTTATTTATTTATTATTTATTTAAAACAGGCAAATAATTCGCGTGGTAACTTTCATCCCAGCCTGACATTATACAAATGCCAACACGCCAGGGTGGAGCAACTCGTCCCTCGTCCCACGTGCGATGATGATTAGTGTAGCAAACTGTGGTGGTAAATAAAATAATTATGAAAATTCAATTTAATGCAAAATCTGTTCAGAAAAATCTAATCTCAACTGCAAAGAAAAAACGGAACATCATCATTTCAAAAATAACGTGAACAAGAAATGGAAGAAAAAGTCCAAATAAAATCCTATTATAAGATGCCACAGACATGGTACGAGTATATGGTGGCGGAGTCACAGCAGCGTCGCGTAATGTGTATTTTCCGTTTCGTTTCAGTAAATTTAATTTGTTTGTCATTATTTTAGTTCAGGGTAAGCGGAAATAGTTTCACGGATTTCAGAGCGGGCACCGTTCGTTCCGTGCCACCGCCAGCCTGCACGAATCGATGCCGCCCGTTGTAAATATTAAAAGAACCTTATAGTGGATGAAAATGTATTTAATTAAACATACCTATTTTCTTTGCGGCGGCAATGGGGCTCTCTGTGACGATGATGGTTATTAAAACGTTATTACCAATTTTCGTTAAAATAATGGCCAAGAAAACCTGGCCAGTCTTCGAAATTCATTAAATAATATATTAATATATTTTCCCATTGACCGGAGCGGTGCATGCTCGCTTAAATGTTCGTGCGGATGGTGGCGTATCGGAACCATCTTGAGCCTTCCCTCAAATATGGTTGAGGGGAGCGATGGCTGACTCGTGATCGGGTGCTGTCCGTGTGAACTGGCCTGCTCTTGTCAGTGGTGTATGATCACAATAATTACCTCTTTGCACATTGTATCTGTTTGTTGATCCTTTCACATTCGTTTGTAATAGTATGCAACTAAACTAACTATATCTTTGTTGTTTACCCGAATTATGTAATAGAATGTAAGAATTGTATTTTAAATAAAAGTAAAATTAAAATTTTAAAAACCTCCCGACACAAAAAATAAACTCTAAAAACTAACAAATAATATTTTAAACCTATTATAATTATTATCGTCACATATATTATGTAAGTTCAAATATTTTTAATTTCCAAGCGTCGTCGCGTCGGGGGACCGCTAAAGTTTATAAAGTATTTTTTCAACAACAGCTAATTAATTATTAAGAATTACATTTAGGTACGAGCGATCTTTAATTTCATGCATAGTACTACGTAATGCCGCGCGGCGAGCTCGGTGTGCGGTTTGCGGCGCGGGGGAGGCGTCACCAAGTGCGGCGCGGCGACCCGAATGGGCATACACGTGAGGGCAGACGTCGTTGACGGTTGTGTCGATTTTGCGAATTTTTCGGAGTAAATTATTTTGTTGCAATCTGCGACTACACCTGTTTTTCTCACTTAGCGGTCCCCCGACGCGACGACGCTTGGAAAATAAAAATATTTGAACTTACATAATATATGTGACGATAATAATTATAATAGGTTTAAAATATTATTTGTTAGTTTTTAGAGTTTATTTTTTGTGTCGGGGGGTTTTTAAAATTTTAATTTTACTTTTATTTTGTCCTTTTTAAAGTAGGTATAAATATTAGGAAGGTATTTATAATGATTAGTTAGTTGAGTTAGTAACGATAGGATAGGACATATGGAAGGTAGTCAGATCCCCTCACCAACTATTAAAGAGCTGATGATCTTCAAACGGCTGATCAGGTCATGGTTACCTTACCATATACTTTCAATATCATTGAAGTAACATGGTACCAAATTTCGAATCGATAGGACATATGGAAGGTAGTCAGATCCCCTCATCAACTATTAAAGAGCTGATGATCTTCAAACGGCTGATCAGGTCATGGTTACCTTACCAAATACTTTCAATATCATTGAAGTAACACGGTACCAAATTTCGAATCGATAGGACATATGGAAGGTAGTCAGATCCCCTCATCAACTATTAAAGAACTGATGATCTTAAAACGGCTGACCACCTCACGCTTGCCTTACCATGTTCTTTAAATATCGTTGAAGTAACACGGTACCAAATTTCGAATCGATCGGACATAAGGAAGTTAGTCAGATCCCCTCATCAACTAGAAAAGAGCTGATGATCTTCAAACGGCTGAACAGATTTTCATGAAACATGGCTAAGAACACTCGGGATAAAATTATCTATGACACAAAAAAAATAAAACGAAAATTGGTTCATCCGTTTGGGAGCTACGATACCACAGACAGATACACAGATACACAGACACGTTAAACTTATAACACCCCTCTTTTTGCGTCGGGGGTTAAAAATGTATTGGAGGGTGTTTCTTAGGGCCCGACGTTTCTTCTCTCTGCGCAAACACTTCCCGAAACGTTGGGTATACGAGTTCCGAGTGGTAGGAACTTCTTATTAGGTAGAAAAAATATGACGTTCGAAAAGTGTACAGAGATACCTACTTCGAATAAATATTATTTCATTTCATTTCATTTCAAATAATAAATAAGTTTGGAAACCTGTGAAATCTCAGATGAAACATAAGGCTTCTCAGCTAAGACATGTTTAATTTCATGTAAAAATATCTCTTTATAAAGCACCAGCTTTAACCGAAAGCTGTCATGAAAAAAGTGACCACAAGAATACGGAGAGCTCAACATTTTTGTGAATTGACTGCTACTTCTTTCTCGTCATTAGCGAGCAAATCTATGTTGATTTACAGATAGACGCTAAATATCCAGAACCGTGAATTCGGGGGCCGTAGTTGCTATTGGGGCTGAAGATTTATTAATCTCGCGAGAAACAAAGCGATCAGGTTTAACGGGCAACCTTTCTTTCGCGGCGCGGCGGCGAGGATTATGAGGTGATTTAATGCCTACCTGTGACGCGTCACGGCAGCCATTAATATCGGGAAAATGCGTCGTCATAGCGCTCTGCTGACGTGCTGGGACTTGAATAGTACTATTTTTTTAAATGTATCTATTTGTAATGAACAGATTTAAAATAATATATATCCTCCTCGGTCCACAAGTAACCTATACCCTACATTTTCCGTGTGGCTTTCCGTGGCGATCTTTTAAATAAAAATTATTTCAATGCACTGGAACTAGATACAAAAAAGTGTTACATAGAGGACAAACAAAATATATATTTTACTTATATAAAAACCCCTTAGTACATCTAAGCAATTTTTTCAGTGTTACAAACGAATTCATGCTTCAGAACTGAGGAGGTTAATATATTTCGTTTTTTATTAACATATAAGGGGCGTCACACACTAGGGCGATACTATGCTATAAAATCCGGTACACTCATGGTTGGAGTGGGGTGACCGTGAAGTTATAAGCCTCAAGCTATCCACAGTATCGTGCTAGTGTGTGACGCCCATTATAGTAATTGCCTTACTACTTTTTCGTGCTTGTACGGAGAGAACTTATTCGGAACAAATTACACAGTCACGATCATCTGATCCTAAACAATTTACCTGATTATATGAAAGCTTTCATATTTTTTTCTTTTACCGAAAAACACTTCTTAATAGGTTAGTGATGTGGATCGGTAACACAGTATCTCTTAGGTGATGTGATCTTTTTAGGAGGTCTTCTTCTACTCAACTGAGCGATGTTCTCCAAGTCATAGCGAATTTTCAAAATAAAATTGATTTCCGCTGTATAGTTGGCCGACTAGCTGCTGATTTGTGTAAAAGAAAAGCCAAAGATATGTGAAATTAAACATGAATCCAATGGAGAAAGTTATTCAGTATATGATAGATGTAAACTACGATATTTTTTTATAATAGTTTTTATCTATTTAATTTGCACTACACAGACACTTTTTTCAGCTACGGCTTTCACTCATGCAACTGAACCGTTTAACCAAGTTAGATCTAGTCAAGTCACAAAACAAATTTATCATACGTCTATGGGCAACGGTAATCGCTTACCATCAGGTGATCCGCCTGCTCGTTTGCCACGTATCACATAAAAAAAATACATTTCTATCAGCTGATCGGCCAATTTAGTATATTTTCTTTACAAAATATTTTCCTGTTTCTTGTAGTGTAGTAAAGTGTTCTTTATTCCATTAGTTTTATTTTTAGCTCGGAATAAAGTACCTTTAAAGACTCAAAAACGCAGAGAGGGTTAGTAAAACTGAAGAGGCGAGCCACCTTGTTTTTATATTTCCGTAGAACGTCTTTTCCGTTTTATTTCAAAAACTACTTGTGGGCTGCGAGTAGTTTTTGAAATAAAAAGTTAGTAAGTGTTTTACAAATCAGTCATGAAAATGTTCCGAATCTGTATAGGTTTAGTTCAGTTTTTTTTATATATTTCTTTCTGAGTTTCTAAATAAGAAGCAGACAAGTAGCACTTAAAAGGGATAAGATCTCTTTACTGATATGTATTAATGTAATAAGTAAATAGTAGGTAAAGGTGGTATCTTATGTCCAACCTCGAATTGCACACAAATTTACAATATACATTATTTTAATAACTATACAATACAATACAATACAATCCATTTATTCAGTAATTCAACAATAACTCAATTTATTTTACAAATAATAATTACAAATGGTATGGTATTATAAATGTATTGTATTGTATTAAAAAAACCGGAATGTTAATTTGTATCTAAATGTTTAAAAGGTAACTGTAAGATGCATCTGTAAGTTCATGGTGGAAGTGAGAAGTTTTATCATTAACATGTAGCCATCTTCACAAATAGAGCCTGTAAAGGTGCGAATAAACGAGGCACGCTAGCGTAAGCCGAGCCGCCATTATCACTACAGCAGGATTACGAATATTTACGACTCACCCCAAGATTAGCGCTGCTGATTTTGTATAGTCACAGTCAGCGCTATCTATCTATCTATCAGCCGAAAGACGTCCACTGCTGGACAAAGGCCTCCCCCAAGGATTTCCACACCGACCGGTCCTGTGCGGCTCGCATCCAGCGGCTTCCTGCAACCTTTACCAGGTCGTCGGTCCACCGAGTCGGGGGCCTGCCCACACTGCGCCTTCCGGTGCGCGGTCGCCATTCGAGAACTTTACTGCCCCAGCGCTACCCCACTCTTAAGGAGAAGGTGGCTCGCTACCACCATCTTATCTAAGTATTGCTGCCAAACATATTTTTTTATGGCAGAGGCATACGAGCAGACGGATCACCTGATGGTAAGCGATTACCGCCGCCCATACCCGCAACACCAGAGGAGTCACAAGTGATGTGTTCCGTCCGACATAAAGATAAGATAGCCAGTTCCCCATTGCATTGGTCCTCGGCATCATCATCACCATCAGGTGAGATCACGCCAAGCACTAACCAATAGTAGATTTTAGAAAAAAACTGGAACCAATAGAAATTAAGTAATTACACTCTTTTAAAGGTTGTGCTTTCACAACGAATGCGCTGATTAAGTCATGTCTATAGATAGAGGTTCCACGTTACGAAACTCAGATAAAAATAAATTCGCGAAAACTTTATAAATTAAATTTCTCCTTTTCGTGTCCGGAGTACACTCTCTGAATACAGACCTAACCTGGTCTTTCGAAACTTTTTCTTTACTTATTGCGTTTTTCAGCACAAAAAACAGAACTTCGGACGGAACCGTTTCCATCTCAGTTTGTTAGTCACTTCTTTAATTAACTTAAAAGTTTGTAATGTAAGGTACTTAGTTTGTGATTGGAATTGTTGAAGAGTGTTCACAACAGAGATGTCTTGAAGCTATTACTTCGGCCAAGAATAAACAAAGCTGGCCATGCTCGAGTCAACTCGCACACCGAGAATTTCGTCCACATTCCACACTACATATATTTAAGGAGGGATATTTGTATTAAGTCTTAAGTACCTAAAAAGTGTAAAATCCGTAAACACAGATATTACAAATAACTCTTTGGTGGAAAATGCTTTTTCTTTCTATGTTAAGTTGGCGAAAAAGCTATTTCAAAACCATGTTATGACATAATTCATCTCCTTGACATAAAATCTTCTTGCAGGTGCGCTACTCTACAAAAGTTAGAAAAACATAGTTATACATTTATTGATATCTAGCTAGCGCTAGCTGAAGGATAGTCAGTAGTCACAGGTCAGGAGCTCAGCGACATAAATTATTGGCCAAAATCGCTGACATCACGACCGGAGTCATAAGAAGAGGCTTCAAAACCTTCAAGTCATTTATAACTAATGAATGACCTTTAGATATTGAAGTGTAATAAATCGTTTTTAGTACGCTTAATCAGAATTTTGAACAAAGAAGCTGGCGTTATTGTTAAATCTCTTTGGTTTTGCATTTTTATGACAAACAATGAAGTGCAATAATAATCCACTGCGTATGTTTTATTATAAGTGCACATGTAGTGCTCAGAAAGCACGAATGCAGTTAAAGCACTTCACAAGAAGGATAATTATCAACTGGTCCGGATAGAACTGCAATGGAATTATATCTATTTCGCTAGGAAATAGATTTTGCTTTTATAGGGTCCCGTAGGAAAAGGTTAAGTTCGTTTCTTGTTGTAGGTAATACCTACAAAAAGAAAACCTACCTACCTACCTACTAGGTATACATACATATTAGTGATAAGCTCTGACATCCTAAGTTCCCTTAGGGGAAAAAACAAAACATTGTATCTCCCTTATGTTCTGTATGTTAATCCATACAGATCACAGATCGTCACCACAGAGGGAGGATACTCTATGTGAATGAGAATCCGTTCAGTTCAGCTATAATGAATCAATGTTCTTAGTTACTGTTTTAAAGATATATATGACTGAAGCGTCGTAATTGGGTTTACCTACTTATAAAGGGTCCTCCTGAAATATTTAATATAGACCACATCAATACTTTTTGGGTAATACAGTTGGGTAATGTTAATTTTTTGTCAATTAAACTTCCCAAATCAACTCACTTGTACGAAAACGTCAGTAAATTTTATAAGAACTGACCTTCCTGGCTGTGCGTCATCGGTGCAAAAGTTATATCGCTTTTGCACCGATAAATAAATAGTTACGCGCCGTAAAAATATGTCAATAGCGGATCGTGTGAGTAAAGTGATAAACGTAGGTATTAGAACTCATGGTCCTTACTTAACTAGTTTACGATCTGAAATAACTCAATATTTATTATTTTTCGACTACCTTTAGCATGATTGAGGCTGAAAAGTTATTACTATAGATTTCTGATATAAGGATGCGAAAGCAACTCCACATTTTAAAGGTTCTTTTTACTTGGTTCTGGAACCTAACGCCGATAACACACTGCTCCGGAATCCGCTCCGGTGCGCGGTTTTACCTCACAATTTCCATAGTAAATGACCACGCTGAATACGTTAAAAAAAACCGACTTCAATCGCAATAACTCCAATTTTGCTATGTTTTTGTTGATTTTCTCAAAAACCGCTGAATCTATTTCGATAAAATTTATATGGGACCACCTGTGAAGTATACCCTTTTAAACAAAAAAAGAATTTTCCAAATCGGTTCAGGCGTCTTCGAGTAATCGGTGAACATACATAAAAAAATAAAAAAAAGGTTCCGACGAATTGAGAACCTCCTCCTTTTTTTGAAGTCGGTTAAAAACCGCCGCACCGCACACCGGAGCGGATTCCGGAGCAGTGTGTTATCCGCCTAAATTTAGATACTCAAAGTTTCCAAACGTTAAAATAAATAAAGGAAACTTACATCCAATATCTACCATACAACTTTGTATAAACGCAAGCGCACACCCAATTACCATGCCATGCGATCTAAAGTAACTACGGAACCTTTTCACATATTTATAAGATACTCTTCCCTGCATTTTTATTTTGCTTCTTTTTTATTACTTTTTATCGAAGCGGATCATATACGGTAGGAGTGCTATTGGGATGCGACTCATGCAATGCTCATTTAATAAATAGGTCGCAGATACGCCCAGCTAGCATCACGTTCACGTGACTTTAGCTATTGGCCAGTCAGCTATACTTGGTCGTTAGTATTTGGAACCCGGCCACAACAGCTTCAGTATTGCTGAAGCTTAAAATCGCTTCTAAATGAGTATTTCCTCTCAATATAGGGTGTTAAAAAAGTGCGTTTGAAATTTTAGTATAGAATACTTACAGGAAAAATATTGAGAAATTCCGGTCTACAAGTTCTTTTTTTCAGTTTCCCATACAAATTATTGATTCACTATTCAGATTTATTATTATTATTATGGGAAACTGAAAAAATAAATTAGACAGCTTCTGAGTAATCCCTTAAAATTTCAAACACACTTTTTTAACATCCTGTATACAGATATATGGATAAGACGTGACGACTTTGTAATGAATGCAAAGTAAGAACTTTTGCGTAGCTTTTTCAGGTACGAATACGTAGCCTATTAAACGTAGGTAATTTTTTTAAACTTGTTTTTTTACAACTTCACTGAAACCGCTTACTTTTTTATCTTAAATTAAATAATAGAAATTGTCCAAATGACTGACCGACTTAGTATGATCAATGGGTCATTTTTTGGAACTGGAACCCTTCCAGCAAATTGGTATAAAACGCAGTTTTATTATCCGAAAAATCAGTTTTGGTTTTCGATACATCATTTTAATATTAAGTGTAAAGTAATGAAAAAAAAATGGTATAGGCTGCATTAAGGGTGTCCTCAAGAAATCCACGAAAAATATAGAATAATTTTGCTGGAACATTTACACATATTATGTACGTTAACTGCCGTTAATTAAATTAATATACGTAAAAAAAATCTTACAAGAAGACGATTTTATATCAAAAAAGGCTAAGTATACTATGTCTGCTCAAAAATCTCGAAAAAGTCTTCACGATAGAGGTATAAACTTATTGAACCATAAAATAAATTGGCACCGATCGGTGCCAGTGGGCCGGATATATAAAAAAAAAGCGGCCAAGTGCGAGTCGGACTCGCCCATGAAGGGTTCCGTAAAAGCAAGTAACATAATATAAAAGTTTTGTAGTTCGTTGTAGGTAAATTGCGGTACTTACGATTTATGACGTATTAAAAAAAACTACTTACTAGATCTCGTTCAAACCAATTTTCGGTGGAAGTTTGCATGGTAATGTACATCATATATATTTTTTAGTTTATTCTCTTATTTTAGAAGTTACAGAGGGGGGGGACACACATTTTACCATTTTGGAAGTGTCTCTCGCGCAAACTATTCAGTTTAAAAAAAAATGATATTAGAAACCTCAATATCATTTTTGAAGACCTATCCATAGATACTCCACACGTATGGGTTTGATGAAAAAAAATTTGTTGAGTTTCAGTTCTAAGTATGGGGAACCCCCAAAATTTATAGTTATTTTTCTATTTTTGTGTGAAAATCTTAATGCGGTTCACAGAATACATCTACTTACCAAGTTTCATAGTTCTTATAGTTTCGGAAAAAAGTGCCTTTGACATACGGACGGACAGACAGACAGACAGACATGACGAATCCATAAGGGTTCCGTTTTTTGCCATTTGGCTACGGAACCCTAATTACATAAATTGCATTACATCCATGTCACATCCATCACGCCATCTCGCGATTCTCGCGATTCTCGCGGTACTTCTACCATAAAAGACACAGATACAGAAGGTCCGCTCAGTACAAACCACTAAAATCGTAAGCATATACATGCTTATAGAACGATCCTGTGCGATCGTGACCTTGCCTAGAACGACCATATACTTCTATAAGCATGTATATGCTTACGATTTTATTGAGCGTATTGATTGAGCGGACCTTCTGTATTTGTGTTTTGTGCTTCTACCTCACATTATAGAGCTAGCAACACTGAACAGAATGTTTGTTTGTTAGCAACACAGGGCCGCGTTCAGAACCTGCACCTGCCAGTAACCGTTTCGGACCCTTTCTTTCACACTTACGCGCTATCCTGTTGTCAGAGTGAACGGTTGCTGTCAGAGTGCAGGTTCTGAACGCGGCCAGCGTTCTAGAAGTCGTTCCAAAACCAAGGTAGGGTGAGATAGAATTTAACTCGGAAAAATGAAAGAGAGGTAGCTATTTTGAGAAAGAGAAAAAAATATGATTTTGGAACAGGGTAACAAACGTCATCAAAAATAATTCAGAAAGGTTTCTAGCTTTTTGGGTAGTGTTCTGTCTTATTTATGGCTTTAACACCTTAGCAGATACAAGCAATCGTATTTCAAAACAATTCCGTAGATAAAATGTTTGTTTGTCTAAGTCTGTTTGACATTGACTACGAACTTCCCGCCGAATAAACTGTCAGGCGAATTTTAACGGTAATCAAACAGCGTTAAAATCGCACTTGTCAGAGAGAAAATCGCATTCACGAAGGCGTTCCAAAATCCCGACGGAGAACTGTCAGGCGATCATTCGGTTACCCTCGGTTTCACTCGGCTCGGTTTTGGAACGATTTAGGGTAAAATGGGGAAGAAAACTGATAAAGCTCGCCGATAGAGGCGCTGATATCGCTTGACTCATACTAACTGTCAAAACGTATAGAAAAAATTGTTTACGTGAACTAAACATAAGATTATTAAAAAAATGCCGCGTTGTGTGGCAATTGGTTGCAATAATAATGGAAATCAATAATTTCCTAAAGATTCTCGGATAAAGAAGACGTGGGAAAAGTTACGTTTTCAATTATGTACTTTTCAACTTCGCCTTTAATTGAGGAACAGTCCAAGTTGCATGCATTTCCCATTTAACAATTTTACAGAAAAAAAAAACAATTTATAACACCTCGATAATAAAAAACGCGGAACTAATTGAAAGTTGTTATGAGTCAAGCGTCCGTAGCGCCATCTGCAAATAGCTTTGCGTTTTCTTCCCCATTCGCATCACCCCGAGTGAAATCTTTGGTATTGGAACGCAACCTTAGCTGTCAATGTCATTTATAAAAACAAAAACAAATGTGTGCACGTTCGCGTTCGTAGAATTGCGAATTTTCCTAGTATTCCGCAGTAATTAACCTATTTGCTGAGTCGTTACTTTGCGAATTCATAAATGAAATTATTTATAGTAGTCGTTGGTCGCCCGTTGCAGTGTTGTTTTTAAGTGAAAATGGAACATATTCGTCAGTTTGATTGGTGAGGGTTATTTGGATTTCCTTTTCATTTTCTCACTTCTTAAACTATCTTATATGTAATTGCATAATATTATAAAAATCATAGTGGCTTTATTGTGAATTTTAATCCATAGTTGTAAACTTATCATAGCGTCTATGGGTTAAATTAAACATAACCACAAAATGCACTTTCACGTTCTTGTGTTCTCAGTCTAATGTTTTAAACAATATCTCATCTCACTTCTCACTTAATATTATAAATGCGAAAGTATGGATGTTTGTTTATTTGTTTGTGAATTTATTTATTTGTTTGTTTGTTCCGTTTTCATGCCGAAACTACTGAACGGATTTGGATGAAATTTGGTAGTTACATAGATAAAACACTCGGTTAACACTCTAATACAGTGGTTCCCAACCTTTTCTTGACCAGGGACCACTTTGATTTCTTTGTTGTTAGCAGGGACCACATGTACAAAAAAAAAACTGAATCAATTCGAAAATAAACCTTAATCAAGAACTCAATATTAACATGCATAAACAGTATTATTTTAATTGAAAAAATATCATTTTAGTAGAAATGAATTAAATAAGTTTTGAATCAGTGTGATTTTTGACCTCGTATCTTCTTTACAAGTTCGGTAATCGGAAGCACTTTAGAATATGCAACACCGCAGAGGAGGGGGAGGGGGGGTGAGGGGGGTTGGGGGGAGGGGGGTAACCCTCCCCACCCCTCCCCAAAGTGCGGAGACGCGAAAAAAAAAAATTTTTTTTTTGAGGTTATGTCGGTAAAAACGATAAGAAAACGCGTGGGCTCCGCCAGAAGACTCGCTACGTCGCCCCTTTCGCTCCGCTAGCACTCTCGCCCATCGCTCCACTCGGGAGGTCGCCGGCTCGCTTCGCTCGCCACCTCCCCCCGCTCCGCTCAGGACCTCCTGCGCGAGCTTCTGGCTCCGCACTTTTAAAAAACACTCTAGTTGTGTGACAGACAAGACTACGTGGAATCGGGGTGCTCCGATTCGGATCTGTGACTCAAAAGTGAACCTAAATTAACTCAAGAGGGGTGCTACTCAGTTTCGTATGTTTCGGAACAACCTTCGTAAAAATTACGTTCCTTGACACTTAACTTTTCATCCGAAATATCATTATTATGCCGCACGTTATGTCACATTGATGCGTAATTTTGACGTTTACAAATGCATAAAACGAAACTTTTGCTGTCATGGCGTCTGTTTTTGCATAGTTTCACCTGAAAATACGTAATTTTCAAAAAATCATATCTCAAAAACTACTGCGCTCCGCACCGTGAAATTTTTGGGAAACGATACACCTAAGTAACCCCTACCTACAAAAAAAATATCAACTCAATCTGTGGTGTTGCATATTCTAAAGCTGAGCCCGGTAATCTCCTAAGATTACCGAACTTGTAAAGAAGATACGAGATTTGAGAAATAACATTAGCCAATCTTCACGCAAATCATCACATAGGCGGTTATCACATTGCGCTGGAAACCGCTCCGGTGTGCGGCGCTGCGGTTTTTATTTTACCCGCTTACTTTCAATCAACACCTGGCCTTGTTTTTAATTGCCAACAAAGCAGAAAACCCTTGTTCGCATAAATAAGTAGTAGTGAGAAAGCCAAGGACAGTGCAAGGCGATTTCTCGAATTTTGGTTTAAGGAATTGCTTTTTTACACCAAAACTTCCATTCTAATGCGTCCTTAGAGTTTCTATATATTTTTTATTTAATTCAATGAGTTCTTCGTGGATTTCTTCTGTTACTTCACCAGCATCCGCGCTAAAAGAGTTGAGAATCAGTTTTTGATCAACTTTAGCTTCTGTTTCGGTATATTGTAGGAAGTAACTATTGAATTCATCAATCAACATTTATAGATGTTTTCTTGTATGTTTACCCTACTCGCGTAATACTTTTTGTCCTCCAAAAGTTTTTTTAATATCGTGAAAGCAGAATATTTGTTTTAAATCGTTTGCGGACCATATTTTGGCTCCTGCGGACCACTGGTGGCCCGCGACCACTGGTTGGGAACCACTGCTCTAGCACATAGGATACTTTTATCCCGGAAAACTTAAAAGTTCCCATAGAAATGCTTAAAACTCAAAAATTCCACTTCGTCACAAGATGGTGCCACCTTGACATTTTCACTCTCTCAGGATCCAATAGTACTACTAATGGTACACTCATAAAGTCCACGCAGACGCAGTCGCGGGCAGAAGCTAGTATATTATAATCTAACCAGTCAAAAACGCTTAATGGACCCAAAAACTTCTTTTGCTCAAAAAAAGCTGTCAGAGATTATCTTTTCTTATTTGTCGACAGGTGTTCATCGGAGCCAGACATCCACTTTGTGAATGAATCTGACCTTGACCGCTGCGTGACCGAGAGGATCCTCCGCAACAAGTTCTACGACCCGCTGGTGTCCAGTGATGAAGATGAAACGCCACAAAGGATAGATTGGAGCCAAGTATTTAAACAGAAAGAAAGGAATGTAAGATATTAACTAAATTGCTTTCTTTACTAATTCTCTTCTGGTCTGATTGACCTTTCGCCTATTCAAGAGCATTTTAATATAAAAAAATATAATATTTGTATAATAATCAAATCTGGACTTGACTGATTGATTGTGGAAGATAACCTTCCCCATGGGAAGAGACCCATGCCCCTACAGTGGCAAAGATATGAGTTGTTAACATTAAAATAATAAGTAGCACATTATGACCTAGCAGCTGAGAATACCAGCTGTTCACTTGACTACCAACAAATCTGTCTATAAGCGCATTTCCATACCTCTAGACTTTTTTTTGGGTCCATTATACATGCAGTTGTTGACAACTCCTAACCCAACTGTTTCCAGAAGCACAAAAGTCTTATACAGTCCAAAACTTATTTGATAATAATAAAAGCCTGGATAGTACAACAATTTCTCTCCTCGTCACACTGACCTCCAGCCGATTGCGCTTCTGCTGGAGTAGCTCCTGCCACTTCACCTACCGCCAAGTGGGCAGAGTAGCAAAAGTTTATACTGAAAATAATAATAAAAGAAAATAAAAACCAAAGGATCCAATACATAAACCCTTATAAGTTAGTCACCTTTAACTGTAAGAACGTAAAACGTTCAATCGACTGTGTGCGGAACCTGTGTGCCGAGTGCGATATAATTGCACTACAAGAGACATGGCTGCTGCCGGATGAGCTCCCATACCTACACGGCATAAGCGAGGAGTTCGGCTGCACGGACACGTCGGCGGTCGACACCGCGGCCGGCATGTTGCGCGGCCGGCCGCACGGAGGCGTGGCCCTGCTATGGAGAAACGCACTCTGTTTTGTGATGTCTCGGTTGTAAAATGCAATAATCCGCGAGTCTGTGCTATAAAAATAGTGTGTGAGCAAAGGTCAGTTTTAGTGTTTACTATCTATATGCCTACAGATTCGGCGACGAACTTAGCGGAATTTACGGATTGTCTTGGACTGGTGAGTGCGATTATAGATAGTTATAACGTAGAATGTTGTTATTTATTAGGAGACTTTAATGCGCATCCGTCAGAAAGATTTTTTATTGAATTATTAGACTTTTGTAGTGAATTTGAATGGTCGTGTGTAGATAGGGAACTGCTGGATTCCAGTACCTACACATTTGTGAGTGAGTCACATGGCTCGAGGAGGTGGTTGGACCACTGCGTGGTTACTAAGTCGGCACGTGACTCAGTAATTAGTGCGTATGTAAAATATGACACTCTGTGGTCGGATCACTATCCATTAGTGATAGAATGTTTATTAGATTTGGTGTGTGTTAAGACGTTTAATAATAATGTTGAAAATAGAATTGTTTGGGGGGAGCGAACTCCTGAACAAATACATAACTTTAATATGGAATGCCATAAAAAGCTGAGACTTATTGATTTTCCGAACGAAATGAGTTACTGTTGTGATAAGGCATGTAATGACTATGGTCATCGAAATGTTATCGATAAGTTGTATCGCGATATTGTGTGTGCCCTAAGCGAGTCTGCCGCGATGGGTAGGGGATACAGTAAGCGTAAGAAAAATAAAATTGTGCCAGGATGGAATAGACATGTAAGTGCGGCGCACGGGGATGCCCGGCGGAAGTTTTCCATATGGCAGGATCTTGGCAAGCCGTCTTCAGGTCGGGCTTATAATGAAATGTGTGAGGCTAGGAAGATCTTTAAATCTCGTTTAAAGTGGTGCCAAGACCACGAAGATCAAATAAAAATGGATATTCTGGCCTCTCATCATTCTAGTAATGACTTTCGGTCGTTTTGGAAACAAACTAATAAGTTAAGCAACCGCCCTGGCCTCCCTGTGTCCGTTGACGGTGTAAATAGTCCTGAGGGCATCGCTAACCTCTTTAAGGAACATTTTATGGTGAAATCGCCTCTGGGCCCCTCTTCTACTGTACCTAATGTTGTTGATCGTGGTGACCTGGAAACCAGATTTACTGCCAAAGAGATAGCCCGTATTATACGAATGATGTCTAGAGGCAAGTCTCCAGGTCACGACGGTCTCAGCATTGAACATCTACGGTACGCGGGCCCTCATTTACCAAGAGTGTTGGCAATGCTCTTCAATCTCTGTGTACAAGATGTACATTCTAACATACATTATATCTTTACTTTATTATACATATTTAAAATAGCCACGTTCGCGTTATGTATCGTTCGATGCATTTTGTAAATTCATCAATTTTGTGGATATAATAAATTAGTATACGTTTAGCACTCATCGGGTTCGGTCATTTATCTCTCCTTTGGAGTGCCGCCGCCCCCCTAGCTTCAACCCTTAGCTTCTTCCCTTAGCTACTCTTGTTACAACCTGTACATTGGTCCTTCGAGCTTCCGTATAAGCGGGACCTTTCGCGAGTGGAAGGTGCTGTTATACGATGAACTAGCGCACGGAGTGTGACCGGAAACGGTGTCACGTTGTGCCGTCGTGGCCGTTTACACTGTCCTCGCAAACTTTTAGCTTTGTCTTTGTATTGTGACAGTTTTAAGAAAAAATGGTGTGTGCGTGTACCTAACATATCTGTAACTTTTGAACCTGAGTTTAAAGTGACTGGCAAGGTCCAAACACACGTCTTCTTGGTGGGTCAGGAGACCCACTCAGCTCCAGCTTTTCGTCTTGGTGGGTCAGGTGACTCACGCAGCATCAGCTTCTCGGCTCTCGACAGTCGCAAACCAACGACTTTCAAGTAAGAGCGTTCATATTTACTTTAGTAGCAGCTAGAATGGCTAATTTCGATGACTTATTTATTCGCCAAGGTGAAATCGTCGCTGAAATCCAGCGCCTTGGCGCTAACTTTGGCAAAGATCCTGCGCACCGGAAAACCTCTACCTATCTACAGGCTCGACTAAATGCCTTGGATAGCCTCTGGGGAGAGTTCAGTAGCAATCATAATTTATTACAAGCTGTAGAAGCCAAAACGCAAAGGTACTTTCAGGAAAACATCTATCAAAAAACGCAGTCTTACTATACTGATATTCGTGAGAAAATAGCTTCCTTTCCGCCGTATACAGAGGAGAAACCGGGTAAGGTTAACGAAAAAAGTGAACTTAGCAAAATAGATGAGCTTATGTCCCTTCAGAGAACCAACTTTTGCGCTTTCAAGCGCCTCGTTTCGAGCATTGATGTGAGTGAGATTAGCGAAAAGAGGGAGTTAGAAGATGAGCTCCGCAGTATACAATCCAGGTGGAGTGCCATCGACACCTTACATCTACAAATAGACAATATTCTCGAAGGTAGGGATGAGGATTACGAAGATCTATTTACGGAAATAGAGCAGTTGTTTAAGACCACCAAAAGATCGCTTAATAATAAACTTTCTGCCACATGTCATATTCACCATGCGACTCCTACCTTAGAGATACCTACATTTACAGGCAAGTACAGTAATTGGCCTACATTCTTTGACCTTTTTACCGAAGCTATTCACAACAACACCTCTCTATCAAAGGCCCAAAAGTTGCAGCATCTGAAAGGAAAGGTAAAAGGAGAGGCAGAGCGTCTAATCCAGCATCTAAACATCTCTGCTCAGAACTATGACATAGCGTGGGAGATATTGACTCACCGCTATAATAATCCGCAGGTATTGTTCACTACTCATATAGAGACATTTTTGAGCCAGCCCACCATTAGTAAACAATCGTCTCACGAGATCAAGCGACTCTACGACACTAGCACTGAATGTATCCATGCCATTCACAACCTAGGTGTAGATACCTCGACCTGGGACCCTATACTGGTACATCTTATATCGAAAAAACTGGACAGCGAGACCTACAGCTCATACAAAGAGGCACGTAAGCATCCCCGGGATCTCCCATCGCTAGATGAACTCATGGTTTTTCTTGAAAGTAAATTTATAGCCTTAGAGCCGATACAGAAAGAAGAGGAAAGCCCTTCTCCAGCTAAGCCAGCTCCCGCCCTGCAGCATAAGCCTTATTATAAACATAGCTACAACTACAACAACAGTAAGTTTTCTTCAAAAGGGTACCAAGCCGCTCATGTCACATCTTCGTGTAAATGCCCTCTATGTAATTGTGATCACGAACTCTATAAATGTTATAAATTCCTTAATATGCCAGCGGAAACAAAATTAAGGACAGTTGCGAAACTTAAACTATGTATGAATTGTTTATTCAAACATTCCAGTGAAATATGCACTTCAATAAAAAGATGCAAGGAATGCAATAATGAGCATCATACATGCCTACATGACGCATGCACGGGGTCATCACCCCCACCGACAACTGTGCCCGTCACGCCTGTGGCCGAACAGAAGCCGCTCGTGCCCGTTGCGGTAACTATAACACAGTCAACCGATCCAGCCAGCAAGCCCTACTCTGCAAACTATGTGGCAGGCAACGATGAGGAAGTTTTATTAGCCACGGTTTTATTAAAAATAAAAGCAAGCGACGGTAATTACGTCACTCTACGGGCGCTACTTGACCAGGGGTCTCAGATTACACTCGTGTCTGAGAACGCCGCTCAGTTGCTAGGGCTGCCACGCCGCAAGTTTAGTGCATCGGTATCTGGCGTAGGTATCAGCTCAAAACAAAGCAGAAGTCTGGTGACACTAGACTGCCAATCTGTCTATGAAGATTTCAGTTTTCAGACAGAGGCTCTAGTAATAAATAAAGTCATAAATAATCTTCCTAATACATCCTTTTCCAAAAGATCTTGGCCCCATATCCAACACATGAGCCTAGCAGATCCTGAGTACAATATCTCAAAACCTATAGATATCTTGTTAGATGCAAGCATTTATTCGGACGTTATAATGAGTGGTCTAGTTAAGGGACCTCAAAATGCACCAATAGCTCAACAAACGAAATTGGGATGGATCTTGTCTGGTAATGTCAAAACATTTAGCTGCAATGTAGTTATTAATAACTTAGAAGACATAGCCAAATATTGGGAAATGGAAGAGATCCCAAACATAGCTTCTGATCTTACCAAAGAAGAGCAGTTTTGTGAAGAACACTATATAGCCACTACAAGACGTCTCGAAAACGGTAGGTATGAGGTAGCCCTACCTATGAAAAATAACTACAAAGAAAGACTAGGATTTTCTAAATCAAAGGCAACAGCACAATTTAAGCAGTTGGAGAACAAAATGGCAAGAAACAAAGCATTTTCAGAAAGTTACAAGCAGTTCATAGGCGAATATATACAACTGAAACACATGCGCCCAGCTGATGATAAGAAGGCCTTCACAAAATGCTACTTACCTCACCATGGGGTAATGAAATTAGATTCCACCACTACTAAGCTACGTGTGGTGTTTAACGCATCGTCTAAGACAAGCTCGGGTCTCAGCCTCAATGACGTAATGGAATGTGGTCCAAACCTACAGAATGACCTACAAACTTTGTTATTGACATGGAGACAGTTTAAATACGTCATCACTGCGGATATAGAAAAAATGTTCCGACAGATATTAATACGAGAAAGTGATCAACATCTTCAATCCATCATCTGGAGAGAGTCACCAAATGAGCCACTCCAAGAATACCTCCTCACTACCGTCACGTACGGTACAAAAGCTGCTCCATATTTAGCGATGCGCACGCTGAGACAGCTAGCTAAGGATGATGCCTTATACTATCCTCTAGCTGCCACGGCTTTACAAAATCATTTTTATATGGACGATCTCCTCAGCGGAGAGAACTCGTTAGAGGAAACAAAAGAGCTACAGCGACAATTAATTGAAATATTCAAAGGCGCGGGGATGAACTTAAGAAAATGGTCAGCTAATAATCCCGAGCTTCTAAAGGATTTGGAATTAGAACAACTCGATAAGCCCATTGATTTTAAATGCTCAGAATCACGAAAAACTCTAGGTCTCCAATGGATACCCTCGTCTGACTCATTTATATTTACAAATAAGATAGAGCACGCCCAAAATTGTAATACGAAACGACAACTGCTTTCAGAAATATCTAAGATATTTGATCCCCTAGGCTGGCTGTCCCCCCTGACCGTCAGAGCAAAGATTCTTTTTCAAAAAACATGGTCATGTGACCTTGGATGGGATGACGAGGTACCTGAAGAGATTAAAAAGGAATGGGTTCAGCTACGAAATGACCTGAGATGTGTAAGTAAGTTTAATATACCTAGATATATAGGCGAAGTTCAAAGGGCGTTTCAATTGCATGGCTATAGCGATGCGTCGGAAAAGGCATACAGCGGTGTAATTTATTTAGTAGCGCGCAACGATAAAGGCGAGTTTACATCGAGACTCGTTGTAGCTAAAACGAAATTAGCGCCATTAAATAAAAAGATTTCTCTACCAAGACTCGAATTGTGTGGAGCGTTGTTATTAGCTCAACTAATGAGGACTGTGACAGCATCCTTATCAAAAAGTGATTTTGATGTTTACGCTTGGACTGACTCTGAAGTGGTGCTGGGATGGATTCATGGCGATATAACTCGATGGAAGCAGTTCGTTGCGAATCGAGTTCAGCAGATTATAGAAATAGTACCAGCTTCCAATTGGAATCACGTGCGATCGGAACAAAATCCAGCTGACTGTGCTTCCAGAGGTACCACTATGGCCAAGCTTCAGAACCATCCACTTTGGTGGAGCGGACCAGAGAGCCTCGCAAGTTTTAATCCCAAAAACATCCAAAGTAATAAATATGAAGCACCCGTCTTAGAGGCGAAAAATGTCCATGTAAACGCAGCTTTACAACTACCAAACTCCACTTCATTAATAAATGAATTATTACAAAATAGTAGCTCTATCACGCGCGTTGTAAAGATAATAGCATGGGTGTCGCGTTTCACTGCAGCGCTGCGACGTAAGCCAAGGAAAAATGAAACTTACCTATCACCTGATGAAATAAACAAGGCTTATACGATAGTTATAAAACACATACAAGCTGAGAATTTTAAAAGCGATTTGGAAGATCTGAAAAGCAAAACTTATGTTAAATCTAACAGCAAACTAGCGAGTCTCCATCCTTACTTAGATGAGAGCGGAATCTTGAGAGTCGGTGGCCGCCTACGTCACTCATGCCTGAACAGCTCAGCTAAACACCCGGTTATCTTACCTAATCACTGTCATTTCACTGACCTGATAATAGATCGAGCGCATATTATAACTTTGCATGGTGGACCACGACTTACGTTGTCGTACATAAGGGAAAATTATTGGATTCTGAGTGGGATGAGAACAGTAAAGCATAGGCTGAGACAGTGTGTCAAATGCCGTCGATTCAGTACAGAAAGGCAGCAACAAATTATGGCAGATCTTCCTCCAGCCCGGGTCACGCCTTCCCGACCGTTCACATACACAGGTGTAGACTTTACTGGACACATTGATTTAAAATTAAGCAAAGGTAGGGGGGTGAGGACATACAAAGGTTACGTGGCCGTATTCGTCTGCTTCGCTACCAAGGCTATACACCTTGAGTTGGTATCAGATCTTAGCACACCAGCTTTTCTAGCTGCTTTCCGCCGTTTTTGCGCTCGAAGAGGTACTCCCCTTAGAATGCACTGTGACAACGGAACTAATTTTGTCGGAGCAAAGAGAGTTTTGGACAGAGAGTACCGACAGATCTTGCAGATAATCAACCAGGAATTCTTCAGTAACATCAACGATATGAACATCGAATGGTCTTTCACAGCCCCAGCATGGCCTAGCGCAAATGGTCTGTTTGAGGCAGCTGTAAAAAGCTTCAAGCGACATCTAAAACGTGTCCTTGGTGAACAGAAGCTCACCTACGAAGAATTTACCACCCTACTGCATCAGATAGAGGCATGCCTTAATTCGCGCCCACTCTTCTCTCTGACAGAAAATCCCGAAGACTCCTATCTCACTCCAGGTCACTTCCTCATAGGTGACTCCTTACTGTCACGACCACAGTGTGATCCAGACAATGTCAACTTACCCACAAGATGGCAACTCGTACAAACCATGAATAAACATTTTTGGAAGCTTTGGTCGTCTGATTATCTACAACAGCTTCAGCTACGTTCGAAATGGAGAATTCCTACGAAAAACTTGAGCGTAAATGATATTGTGCTAGTCAAGGAGGACAACTTACCCCCTGGTAAATGGGCGCTTGCTAGAGTGCAGGAGCTACACCCTGGAAAGGATGGATATGTCAGAGTTGTTTCAATTAAAACCGAAAACAACGTTTTAAAACGACCGATTAGTAAGCTCGTAGTCCTTCCTATCGAAACAGAAAACAACGGTAACACCACTAAAAATGAAACACTGCAGCAAACTTCAACTGCATCAAACAACTGGACAAAAGCTAATCCTAAAAGGAAAGCTGTAAATCCAAAAGGTTTTCTAACGATGGCATTTTTATTATTATTTACTATGATGATCCCCATATCTACACAAGAAAACGTCACACCCAGCAATATCACTGCATTACATGATCACAGAGCACTCTACTTCGATAAGATTTCAAACCTACAATTCATTCGAGACGAATGGAAATTAGTAGTTTATTACAATCTCACAGGTTACTGGCAGGCAATAACAGATATGGAAATATATCTAAGGCACTTAAAAGGCTTAACTTTGAAAGATAAATCGCAATTCAAGGGGATAACTGATCAGCTAGCACATGAGCTAACTGAGATTGAGCACTACAATAGGCTATTAGAAAGTCCTGGCAGACGACACAAAAGAGGCTTAGTGAACGGTGTTGGGAGCTTGGCAAACTATTTATTTGGCGTTCTAGATGACAATTTCGCCCAGCAATACGCTAAGGATATTGAGAAAATAAGCTACAATAAAAACCATCACAAAGAGCTGATAAGAAATCAAACATTAGTGATTGAGGCAGACTCTAACATTATACAGCGCAATGAGCAAATTATGAATAAGCATTTCGCCCAAATTAGTGAACATCTGAGGAGCGTATCGACAGAATTAAACAAAATTCGTTCAGATGTCGACCACGGCCTCTACATTGTATCATCAGCCTTTTCAGCCAGCTTAACTCTCAAAAACTTGAGACGCATGCAAGACACCCTCATAGACGCCCTAACTGACATCAGGCATGGCCGCATTGATACACATCTAATCGCGAGCGAACAACTGGCAGAACAAATGAACTTCATATCAGCGCATTTACAGGGTGAACTGAAAATACCCACAGAAAAGATTCAAAACTTGTACAAGTTACTCAAAGTTTTCGCTAAAGTCTACAAACACTATTTTATTATAGAAATAAAAGTCCCACTGGTGAGTAACGAAATCTATGAACTCGACAAAATTGTAAGCGTCCCTCAAAATGACAGAGCTGGGACACATCTGACTATACCTACCTACCCGTACCTAGCGTTCAATCTGCGAAAAGACATGGCAGTATTTTTAAATGATCACGATCTACAAGCTTGCCTTCATGCTTCGGAAGAAAAAGTAATGTGCGCATTGAACAAACCTACCTATAATCTAGATATTCAGCAAAATATTTGCAACTTAACTTTGCTCAACGCAGATAAAAATACATCGCCCTGTATCTACAAACAAGTACCTTGTGCAAATAGATGGATCAGGTTACATCGGCAAAATGTCTGGCTTTACTCATGTTGTGAAGAATGCAAGATACGTACCTTTTGCCCAGCTGGTATGACTTTAAATGCTTTATCCGGCACCGGCCTTCTTGAGATAGGTCAAGGGTGTACTCTTAAAGGGGAATCGTTTACAATTCATTCTCATAGCTATTTCTCAAGAAATTTAAATATTCAACCTACATTCGAAGCCCCAGAGGTATCTATTTTGAATAGCGTAATCAACACTTCCATTCCAAGGTATGATTTCACTACTGAGAATCACGAGAAGAGCTACAATCAGATCATGAACGAAATAAAAAAATTAAAACAGGAATCTTCAACAGAGCTGAATGTCCATGACATACACCATTATAGCGTGAGCTATGTCACCCTTGCCATAATCGTGTTGGCAGCAGCTGTTGCGATATTTGTTCGAGTCCGGAGGAGGAGGATGCCTCGCGAGGAGCCAGGGAGTGCGAGGCCTGCCGCCCCCGCCGCCCCCGCCGCGCCCCGTCGCGAGGGGAGCCAGGGCTGCGCGGCCGCCCGTCGTCTGTGCGTGTCTAGTGAATGTGTTGTGCCAAGTGAGAGTGAGCCTAATAGTGAGTTGCGAAAAGCAGTAAGCATGGGCATTTTAAGTGTAGATAAAGGCGTCGCGCCTCCTAAACCTCCGCGATCAGTGTCAATTCCGATTCCCACTACATCTCTTGGTGAAATAGTGCGGCCGATCGAAGGCCAAGTAGCGTTTAGTGAGTGATTTAGAACTATGTAAAAAAACAATATGAACCTTAAATATGTAGTTATTATGTGTTATATTTATATCTTTATTTTAAGCCTTTGGGTGTGCAAGATGTACAAGATGTACATTCTAACATACATTATATCTTTACTTTATTATACATATTTAAAATAGCCACGTTCGCGTTATGTATCGTTCGATGCATTTTGTAAATTCATCAATTTTGTGGATATAATAAATTAGTATACGTTTAGCACTCATCGGGTTCGGTCATTTATCTCTCCTTTGGAGTGCCGCCGCCCCCCTAGCTTCAACCCTTAGCTTCTTCCCTTAACTACTCTTGTTACAACCTGTACACTCTGTATAAGTCATTCGTATTTGCCGGGCGAAATGACAAAAACTATTGTAGTGCCCATAGTCAAAAATAAAACTGGCGATGTTGCTGATAAAACTAACTATAGGCCTATATCACTCGCCACGGTGATTGCGAAGGTGTTTGACAGCCTCCTTAATGCACAACTTAATAAGCAGATACACCTACACGACAACCAGTTCGGATTTAGGGCCGGGCTGTCCACATACAGTGCTATACTGTGTCTTAAGTGGGCTGTCAGGTATTATTCGGATCGAAAAACACCAATTTACGCCTGTTTCCTCGACTTATCTAAAGCCTTTGATCTGGTCTCCTACGATATACTCTGGAAGAAGCTGGAAGGTGCGGGTTTACCACTGGAGCTCATAAACACTTTCAAGTATTGGTATGGGGGCCAGGTCAATCAGGTGCGGTGGGCGGGGGCTTTGTCGGCACCGTACAGGTTGGAGTGCGGCGTGAGACAGGGTGGGTTGAGCTCTCCGACGCTCTTCAACCTGTACGTCAATGAGCTGATCGAGACGCTTAGCAGCCAGCGTGCGGGTTGCTATATTGATGGCATCTGTGTCAATAATATAAGTTACGCAGATGATATGGCACTGCTGAGCGCCTCGGTCTGTGGACTCAGGAAACTGTTGACTGTATGTGAAAAGTATGCTAGCCTTCACGGGCTAACATACAATGTTAAAAAAAGCGAGGTCATGGTCTTTGAGGCGAGCGGTAGCAGTCCGGAATCTGTGCCCCCAGTCAAATTAAATGGAGTCCCGCTGACTAGGGTATATAAATTTAAATACTTAGGGCATATGCTTACCGCTGACCTCAAGGACAATGAGGACATTGAAAGGGAGCGAAGGGCGCTATCGGTAAGGGCTAACATGATAGCCCGCAGGTTTGCTCGTTGCTCCAAAAATGTAAAATTGACTTTATTTCGTGCATATTGCACCTCATTTTACACGTGCAGCCTGTGGGCATTCTATACGCAGAAGTCCTACAGCTCCCTTCGCGTCCAGTACAACAACGCGTTCCGGGTATTGGTGGGGCTGCCCCGCTTCTGTAGCGCATCAGGGATGTTCGCAGAAGCACGTGTAGATTGCTTCTACACCATAATGCGGAAGAGATGCGCGCCCTGGTGCGCCGCGTGCGGGCCAGCCCCAACCTCATCCTGAGCTGCGTGGCGAGCCGGCTCGACTGCGCGTATGTGAACCGCTGCTGCAGGCTCTCCACCTCGGTGGTGGACCTGTGAGCGGCGGGAATCGCTTGCGCGACTCAGTGTGTCTATTCATCTATTTATTTGTTGTTAAGGATATTATTGTACTAACATAGGTTAAGTCAAATTGTTACTAACATGATAAGTCAAAGTCACTTGAATAAATAAATGAATTATTATTATTATAATATTAGATAACAGTAATATTCTTATTTGTTCAGGATGAAAGAGAGCACAGAGTCTACGTGCCATGCCTGCGGCCAACACCGCCTCACCCCAAGCTGTCTGCTCTCACTGAGCAGCAGCACTTCCAACTTTTGAAGGTGCTGTGCTCGCAGAACCCCCATGTTTTGGAGGCCCAGTTTGTGCCACGGCCTACCAAGCAAGACCACAGGGTGTTTCAGGTTCGACTACTGTATTTTTTACTTTACTTTCAGGTTTTTTTCTCATTAAGTAATTAGAAATTCTCATTCAAAATCTCTGTTAAGTACTGTCTGCTTTACCATTGGCCTTTCTAGTTTTAAATAAATAAATAAAAAACTCCTAATTAAAAATAAAACTCTCAGTATCATAACTCTGTTCGTTGCGCTCCGGTCTCCCTATCTATACTAATCCGGTAGTTGACTGCTAGTCATTTGAGTTACTTTTTATCAAATGTCAAAAACGGCATTTTGTTCTAAAAATGTTTGTAATTTTGTACGATGACGTCATTGTTCAAAGTAGTAGTTTGCATACTAATTAGTAAATTCTTAGAAATTAAAAATTGAAAATGTAATGAAAATTAAAGTGATTAAGGTTTTCAACAATTTTATTTCAAGAGCTATTTAGTCAGTAATATTTCGTAATTTATTTTTCATGCAGTCAACTCCCGGATTATTCAATACATTTTTATGTGTAATTGTTAAAAAAAATTGTACACAGGAACTTCAACAAACCTATGAAAAGGAGCAACAAGAATTCTTAGAATGGGCCAAAAGCTTATGGACAAACCAACACTGTGTCAGGGCTTTACGTCCCAAACCAGCCATTGAGACTGTCTACGAAGCAGAGTTCAAGATGAGGGCTGCCGAGATGGAATCATTCCCTAAAAACTATAATGTGGCTGCCCAAATACCCTTGGAGACGAGGGAACACCAGTGCGAGATTGTGCATCAGAAGGATTTGAATAAAGTAAGCATCTGAAAGCAGATCTATTTTTTTTTTTTTTTTTTTTTTTATGTGATAGGTGGCAAACGAGCAGGCGGATCACCTGATGGTAAGCGATTACCGCCGCCCATGGACAAGCGCAACACCGGAGGAGTCACAAGTGCGTTGCCGACCTTTGAAATGGGATGGGGGAATGGGGAGGGGGAGGGGAGGTTGGGCGTCCGGTACCCTCACTCACTCGGCGAAACACAACAAACGTTGCTTCACGCCGGTTTTCTGTGAGGCCGTGGTATCACTCCGGTCGAGCCGGCCCATTCGTGCCGAAGCATGGCTCTCCCACGTCTATTTTATACAAATTGTCTTTAGTTGATAACCACAATGATTCCCTGATTGATTGTTGTTTCATTATCTATATTTTCATGTTTATTTGTCATGAGCTCACCTGATGGTACTGTGGTAATTTAGAAGTGCGTGGAGTTAGATCTAACCTTTTTTGATCTAATGGAAGAAACCCGTGCTCCTGCAGTGGGTACTATGTAGGTTGTATTGTTGTTAACACACACCACACATATATCATTGCTTATGCTGACACTCTGTATATTTATTAAGATCTCAGCATATCTATAAAGGAGAAGGAGAAATATGTTTTTTTGCAATAAATTATATTGAATTTCATTCAAAAATAATGTAGCCTATTCTATGGGTATTTGGTATTGACACTTTACACACAGCTGTTGATGACATCATGTTATTTATTTGCAGGTAAACGTAACGGAACTCCCTCAAATAGAGTACCCTGAGCTGAAGAAGCGGACGACTGTCCTGCAGCCCATCCCGATCCCCGAGCCATGCAATAAGCATCCTTGCCGCTTCGTGCTGCCCAGTGAGCATAGACTGTTGAACATGAACATCAAAATTCACACCCCAGATTTACTTGTTTACTACATAGAAATTTGACACTTCGTCATGTCTGTACACGTGTTATTGTATGTGTGAATATCTAGGGCTGTTTAAGCAAAGGCTTCGTGGTCATACCGCATTGTCGTAGGTTACACTTCTTCTTGTTATGTTACTGTTTTTAGAAATTGATATTTCCAAAAATAGTGGAACTTTTACGACAGATATGAACATAAAAGACAGATTTTTAGGGTTCCGTAGCCAAATGGCAAAAAACGGAGCCCTTATGGATTCGTCATGTCTGTCTGTCTGTCTGTCTGTCCGTATGTCACAGCCACATTTTTTCCGAAACTATAAGAACTATACTGTTGAAACTTGGTAAGTAGATGTATTTTGTGAACCGCATTAAGATTTTCACACAAAAATAAAAAAAAAAGAATAAATTTTGGGGGCTCCCCATACTTAGAACTGAAACTCAAAAAATTTTTTTTCATCAAACCCATACGTGTGGGGTATCTATGAATAGGTCTTCAAAAATGATATTGAGGTTTCTAATATCATTTTCTTCTAAACTGAATAGTTTGCGCGAGAGACACTTCCAAAGTTGTAAAATGTGTGTCCCCCCCCCCCCCCCCCGTAACTTCTAAAATAAGAGAATGATAAAACTAAAAAAAATATATGATGTACATTACCATGCAAACTTCCACCGAAAATTGGTTTGAACGATATCTAGTAAGTAGTTTTTTTTTAATACGTCATAAATCGTAAACCGCAATTTACCTTTCATTCAAGTTACAACGAACTACAAAAACTTTTATACATATTATGTTACTTGCTGCGACGGAACCCTTCATGGGAGAGTCCGACTCGCACTTGGCCGCTTTTTTATAATATACATTTTTAAATGAAGTGAATATGTATACACGAGGCAAGGCTGTATAGCTTTAGAGGCCTTTGCGTCTCTCCTTATAAAAAAATCTTTGGTTTGCCAATCTTTTGACAACCGGTCACTTATCGGTCACACAGGGAGGGGAGGGGTGAGGTAGCCTTCAGAGAACGGCAGGGAGTGTCCATACTATATAATGTCATACTGTGGTCAAAAGTATTGGTGGTATACCAGGTATATGGGTTCTAAGTGGTCTACTTATTACGTGGTACAAGTTAAGTGCACTATCACTAGAGATAGACGACAGTGGCCTAATAAGCGTCACCTGCGGTCACGTATTCCAAGTTTCAAGTCGTAAGAGCCTCATATTATACTCATTAAGAAAATACCTCCAAAACGTGGCTTGGCGTGATCGATGTGCGATCACGCAGATTAACTGACTATGGACACGGTCATAACTTGGATGTGTTTGACTGTTTATCTCGACCGATTTGCAAGACGCTTCAAGCCATTGGTGCCTGTTGCTATCACTAGATGACAGTCGTTAAGGCATTTTGTGTCGGAGGCCTTGCAGGCGGCTTCAAAATATCTGACACAGGGGTTAACCACTAGCCCCACAATCTTCACCAATCTGGACTTTGGCCCCGTGTGTGGAGTATGGCCTAACCTCCCCGAGATTTAAGAAGAGACCCCTATAGTGGGGACGATATTGGTTTTTATTTTAACGGATTCTACATCTTCATTAATTATATTAAAAAAGGTAGTTGACTGCACAGAAAGTAAATTATGAAATATAATAATAATAATAATAATATCTGGGACAAATCACACACGGTCATCTGGCCCCAAACTAGGATTCCCTGTATCTTGGGAACCAGAGACTGATATATATACACATATATTTTTAAATACATACATATATGGATATAATACACCCAGACTCAGAGCAAACAATTCTGCTCATCACAGAAAAGTTTGCCCTGTGTGGGGATCGAACCCACGACTCACGGATCAGAGGATCAGAGGTTATTTCTCTTTTATTTAAATTGCAGAAAAACTTGTTTTGAATACAAGTTTTAATTTAAAAAAATCTTACTAAGTATGCAAACTACCACATTGCACAATGACGTCATCGTTCACAATTTAATACATTTTGAGAACAAATTGTCGTTTTTGACATTTGATAAAAAGTAACTAAGACGACTAAGAGTAACAGTCAACTACCCTATTCCGCTTATGTTCTACATCTGTGCCTGTGCGCCTGTCTCCCAGACGAGGGCGGCATGTCGATCCTGCCGCTGACAGAGGTGCACCGCGAGCTGGCGGCGCGGGCGCTGGACGCGGGCGCGCGCTGCGTGGCGGCCGCGCCCGCGCTGCGCTGCCTGCTCCAGCGGGGGCGCCGCTGGGCGCTGCCCGTGTCCGTGTGCGACACTGTCGGCCCAGGTGAGTGCGCGGCGGCGTGTGACCCTGCCACTTACAGAATTGCATCTTCAGAAGTACATCGTCAGCCCCTGCAGTAAGGGAGATGTGGATTGTTAAAAAAAAATATGTATTTATTTGGCGCAGACGGCGACAAGAAACCAGTGGTAGTGCTAGGCAGCGAAGTAGTGGCGGCGCGGGAGCCGGGGCGCGCGCGCACCGCCCGCGCCTGCCGCCACCTGCTGCTCCACGCGCTGCTGCCGTGAGTGCCCCCATACACCTGTATAGCCCCCCATACACCTACCTGTATAGGCCCCCCCATACGAGAACTTGCCCCCATACAAGAACTCCTGCCCAAGATACAAACTTATAGAAAAAATGCACAATTGGTAAGCTCTTCGCATCACCTCATCTGGTGGTAAGTGATGATGCTGCCGAAAGATGGAAGCGGGCTTACCAGGCTTCCCCCCTGGCTTCCCCAACGCAATAGGGAACTGATTATCTGAATTTTTTGTTGATAAACTATTTCTAATGAAAGTATATACTTGCACGTTTTCGAAATGTTCATTTGTAGTAAGTGTAGGATTAAAATGCGTATTAAAGATACCTTTTTACTGCGTTAAATTACTGTCAAAACCTTATAAACACAATAATCAACCTTCAAATATTTTAACATTTTAAAAGTTTACCTAAATTTAGTTACCGCCACATCTGCTTGACAGTACATTTGAAAACTTAATAATTCCTAAGACCACATTGTACCCAGTTCAAGAGTAACTAAAAATTCTATTCTATTCTAATAAAATATATTTTATATTATTATTATAGGTTAGCAGGCAGGCAGGTTGTACCAACGTACAACTGATAATGCCTGTATCCAGTTATTGTATTTGGTCTTCACATGTTGATATGTATTTATTCTTGAAAATGTTGACGTTATGTGCTGAAACTGTTTCATCTGATAACTTATTCTCAAATATTCTTATACAGGGTGTAACAGAAGTGTGTGACAATACTTCAAGGTTGGCTTTTACCCATCAAACTGAACAACTTTTGTTCTACAACTTTGTTGAAATCGCAAAAATTTTTTTGGACTTTTCATACAAATCGATCAGCTGGCGAACCAAGTTTGTATGAAAAGTCCAAAAAATTTTTTGCGATTTCAACAAAGTTGTAGAACAAAAGTTGTTCAGTTTGATGGGTAAAAGCCAACCTTGAAGTATTGTCACACACTTCTGTTACACCCTGTATGAACTTGTTCTCAAATTCAAACATCGCGCGTCACATCCCACAGCTCATCAGAGCACGCAAAATATGCCCACGCGAATTTCACGGAGAGCGAGACTCAGAACACTAGCGTGGAGAGTGTTGACGAAGACCTGCATGGCGTGGACAGCAGCGATGATGAGGACGGCTTGGTGATTGACACGGGTGATATGGGTATGTGTGAAAACTTCTTCGTCTTCTCATCGTGTGAATCCGGACTTGGCCCCCATGTGCCATTGGCCAGCAATGGATTATGATTATGGCTAGCTTTGACTTTTAAATCACAGTAAATTTCGTTTTATACAAGGCGATTGAAAAATCGAAAAAAGAATAGAAAATTAATAAAATAAAATTAAATAACTAAAATAGTGGATATGAAAAGAGACGAAATAAGGCTTTTCGGTGCCCCTCCGGCCCTGTTACGGATTTGTGTAGATGACTTCTTGCAAAATGTACACACCGATGTTTTTGAGCCCCTGACGAAACGGCTCGTCAAGGTTCCGGACAGCCGCCGATGTGTGGATAGACCCTTAAAAAGACTCGTGATTTCAGTGGACGCAGAAATGAATGTAGAACCAGTTAATGATAATGAAACTAGCGAACCAGTAAATGGACGGAGATGCTCTGACTCTACTGAGGAAGGAACACAAGTATGTGATACAGCTGACAAAGCTGAAGAATCTAGTAATGGAACAACAGACGAAAATGTAGACAGATCTGTAAATAACGATGTTAGCAAAGAGAATGGGAAATGTGAAGAAAATGGACAAAAGAAACCAGACGAGTACTATAGTTGCAGTTGTAAAGGTATGTAAAGTTTTTTTTTACACATAAATGTAAATTAAATCCAAAGTTATGGAAACGTTGCCTATATCGGAGCGAATGTTTCAGATTCATTATACGCGAGGCCTCCGCCGAGGTCGTTCAAGAAATGGCAGGTTCGCAACTTGACCAAGAACGAGAAGTATGACGTCATTGTACACTGCTCGCATAAAGTTAGGGTGAGTATTGTGGTGGTGTCTCTTAACTGATACGCCATTTGCCTCACTACACTAGGCCCGTTGCATAGTAACAGATAAGAAAAATAGCTGTAGCTATTTAAAATGAGGCTTTTTTGCTCATGAAACTTGTCAACTTTTGTTCTTCAGCTACTGAAATCCCAAAAATCTTCGGTTTGATTCGTCGAAGTGCTCCGACAAAACAGATTCTACGGAGACCCGCTTTGCTGGGCTTCTTTGTACGGTCACACCAGTAACCTAATTTAGAGTTTTCTCGGAGCTGCTCAACGATGTGGCCAATTCCTATGATCTGGACATATAAAACATGTTGACATAAAACAGGTTTTATGTATTGTATTTTGTTCTTTCACAATAAAGAGTTTACAAACAAACAAACAAACAAAACACGTTAGTTTTCCATATTTTAATTTTCTTAACATTATTGTCGTTGCAGGGTAAATCTGGCGAAGTTATTTTGGAACCGATACCGGAGTACCAGGTCGAGTTGGGCGGGACCAAACAGTCCGCGGATAAAATTAGAAGTCTCGCGCTTTCACTGTTTCTGAGGCGAAATGCTTCGCTACTTAATGGCAAGTTTTTTTAAATATTTGTAATTCTCCCTTACCTTAAGAAAATAGTTCTTTTAAAACGTAAATGGACATTCTTTGTAATGTTGGCAGTATAATCCAATTCATAAAACTCAACAACTTTCCTGAATTTATTTGGGTTATTTTCTTTTGAAGTCCCTTACTAAGTTGTCTGATGAGCTGACCGACTCGTTAGAAAAGTCAAAATCAATTTTTTAGAAAAAGATGACAAAATATCACTAGTATTATTTTCTCGTCTCCAGTCCGAATAGACGGCCCGACGGGCGACATCGTAATGGCCGAGAACGTTTACTACGAGGAGTTCGTCAGACGGCACGGGGACCTGATGCCGGAGATATCGAACACTATCTTCACGGCTATAGACCAACTGCAGGGCTTGCTGCCGGGGAACTACATCATACAGCATGAGGTCAGTGAGGAAATTACGTTTTTGTGTGGAGTTTTAAAGTGTGATTAATCCAGAAACCGTGGACTGCTGAACAAAGCGTCATCCAAGAATTTTTGTATAGAGTTTTGTTATATGTAGTGTGATTCATATCAATGGAAAAACTGTGGATGTGGGATTGTGGGCTGCTGAACAAAGTATTTCCATTATGACCGGTCTTGCGCTGCCCGCATTCAGCGGCTTACAGCTACCTTCACCAGGTTATCGGTCCACCGAGTGGGAGGCCTGCCCACGCTGCGTCTTCTAATGCGTATATTGTGATTAAGTAGATAGTAACAAGGAATTTATAAAAAGAAAAAATCCAAGATGTGTTTACCAACCACTACTAATAAGACGTTTCGAAATACAAACAAGATTTGATTGATTCCTAATATGACAATATGACACATTTGACTACACAAAATGCCTCCTCATTTGGGGTGACACTTCATACATTCGCACATTTTTTTTTTAATTACCAGCCCAGTCACGGCACCAACGCGATCCTGTACGCTCGCTGCGCACAGAAAGGCGCGCTGACGCTAGATTTCGAGTGCGCGCCGCTGCCGGAATCTGACGAAGCCCTGCATCTGAAGACTGCGCCCGCTTTGGGCCCTTTCTTACTGCCCATACACAAGTAAGAACCCCATACTTGGCCGCCCCCATACAATTCTACCATACAAGAAAGCTACCCCATACTTAGCCTCCCCCATACAAGTCTACCATACAAGACAAAAAGCCCAATGAGTATGGAAACGACTATACTTACTAAATTATACTTCAAACATTTATAGAACAAGAACAAAATGTCGAACTCAGATGACTAGCAATCAACTACCCTATTACCTCAGATAAAGGTACTAATTTCGCAACTTGGTGCTTTCTGGACCCTGCCTCTCTTCGAGGTTCAAACTGGTTTCGTTCCTGCACCGGCGCCCGACTGAAAATCCGCACTGCACGAAACCGCAGCTCATGCTGTGATCGGAGCCGTTTCCTGATCACGGCACATCTTTGTTTGAATCCGGTAGTTGACTGCTAGTCATTTGAGTTACTTTTTATCAAATGTCAAAAGCGGCATTTTATTTAAAAAAAAATTGAAATTTTGTACGATGACGTCATTGTTCAACAGTAGTTGGCATACTAATTAGGGGTTTCTTATAAATTAAAAATGTTATGAAAATTATAGTGATTAAGTTTTTCAATAATTTTAATTAAAGAGCTATTTAGTCAATAATATTTCGTAATTTATTTTTCATGCAGTCATCTCCCGGGTTATATGATGTCCATTCAGGCGCGGATCCAGGGGGGGGAATGGGTGCAATTGCCCCCCCCCCCCCCCCCCTGAAGCCTGACCGAAATACTAAAACTTGTATAAAATGCAAATAAATAGAGGCATTTCGTAAATATTCTAAAAATTTCGCGCTCGCTACGCTCGCGACTGTTTATATTAATGGTCTAATGCCATCGACCGATTCATAAATACGATTACACTGGAAATTTGCCCCCCCGCCCCCCTGAACGAAATCCTGGATCCGCGCCTGTGTCCATTGTATGTTTGAAATATTTTTTGTTACCATTATTTTTGTACAAAATTTTGTTTCTTTTTTCCGTGTTTAACTGTAATGTACCTATTTGTTGTTGTTTTATGTGCCGTGAAAGAGAATAAACGTTTTATCCAACTCTCCTAGATTCCGCAAGGTGCTACCACTAGCCTTCACCCCGTTGGAGCGATTCGTGGCGAAAGAGACGAAGAAACCAGCCACGCGGCAACGCACCCCGCCGCAGGCAATCAAGGTGCGTCACTACCCAACTCGTGACGTCATCGCTGTGACGTCATGGGTGCACGCTATTGGTTAGGCCGTTAGCTAAGCCTTACAGAATGTGTGTTGTCTACAAACGAATGATTGGAATTTGTTCAAAATTATCGATTTTAATGAATATATCGATTATTGATATGATATTATCAAATTGTAAGTTTGTAGACAAGTTTCTGTAAGGCCCCGTAAACGCCTTTTGCTCTGTCTGTCTTGTCTCAGGCAAAAATAAAATACCTAGTGTATATTTGTAAATAACTTGTGCACTTGGCATTGGAACCTACGCTGTAAAATAGAACTCATTGGTTCGTCGGTCTGTAAAAAGGAACCCATTCGTCCATCTGTCTGCAAAAGGAACCCATTGGTTCGTCCGTCTGTTAAATGGAAACCTTATTGGTTTGTCCGTCTGTTAAATTAAACCCATATTGGTCCGTTTGTCTGCAAAGGAACCCATGTTGGTTCGTCCGTCTGCAAAAGGAACCCATCGGTTCGTCCGTCTGCAAAAAGGAATCCTTGATGTCGCCGTTTCGTCTGATTGGGTTCAGAAGTGGGATATTCACAAGTAAAACATTTGACGTCTTTGTTATCCTTTAAACAGAGCAAAAACTTAGTGAATTTCTATATTTGAAATCAATTGAGCAGATTGTTTTTAAATTGTAAAATAAAAAACAATTTTGAGCTCTCCATTTGGGCCTGAAATATGGCTTCAATTTTTTTTTGGGATTGTGGAGACGCCTTTTCTGGTTACACTGGATATTGGACTTCAATTGGAAAATGTCACAAAAACCTATTCAAAAATATTGTTGAACCTACGACTCAGGGTTATGTTTGGAAACTCCAAAAGACACAAAGCAGTATATTAGTGATTTAAGTAAGAAAGAGGCAGAGCAATCCAATTAAAGATTCCTAAAATAGTTTTGTCTCTTTTGCGCCGTTCATATATGAGTGAATAAGGTTTATAGTTTACATTGTTTTAAGTCAGGTAATTGAGATATTCTAAAGGCGAAATGTTTTAAGCGCTTTTTATGGAAACCAGAGTACGTTTTATACGCGAGGTGTTTTAATCAGATATTTCCGTTAGGTTTGTACAAATTAATGTCGCTTCATTAAATAAAATCATGAGTTTCTGAACATAGCTCGGTCTTTCTGTCTGTCCGTCTGTTTGAAGCGCAAAAGCGCATTTTAATTGTATTTTTTAATGATTCGGTGTTGATACTGTTGTTGGTAGTGTGAGGACAACGGCGGCGCGCGGCGAGGCAAGGTATCGTCGTATGTTAGGCATGATTGTCGCTTTTATTCCCACGCCGTACGGGTCGCGTCGAGACCTCGACGGGATCTGGACGTAACGTATAGCAAAAACTACTCGAACAGAAGAAATTTTGAGCTGCTGGCAACACTGTCGAAGAAACATTATAGGGGAAAAACAGGGTATTGGTAATGTTTTCATGAATATTTCTATTGGGTACTTACATTTTGCTACTCATAAAATTCATTCGTGATAACTGATGAAGTTAAAGTAATTAATTTTAAGCCACACTGATGAGAAGTGGTCTGAGTCGGTTCGTTGGTCGTACGACTAAAGCGGACCAGACACTATCAGTAATAATGACAGTATTTTCAAGTAATGACAATATACTGACAGTGTAGCGGTTGGAATGATGGTCTGACGCGTACTAAACGATGGAATGTCAATATACTGATGTAAAAATACTGTCAAATATATTACTGATAGTGTCTGGTCCGCTTTAAAATGTCATCTTTCTTATGTGAACGAACTGCAAATGCAACGGGTAACGAAACTTGAGAACTTCGTGCTGCAACTAAACCTTAAGACTCACACAACTCCTAAACGGAGTGATATCATAATATAATGAGCCAATATAATCTCAATATAATGAGCCAAACAAAAAGCAAAATAAAATAAATTTCATATAATCCGATCACCGATATACCTACTCAAAGTTTGTATAAATAGTCCGTTTTTTATATCATCTTTGTATACCACTCACCTTTAAGTATTGCCACAATTGTTTGTTACACTATACAGTTAGACGAACGACCAACGAGTCGTCCGACCGATTGTCGTACGCGTAACCGGAGCCTTAGCAAAGTGTAAGTTCTAAAGAATGTTTACAAACTGCAACCAAAAAAAATTACTTTTGATGCAAATTCGTAAGTTGATTATACGCAGAGTACAAAACATTCATTCATTCTACGCATCAGAATACTAACACTAACCCTTATATGTATACATGGTGTTACGAATTTAGTGTAGGCCCTCTTAACTAGGGCTTCACACATCACACACGAATTCAGCAAAATCGCAAAAAAAAAACTTTCAGTGTGACGAGTAAAGGCCCCTCTTAACGGGTCCTACGCCTATATTGTAACACCCTGTAAAATTTATGTATATATTTATGATCTTTTCAAATAGAAAACAATAAACTACTGAATCGATTTCCCCTTTTTAACTACTAAGCGGATTTTTCAAATACTATAACCTTATATGCCAGTCATTGAATGCCTTTGAATTTTTGTTATTTATGGCTAAACATAGAATACCTCGTATGCCTGTAGTCGGTGGGCAGTCTCGCCCCACACGTCAGAACCAGCACGCCGCTTGGCGGCAGGTATAGAGCGAGCAGGGTATCCCAAATCGATGAAGGAAACTTATTCATTGTTGGATGTTTTGTGTAAAGAAACAAAAAGCTGCCGACGCACCTGATGTAAAGTGACTGCATGTTAACCCAGTAACGTTATCAGTCCCTTGCCGATCTTGAGCGCTAAGGGGCCGTCCATTAATCATGTGATGTTTTTAGCAATTTTTTAGACACCCCCTCCCCTGATGATACGTGGTGAGGTTTTAGACTACCCCCCACCCCCACCCCTAACCAAAATCAAGTGTATTTTTTGGTACAAAATATTATCTTTTTAAATACAGGTATAATGCAATTTAATTCTGGAAAATTAAGCACCATGATAAAAATTTCCAGAAATTAAGGTTGCAGGTTGTTTCTGACCTTGGGAAGAGTTAAAAACAACATAACAACAACAGTCCAACGTTTGGGAATTACTCTAGAAATCGCGCGTTCAACGAAAAATAGATACACGTGATATCTCAGTACACTCCCCCCCCCCCTTGTGATATTTCGTGATTTTTTCTGAACCCCGTCCCCCTGTTGAGCCTCACGTGATTAATGGACGATCCCTAAGATGGAATGCCTCTTATGCCAGTAATTACGCTGACTATCTCGCGCCACCCGCCGGAACACAGCTTAAGGCTTGGCGACCAGTGCAGTGGCACCCAACCCGGTCAGACCTAGTACAAAATCTATAGATCTAGAAAAGTTGTTATGATCATTGTTAGATTCCGATTTTACAGACTTTCCTTTTTATTGTATTGTTAAGGATGGCAAAAGACTGAGAGCCCATCTGATGAAAAGTGGTTAACGCCGCCTACGGGCATTAGCAACACCAGGGGTGCTATCAATGCTTTGCGCGACCTTCAAAAACCTTTTCAATCCCTTCTTGAATCCCATACTGTAATCCTCAGAGAAAACCTTAGTTAGTTTATCAATTTTTTTTAACTTTCTGATTGAATAAATGTATCTTCTCTAAAATTTATTATTTCAAAGTCACAATGTTCTTGTTGTCTGTTGTCTGTTTTTCATTGTTCATTGCTTAGGTATAAATTATAATATATTATCAAGATATTTTTGTTTCAGTGGCCGAAGAAGCAAAAGAAGAAGAAGACCATAGCTCGATAAGACTCACTTATTACCACTCACTGTTAAGCTCGTTAAAAATAAAATATGTAAGTTTATATTTGATAACTCTTTTATTTATAATAATGATTAACTGATCGTAATATTTTTATTACATGAATACACTCTTAATATCTATAATATTTCATTTTATTTAAACTGATGTGTAGTAATACACTAGTAGTAACTTCTAAGCGGCCTCGTCGAAGTACCCGTCCAACTGCGTTGCGATCTGAAACGCGAAATTCAATTGAGACAAACTCTCTGTACAAACTTGTCAATTTGTCTGTACAAACTTGTCAATTTATCGAAGTGGGTGATAGGAATGATATAA
This sequence comes from Coleophora deauratella, assembly GCA_958295455.1. Lineage (NCBI taxonomy): Eukaryota > Metazoa > Arthropoda > Insecta > Lepidoptera > Coleophoridae > Coleophora > Coleophora deauratella. Next base: position 18,670,398 of record OY282394.1, on the reverse strand, counting down.
TTTGATTAAAGTGACTGTGTGCCCTTGGATTAGCCAATCACAGCGCTGTATTTTCGCTCCCCGCGCATACCGCTGGTAACTTGAGCAGGAACAAAACGTTTAACATGCGGTATCTGTGCAGTTTAATCTCAACTCACCTGCAAAGGACTGTACTTGACATACTTGTCCGGGTTCTTTGAGAAAGGCAGCGCGGCGCAGCTGTCGTAGAAGGCAGTGTAGGGCGGCAGGATGGCCTGCTTGTTGTCACGTTTTAGCGCTTCCCGTAACTCGGGGTCCGGCACGCTGTAGCTGCGTTGGGCGCGGGTGATCTCTTCCCATTCGCGGTTGAACGACTGGGGAGAATATGATTAGATTCGTTAGCAACCCATATCGTCCCCACTTTAGGGGCATGGATCTTTTTCCATACATCGGGTAGGTTACGCCATACTCCACACACCGGGGGCCAAGTCCGGATTGATGGAGGTTGCAGGCCAGTGGCCAAACTATTTCCACAAAAACCACCAATCCGGATTCGGCCACCATGTGTGGGAGTATGGACTAACCTTCCGTAGTGCCAGAAGTTTTCAAGCCGCCTATAAGGCACGAAAACAGTCGATATAACCGCCACTTACAGTCAAACCCATCCTGCACGGGTAGCATGAGGGCGTAGAGCCGTAGACAAAGCTGTATGTCGCGCCAAACGCGAGAAAACAGCTCAGCTGTCTCTTTCATTAGCTTAGCGTTAGAACGGAACAAATGCTTTTAAAACTCGCGCCGCGCGCGAGATACGTCGTCATGCTACCGGTGCAGGTTATGACAGTTTCTATCTCAGTGTACTCACAGAGAACTTATCCTTCAAGACCTGTCTGTCCTTGTCTCGCAGTTTGGACGGCAGCGGCTCCTCCAGCACTGTATGGGCCAGAAGCTTGTTCCAACTGCAATAAGCCAATATAAATTAGCACTTAAATCTGTGCAGATAAGCTTCATCGAGAATCAAATTTCTTTGATGAAAGAAATAAGCATGTGTTTTTTATATTAGCTTAGCATTGATCTACATCAGTGTTTTTCAACCTGTGGGTCGCTAGCCCCAGGGGGCCCGTGAAGCCTTTCTCAAGAGGTCGCGGGTAAAAGAAAAAGTAGTGTTTGTATTGTAGGTCTTACACTGCAATGAAAAAATACGATTTTAGTGAAAAGGCTGAACCTGTTTATTTTTCAACAATTTGTCAAAACACGGTTCTATTTTGGAGACGATAATAAATAAATCATTTTCTAGTTGAAGAAAATTAAAAACTTCAATTCAATTCAATTCTAAGTCTTTCAAATCACTGACATTTTGTATGTTTATGGGCCCCCCGGTCGCAAGAATGTTTTAACTTGTAAGGGGGTCGGGTAAAAATAAAGGTTGAAAAACACTGATCTACATAAAACAGTCGGGTTATGTTAATCAAAGATTTAATAAAATCTTAGACAACTGTGATAGTAGAATATCACCGCTATCGCTTCAATTTGGACGCTTTTTTTTACTTTGAGCATTGACATGTTTCAGCATTGAGATAAGATAGCCCGTTCCGCTCAGTTGGTAAGGCCGCTTCCATCTTCGGCATCATCATCACTTACTATCAGATGAGATAAAGCCAAGGGCTTACCAATTGTGGACAAAATAATTGACCACGTGGAACACTGTGACCATTTGTGGCAGATCTCTGCTGTCTAGGCAGTAATTTACACTGGCAGAATAAGCTGACGGTTTTAAAAAGTAGCAGAATTCGGTAAATATCCAGGAAATCTGCCGAAATCTGCAACTTTTTTAAATCGTGAGCTTATTCTGCCAGTGTAAATTACTGCCCAGATAGCAGAGATCTGCCACAAATGCTTTATACCAAAGCGGTACACACTATATGGCTATAAAGACTTTTAACCATTTACCTAAGTCACTCAAAGCACTCCAAAGCAGTAAATTTTACCAAGAATTAAAGAAATTGCTTATGATAAAAAGTTACTATACAATGACAGAATATTTTAATGACAAATTGTAATGTTACTAGTATTTTTATATCCAAATTACAGTTTTTAAAGTTTTTATGCTGATATCTAATCAAATATTAATGGACATCTTTATGTGTATGCCTAAATTCTATTCATAATGACTTTTATTTAACTACCTATATATTAATGTTTTATATTTTTAATTGTGTTATGTTTGGTTAATGACATTTTATTTTACTACCTATATATTACCTAATGTTTTCTATTTTTTATTGTGTTATGTTCTGATTATAAATGCTAATACCTGACTTCACTAATGCCTTGAAAAGGTTATTTGTAATATATTTTAACATCTATTTATACACGAATATTGTGAACATAACATTACAAATAATTGTGAATAAATGATGATGATGAATGGTCACACTGACGTGGAATACGTTAAAAACCGACTTCAATCGCAACAACTCCAATTTTGCTATGTTTTTGTTGATTTTCTCAAAAACCACTGAAAATTTATATGGGACCGCCTGTAAAGTATACCCTTTCAAACAAAAAAAGAATTTTCCAAATCGGTTCAGGCGTCTTCGAGTAATCGGTGAAGATACTCCTTCTACTTAGCGTTATCCCGTACACTCCCTTACGTCCCTTACATAAAAAAAAAGATTCCGAATAATTGAGAACCTCCTCCTTTTTTTGAAGTCGGTTAAAAAGAGCAACACTCAAGTGAATTCGATTAATTATAGCTAGTAGGAAAAACCGCTGGATGCGGACAGCACAGGACCGGTCGGTGTGAAAATCCTTGGGGGAGGCCTTTGTCCAGCAGTGGACGTCTTTCAGCTGATGATGCATAAAAAATCTAGTTAAGCTTAGTGTGTTAAAGCTCATTTCAAAAAAGTCCATGCGGTAAAGACATCGGTATATGCAAGGTGTTAGCAAATTACTTGTCATTACTTAAACTGGGGCTTCTACTAGTGAAACTGAACAACTTTCCCCTAGGAACCCATAGTCAATTCGCGAAAAAAAAAATTGTACTTTTCTAACAAGTCGGTCACTTGATCGGCCCACTTAGTATGGGAAGTCATTTTTTTTTTCGCGAATTGACTATGGGTTCCTAGGGGAAAGTTGTTCAGTTTCACTAGTAGAAGCCCCAGTTTAAGTAATGACAGCCAATTTCTTAACACTTTATATGTATATAGGATGTTAAAAAAGAGCGTTTAGAATTTGAAGGGGTTACCCAGAATCAAGTATAGAATACTGGACAAATATTGAAAAAAATCAGAGCAAATTTTTTTTTTTCAGTTTCTAAATCTGAATAGTGAATCAAGAATTTGTATGGGAAACTGAAAAAAAAAATGTGGATTAGTTTTTTCGATGTTTTTCCTTGTATTCTATACTTGATTCTGAGTAACCTTAAACAAACGCACTTTTTTTAACACGCTGTATATACAAGAATGATTATATTCAACATTCTGCCAAGAGAACCAATCATTTTTTGTCATTCAGATGGCACTCAAAGGCACTTTACAAATCCGCCTCTCCCTATACTACTATAAGTCCATAAATCCCCCAACACGACTGACCTCTGCAAGTAAGCGTTCTTGTGCTCCTGTATCATGTCGCGGTAACTGGCCTCGCACTCGGGCTCCGCTATCATCAGCACCTCTAGTAGCCCGCCGCGCTGCAGACCCTGACATGGATAGACAAGAAGCTTATAACCAAACTGGAGGAAACAGAACAAATATGTAAGTGAAGACGAAAAATATGACCTTGAACGTCTCTGTCTCTTTTTTGAGGGTCTTGCTGTCTCATTCTAAGTAGGGTAATTAGAATGGGATAGCAGCTCACTCAACAAAAAGAGAGATGCTCATTCCAGGTCGTATTTTTTGTCTTCATTCCGGTCTTAGTCTTAGAGAGTGTTCGCTCCAGTTTGGTTATAAGCTTCGTGGCGATAGACCATTAGTGAATGAATGAATGAGTGAACGAATGAAAACATTGCACAACATAAAGCAGGATAAGTATACATAATGAATGAATGAGTGAACGAATGAAAACATTGCGTAACATAAACCAGGATAAGTATAAATGAAAAAAAAAAGTTTGCCGCGTAACCACGTCGCGTGGCCCCATGTCGTGGTCACGCCGAACGCAGCGCACGGCCTAAAACATTGCTTCTTGTCAAGTTTTGATTCCCTTGCGAATGTCAAAATATGAGGCATAAACGGCCAAATCTTTTTAGTGCATTAACTTAGTTATTTTTTTTACAATTTGATATTAATTTCATCTTGATACCTACAAGCGTTCCTGAGAAACGGGATTGACAGACAAATACAAATAGATGAACAACGATATGATTTCTTTCAAGGGTTTCTTTTTCCTTTTGAGGTACATAACCCTTAAAAAACCTTTTTCACATAAACACCTGTTAACAACCCATTACCAGGGCCACGGGTCTCTTCCCATAACTCGGGAAGGTTAGGCCATACTCCACAGACGGAGGCCAAGTCCGGATTGGTAGAGGTTGTGGGGCTAGTAGCCAACCCCAGTGTCAGAAATTTTCAAGCCGCCTATAAGGCCTCCGACATGGCTTAACGACCGCCATCTAGCGATAGCAGCCGGCACCAACGGCTTTACGTGCCTTGCGAAGCCCGGAAACAGTCGAGATAAATGTCACTAAAAGTCAAACCCATCCAGGTTATGACCGTGTCTGTGGTCAGATAACCTAAGTGATCGACGCGACCACGCAAGCCGCACTGAGCCACGACCGCTTCAAATACCTACCTGAAGCAAATACAGAGTATTGTTGAGTAAAAATATGGCTTTCAATGCATCGGGATACTGTTCGCTCTTGCTCCTTAGGGCCAAGTTTAATTGTGCTAACACTTTACCTGCAAATACAAAAAAAACACAATGTACAAAAAAATGCACTGGAAAGGCAATATAGCACGCCATAGTCCGGATTGGTCGCTGTTTTCTCGTGGACCCACTATTTTGTCCCACTGGTGGTTCCACGAGGGATACTTGTTTCTCGTGGACCCACTACTCCGTTCGGTGCAAAAAATAACAATTTGTTATGTGACATTAAAGGACAAATCATAACGGATTTTATTTTTAATATAACTGTATTTTGAATATTAAAACAATATTGAATTACAACTAATACTTAACAATTAAAAACATACAAATGAAATTCATAATGATCGTTTAACGCACTACATTCTCCTACTGGTAGGAGCACAAGGACATGCACGTCCTGTAGTGTTCTAAAGTACCAGCAGAGCATGACCGAACAGAAGGTAGACAGTGCAGGATTACTAGTTGATGCCCTAATCAATACGGTATTTGACTACTAGTCATTTGAGTGACTTTTTATCAACTGCCAGAAACGATATTTTGTTCTGAAATTGTTCGCGTTACTGGCATGTGACGTCACAGTCTTTGACGAACTTATTTTCGGATTGTATTGAATATAAAATTTAAAATAAACAAAAATATCAGTCCAGTAATATTTTTCGCTATTCTAGGCCATATGCTATTTAGTGAATAATATTTTTCAATTTACTTTTGATAGTGTCAAATACCCTATTACATGCCTATGGGTCCCCTCTATTAGAAAACCTAGTAGGTGGCATTATATTTTTATAGGATGAAACTTATAGTTGATCTGACTTGACTGATCTTCTGCGACGTTGCTGAAATCCCTCCAACCCCCACCTCTTCCGTGGCCTAGTAGAAGGGGTCCATAGGCGCGCATTGCTTAGGGGGTCAAATAGTAATGTGGCACTACCTTCTGTTCGGTCATGCTCTCCTGGTACTTTAGAACACGCAAATATAACCAGGCTGCTGCACTGAAAACTTTCAAGTTTACCTGTAATATCAATTAAGGCCAGGTAGCACAGAGCTACTGCGCATCCATTTGCGCAGTACAAAATGCAAGTCCCACCCGCACGCGCCACACGATTAATTTTTTTTTTTCTGAATGAAAGTGTTCAAACTAATGGCGTAGTTTCCTTCATATCGTCGAAAGCAATATTGTCATATAATTTTCAATTTTATTCTTTTAATATACAGGCAACTGTTTTAAGTTTTAAGTAACGGTAGACCCATTTTTGTATTTTTTTTCTATCGAGCCGAAATTGTTGAATCGTGTTTCGGATGGCGTATGATCTTAGGAAATATAGTCAAAAATAAGTATAATTTTTTTCAGACTTGAAACTTCTACAGTTTTCCGTCAAAACTGTTCAAAAAAACGTTATTTTGGGGAAAGATGGCCTTAATGAACTACTAGTAAAGTCCATCTCGGCGACCTGTCTCCGAAAAGAAACTAGACAAGGAGACCGAACGCTCTTCAGCTACCAACCGAGTGGACAACGACGGGTTCATTACTGTCCAGAAGAAGAAACGAACTTGTCCGAACAACAACAAGTGCGGTACGGCACCGACTGGGCCCAACTTTCTGCTGCGCGCCGCAGTGCCAACTACACTGTTGTACGTGTCTCGGCTGTACTACTCCACCACCTCCTCAGAGGTGAAGTCAAAGTACATCAAAGTGAAGTCAAAGTATACCTTGAGGGTAATGCCGCTGGAATCGCGCCACAGCGTCAACTTCAAGTCGTTTGTGGTGCGAGTCCCGTCAGAGCAGCTGGACTTCTTCACCAAGGAGGAGTTTTAGCTGAAGGGTGTGGTGTTCCGCAAATTCCGAGGGAGCCTGCTGACCACTACTACCGACGCAGCACTACCGACAGCTCGTGCAAACTAATGTTATGTTTTATTTAATAATTAAATTGTATGTATTTATAGTATTTAAATTAATTTATTGTATGAGTTTCTATATATCTATGGGCCCTAAGTTGCCTGAAAATAAACGAAAAAAAAAAGTAAAATTCAGGGATTTTTTCCCGACTACGGCGAAGCAAAAAGGAGGGTTATGATTTTAACCTGCATATACATGTATGTTCAACTGTTCCCGCATAACTTCTAAACTACTTATCAGAATAAAATATACAAACACACAAAAAAAATGTACAGCAACGCTGTGCACACTTTCACGAATACACTTTAAATCAGAAATCAGCAATAAACATTCATAATTAGTAGCAAGTGATAGAATGAATTGATCCACTTTTCCCTTCTCTTTGAAGTTAGTGCGGTTACGATGCGCGTACAAAGAGGTTTGTACTCTTTTGAAAGCCGGTATCTTTCCTTTGTTCCCAATAGGACAGTTGTACAGTTCAGTTAACTGAACAGGTGGGTATTTTTATCTCATGGAAAAAAAAACAATGCTACTGTCATTTATTAATTTATCTATTATGTGTCACGACGACACAGAATAGTTAGAAAACTCATACTATCAGTACAAAGAGATTGTACGTATATGATGAGGAAAATTTATTCACCATGCTTTGTCCAATTAAGATATACTTAGTTCACAATATACAATGTAGTGGGACCATGAGAAACAAGTCTCCCTCGTGGAACCACCAGTGGGACAAAATAGTGGGTCCACGAGAAAACAGCGGGATTGGTGGAGTTTGTGGGACTAGTCAGCCCTAGTATAAAAAGTTCTATGAGCTCGTCGTTTGTGACCTGACGCGTGCGCCGTCGCCGCAGCTTGACCTCAGGGGAGTGCCAGTCTGCGCGTCGAAAAATACTTCACTTATTTTAAATCTAAAACCGGACTGACCAAACTCAATCTTTTATTTTAATATAATATATTTTTGTTGCTGGTAAGAACTCTTTTTTTTAAATATATATTAAGGGACAAATCACACACGGTCATCTGACCCCAAACTAGGATTCCCTGTATCTTGGGAACCAGAGACTGATATACATACACATATACATTTTAAATACAAACATATATGGATGTGGGGATCGAACCCACGACTCTCGGATCAGAGGTCAGGATCGCTAACCACTTAGCCACCGAGTCAGTCATTTATTTATTTACGTATATTTATTACACTCCGTAACACGACGTACTCAGGTGGTCTTATGTGTAGTATCAGTCGCAAACCATCGATTGGCTCACTAAAACTTTGGTATGTTAGGTATCTGGGTGTGGGTGTAGGTATAAAATAGACACAGAAGGTCCGCTCAATACAAACCACTAAAATCGTAAGCATATATGTATATGCTTATAGAAATATACGGTCGTTCGAGGCAAGGTCACGATCGCACAGTATCGTGACCTTGCCTAGAACGACCGTATACGTCTATAAGCATATACAGGGTGTAACATTCAAGGTGTGCAATATTTAGGGAGGTGAATAAGCTTCTCAAACTGATTACGAATCACTAAAAAAGTTGGCATCTTAAAAAATATATATTTACGAATGATTTTTAGAATAGGTAACTTTTTTCTATCGACTTTCGATAATAATCCCCAAACGGCGCGGCTCAACGCGGCTATGCGCGCGTCACAGAGCAGACACGTTCAGTATTCTAATGCCACAGAATAGTAAAAATTATACAAAAAAAAATAGGTTAATTAATTCAAATTAACTTTAATCATGAATTTGATAAATTATTCGTAATAAATAAACGTTCATACATCTTCTCAACAAATATTGCACACCTTGAATGTTACACCTGTATATGCTTAGGATTTTAGTGACCGTATTGAGTGGGCCTTCTATATCAGTGTATTTGGCGGTGTGGGGCACTCACGCATGTAGACGGCGAGCAGCGCGGCGTGCGCGTCGGGCGCGGCCAGTGCGCCGGCGGCGCGCGCGTAGCTCGGCTCGCTCGCCAGAGCGGTTCCTGCCAACACACACACTATATTCCTCTTCATACTTACAATAAACTTCAATAATAATATAATTCCCAGTCCCAGATATTATTATTCATCAATAATAATATCTGGGACAAATCACACACGGTCATCTGGCCCCAAACTAGGATTCCCTGTATCTTTGGAACCAGAGACTGATATACATACACATATACATTTAAATACATACATATATAGATATAATACACCCAGACTGCAGAGAGCAAACAATTCTGCTCATCACAGAAAAGTTTGCCCTGTGTGGGGATCGAACCCACGACTCTTGGATCAGAGGTCAGGATCGCTAACCACTTAGCCACCGAGTCAGTCAATATCTTACAATAATCTATATATTTTTTTGTATATGTTACTGTATTTAATCACACAGTGCCTTGGCTATGCTGTAATGCTGTGTGTATTATTGAAATAATAAATAAATAAATAATCTTCAACTCGTGGATTTCTCTGTGGACTATACAGGGTGTAACAGAAAGGTGTGATAATACTTCAAGGTGGGCTTTTACCCATCAAACTGAACAACTTTTGTTCTACAACTTTGTTGAAATCGCAAAGAAATTTTCGGACTTTTCATACAAACTTGGTTCGCCAGCTGATCGATTTGTATGAAAAGTCCAAAAAAAATTTTCGATTTCAACAAAATTGCAGAACAAAAGTTGTTCAGATTGATGGGTAAAAGCCCACCTTGAAGTATTATCACACCTTTCTGTTACACCCTGTATATGTATAATACACATTTGTATTTGTAAGAAAACATAATGCACAATAAGTCCGCCTTTGTACAAACTGTTGTTTATTTTATTTACACAATATTGTTTTGTAAAATGTATGTTTTGTGCAATAAAGAGATTACAAACAAACAAACACACTACTGTCACAAAATTGAATGTGCCGCATGAAATCGCCCACTCGCATTCTCTTCTCGTTTTAGCGAACGATGTAAAAGCCCCCCCCCCCCCCCCTCCCCCGCTGTCGGTGCATGTGACTGTCACACTGCCACTGCCGCGCGCCCCCCGCCCCCGCCCCCGCCCCCGCCCCCGCCACTCACCGACAGTGTGCAGGTGCGCCCCCAGCGTGTGCAGGTGCGCCAGCGTGGCGGCGGCCAGCTGGTGCACCGTGCCGTCCACGGCGCCCGCCGCGCTGTCGTTGCGGATGCCCGCGACCCAATCCTCCAGTGATTTCAGGCACTGAAAAGTATTCAATTAGGTTATGTCTTTTAATGGTAGAAACTTGGAATCATTGAGATTGGGGTCGCATCCAATAACGCATAGTTAGACATCGAGTAAACTCGATTGCAAAATATCTTTAGACGTATCAAAAACTATAATCGGTCAAACGGACTAGAATCCGCGCGACATGCAACGAACCACAAATTTAAAGGGGCTTACTTACTTGCATAATAAAATTAAAATCCCATCACTAGTACGCATACTCACTTAGTAGGGCAGCAGCACTTGGCAAGTGGGTGGGGGGAATGGGGGGTTAGGTACTCACACTGTTATGGCAGGCGCTGTATGGTGTACTCACGCTGCGTGTCGCTGTGTGCTCACGCTGCGTGTCGCTGTGTGCTCACGCTGCGTGTCGCTGTGTGCTCACGCTGCGTGTCGCTGTGTGCTCACGCTGCGTGTCGCTGTGTGCTCACGCTGCGTGTCGCTGTGTGCTCACGCTGCGTGTCGCTGTGTGCTCACGCTGCGTGTCGCTGTGTGCTCACGCTGCGTGTCGCTGTGTGCTCACGCTGCGTGTCGCTGTGTGCTCACGCTGCGTGCCGCTGTGTGCTCACGCTGTGTGTCGCTGTGTGCTCACGCTGTGTGTCGCTGTGTGCTCACGCTGTGTGTCGCTGTGTGCTCACGCTGTGTGTCGCTGTGTGCTCACGCTGTGTGTCGCTGTGTGCTCACGCTGTGTGTCGCTGTGTGCTCACGCTGTGTGTCGCTGTGTGCTCACGCTGTGTGTCGCTGTGTGCTCACGCTGTGTGTCGCTGTGTGCTCACGCTGTGTGTCGCTGTGTGCTCACGCTGTGTGTCACTGTGTGCTCACGCTGTGTGTCGCTGTGTGCTCACGCTGTGTGTCGCTGTGTGCTCACGCTGTGTGTCGCTGTGTGCTCACGCTGTGTGTCGCTGTGTGCTCACGCTGTGTGTCGCTGTGTTCTCACGCTGTGTGTCGCTGTGTGCTCACGCTGTGTGTCGCTGTGTGCTCACGCTGTGTGTCGCTGTGTACTCACGCTGTGCTGCGCGGCGCTGAGCACGGCGCTGTAGGGCGCGGGCGCGGCGGGGGCGAGCGCGCGCTGTATGTCGGGCCGCAGCCGCTGTGTGCTCACGCTGTGTGTCGCTGTGTGCTCACGCTGTGTGTCGCTGTGTGCTCACGCTGTGTGTCGCTGTGTGCTCACGCTGTGTGTCGCTGTGTGCTCACGCTGTGTGTCGCTGTGTGCTCACGCTGTGTGTCGCTGTGTACTCACGCTGTGCTGCGCGGCGCTGAGCACGGCGCTGTAGGGCGCGGGCGCGGCGGGGGCGAGCGCGCGCTGTATGTCGGGCCGCAGCCGCTGTGTGCTCACGCTGTGTGTCGCTGTGTGCTCACGCTGTGTGTCGCTGTGTGCTCACGCTGTGTGTCGCTGTGTGCTCACGCTGTGTGTCGCTGTGTGCTCACGCTGTGTGTCGCTGTGTGCTCACGCTGTGTGTCGCTGTGTGCTCACGCTGTGTGTCGCTGTGTGCTCACGCTGTGTGTCGCTGTGTACTCACGCTGTGCTGCGCGGCGCTGAGCACGGCGCTGTAGGGCGCGGGCGCGGCGGGGGCGAGCGCGCGCTGTATGTCGGGCCGCAGCCGCTGTGTGCTCACGCTGTGTGTCGCTGTGTGCTCACGCTGTGTGTCGCTGTGTGCTCACGCTGTGTGTCGCTGTGTGCTCACGCTGTGTGTCGCTGTGTACTCACGCTGTGCTGCGCGGCGCTGAGCACGGCGCTGTAGGGCGCGGGCGCGGCGGGGGCGAGCGCGCGCTGTATGTCGGGCCGCAGCCGCTGTGTGCTCACGCTGTGTGTCGCTGTGTGCTCACGCTGTGTGTCGCTGTGTGCTCACGCTGTGTGTCGCTGTGTGCTCACGCTGTGTGTCGCTGTGTACTCACGCTGTGCTGCGCGGCGCTGAGCACGGCGCTGTAGGGCGCGGGCGCGGCGGGGGCGAGCGCGCGCTGTATGTCGGGCCGCAGCCGCTGTGTGCTCACGCTGTGTGTCGCTGTGTGCTCACGCTGTGTGTCGCTGTGTGCTCACGCTGTGTGTCGCTGTGTACTCACGCTGTGCTGCGCGGCGCTGAGCACGGCGCTGTAGGGCGCGGGCGCGGCGGGGGCGAGCGCGCGCTGTATGTCGGGCCGCAGCCGCTGCAGCCGCTCCAGCAGCGCCCAGCACGCGCCGCCGCCGCCGCACTTGCTGGCGCGGTGGCGGCCCCGCGCGCACGCCCGCTGAAAGTCAAGTCAAATAGGTATAGGTATAGGTCGGGGTGGGCTGTTTTTCGCATCCAGGCGACCATTAGCCCATTTTGCCTGATAGGCGGGCATTATTGCCAGCCCAGCTCATCCAGGAAGTCCAGTAGCGACCTTGGATTGCTAAAAGGGTGTATCTAAAAAGGAAGTTCTTAAAAGGTGGACAGCTAAAGGGGGTTTCGTAAAAGAGGGGTAGCCGATAGCTAAAAGGGGGAGATAAAAACACGTCACACGATAAGAAGAAGGAGAATAAGTTGTCTCACCTCAACATCAGCAACCAACACAGCAAAGCAGTCCTTTAACATTTGAGCCACTAAGCCGGGCAGCCGAGCTACTGGCATTAGCCCCAGTAACGCGCGCTGCTCGGTCCGCGCCAGCCATTAGTAATAAAAGGCGATAGCTAAAAGGGGAGTACCTAAAAGGGGGTTGCTAAAAAGGGAGTAGCTAAAAGTAAAGTACCTAAAAGGGGGGTTGCTAAAGGGGAGTAGCTAAAAGTGGGAATAAAAACACACGCCACACGATAAGAAGAAGAAGAAGACTCACCTCAACATCAGCCGCGAGCACAGCAAAGCAGTCCTTCAACACTTGAGCCACTAGGCCAGGCAGGCGCGCCACCGGCACTAGCCCCAGCAGCGCGCGCTGCTCGGCCCGCGCCAGGCGACACACGGCCGCCGCCGTCGCCCCCGCCGCCGCGGCCTCCGCCTCCTCGGCCGCTAGGGCCTCCGCCCCCGCGGGCTCGGAGTCTTCCGAGTCTGGGCAACGACAGCTCAAATATACTACTGTTTTATTGTCTTTCTTTTGCGCAATGTAACGGAATAATAGTAATAGTTCATTGTTTCAAGCGCATTAGGATCTCAAATTTATTAGGTAAACCACAGATGATATAGAAACATTCTTTCGATCAAATTCAGAACAGAAAATTTATACTTAGTCAAAATAAAACGGTCATTCGGTTAAATGTTCTGAGGTTCATACGAGCAGATTAAAAAAAAGTATAAAGTTTTCAAGGGAGCCGTTGTGTTGTGCAGTCAAATTGTTTTCGAAAACCTATACGGGACTCCCGTATATGTGATTCTTTGTACAGAAATGCTCAAACATAATAGGCCTGTCTCATTGTCTATCTTTTGCGTTTCAACTGCAGATAAGAAATGTCCCACGTCGATCGAATAAAGGCTTTAGTTTATAACATTAGCATAGTATAAAAAAGGCAGTCGCGAGGAGTCTGTATATACCTATCTCTCCCAATGATTTCATCGAAACGAGACTATATGGCCACGTAACAGTGAATGTCAGGTCATAAACTATTACATAAAAATAATGCTTTCACTACAACAATATTATGAGTACGCAAAAAAATACCAAGTCAAATTAGGTGGCAGTTATCAAGCCGCGCTTAAAACGGCCGAAATAGATGATCATTAAAATTTTTGAAGCTATCGAACAAGTAATATTCTAACAAAAACCAATATACTTTAACATACTTACAAGAATCGTTCATAGATCGTCGCGGTCCAATAGCCAGTCCTGTGGACTGCTCCAGTGTTTGTGAAGCCTTCAGCATTATCTTATTCGCGCGTTTCTCGATTCTGAAACATTATTTAATCATAATCCTTATAAGAAAAGGACAATTCGTCCCTCCCACGACTAACTGTCCTATCTCATGTTTCGTAAGTTTTTAAAAGCTACCCTATTACAATTAGATAAAGTTCAAACTCAATTAATCAAGGTTATGAGATAGGAGAGTTAGTCGTGCGAGGGACGAATTGTTTTAAGAGAACCAATGGTGAAGATGATGAGGCTTGGCAGAAGCTGCTGAATGTATGTAGTTCGGAATCTTACTGAGTGGAAACCAATAGGGAAGAATACTTTTCTTGAGATGATTATGTTCAAAAACTCTTCTTCCGATGATAATTATTCACTAAAAAGACTTACACTTTCTGTATTTTGCTTGTTTTCTTTGTCGTGCTGTCCGAACGATGCAGCATTGTTTTGGCTCTCTGCAAAATATACATTTTACAATTTTTATTTTCTATTATTATCGACATCATAGAAACCGGCAAGAGTACATAGTAGTTGAGGCAGGAGTCACAGTTTTGAAGTCCTAAGTTCAGTTTCTATTAAAGAATATCAATGAAGAAAAAGTTGTACATAATAACAAACGTTAATCAACGAATTCAACTCACGGACAGAGGCTCCCCACGTATAGACCTGGAACCTGGAGCCAGCGAGAGATACGCAACGAGCGAGGAGTTGGAGCCGAAACGCTCGTTTCCTAATCAACTATATGCCACTCACGGACAGAGGGTCCCCTCTCATAGACCGCGATCTCAAGTAATCATTGAAGGCAGCCTGCGAGGAGTTGGCGGCGGGCGCACGCACCGCCAGCAGGCTCCGGCGCAGCAGCGCACAAACCTAGCTATCAGTGTGCCTGAACGCTTGCTTCCTAAATCTTAGGTTATTATCGCAGCATATATTTTTCACCTCTCCAGCACGAAAAGGGTGCATTTGGTCCCAAAAACTCAAAGCAAAAACGGTTTTTGCTGCAAGCGTGAGAAAAAGAGATTCGAATTTCGAACACCATCTTTTGCGGGGCGCTGAAAAAAATATGGGCGATAGTTCCTTCAGCAACTCATTTTAGCCTAGCGATTTAACTCATAGGCACAAAATGTTGTCTGTTATTTAGTGAAATTTAAGCTAAATTTTGCTATTGCATTTTTAAACACGTAATGTTTAAAATAAATATGTACTTGTAAACATGAATATCGCTTACTTAAAAATATCATGTTTGGTCCTGAAAGGCAGCGGCACCCAAACAACCTAGCTATCAGTGTTCCGAAACGCTCCCTTCCTAAAGTCACCATATACCACTCACCGACAGAGGATCCCCGCTCATAGACCGCGACCTCAAGTAATCCTTGAAGGCAGCCAGCGAGGAGTTGGCAGCGGGCGTTCGCACCGCCAGTACTGCGCCGGCGCAGCAGCGGCCCGCCGCCGCCAGCCAGCCCGCCGCGGCCCGCAGCGCCTCTAGCGACGAGTTCGTGGAGCCGCTGTTGCTGACGCTCACGCTTTCTACGCTCGAGTCTAGTCGGGGAATGGTGGGGGTGATTTTAGTATTTTTGTTGTGGTTTTGTGTGAAAATCTTATCTTAATTTGCGTTTAATTAATAGGTATCTTAAGATAGGACATATAAAACAATCTTTTATAACAATTATAAAATTATCAAGTTTAAATTATTTAGATATTTGCATATATTAATATTTTTACAATATTTGCGTTTTGCAAAGGATTCAGAACAGCTTATACTTAATTTTTTAAATACCAACAATTTACTTGTTGAGAAACATTAATGAGTTCACATGTTCAATACCTACATATATTGTTATATTGCCGACAACCAAAAAATCTACTACAAATTCTCAGTTTGATATTGCCAATATTTTTGAACCTACTTTTCGTAATTTGCAGTTCAAATAATTATATCCCAGCAAAAACATTGGAATGTAAAATAAGCCAAGTCGTACACTGCGCCCTCTATAGCCTCTACACTGTAAAAAAAAGTTATCAGATCCCACTATTTACCGCCAAGTTTGTATTGTTTTATCATTGAATCGCCAATTCGATAATTTTATCATAAATTACGCACATATTCTTATTAAAAACCAATATTTTATGATTCTATAATTTACATAATATCTGTTTTTATATTAAAAAAATATTGTGACCAGGCAATCGCACATCATAAACATGTTGCTATGTAGATAGGTACTGTCAGTTTTCTAAACATATATCAATAAACAGACATTACGTTAGGTGTTTACGTCCGTAAGTAATTTTTTTTTCATATTTTTGCTGTGCGATGCCAAGTCACAATATTTTTTGAATATAAAAAACAGATATTATGTAAATTATAGAATCATAAAATATTGGTTTTTAATAAGAATATGTGCGTAATTTATGATAAAATTATCGAATTGGCGATTCAATGATAAAACAATACAAACTTGGCGGTAAATAGTGGGATCTGATAACTTTTTTTTACAGTGTAGAGGCTATAGAGGGCGCAGTGTACGACTTGGCTTATTTTACATTCCAATGTTTTTGCTGGGATCTTACTTCTTTTTGTAGTACCTTCTTTTTTTTCGGGTATAATTTCTTGAACGTCGGCTATCGATTTTCTAAGAGCCCACTCTCTAGCGATGGGCGTTTTAAAACGTAAATAGTTTCTGTAACTATGTATTGGTGCAATAACCGAAATACGGTATTCGGTATTACGAAAACTATGTATTTCCGAAACTATTTATTGGGAACAACTGAGAAGCATGTTTCAAATCTCAAGTTATTGCAAGTCATGCATTATTTGGCAAGAGTGTCCCTTTCTCACTTACGAGGTTTGCAAAAGACCGTCTTGCTATCAAGGAATAATTTCTCGTACGGAAGTGTTTCAGAACACGCACGAGCAACGAAAAAACACAGGAGTACGTTCAAAGTCTACGTTCTGACAGCAACGGTTCTGTCTGACAACAGGACGGACTATACCAAATCTCGCAAGTGTGAAAGGGACACCAATGTACACACAATACCATGTTTACCACCATAACGCGATAACCCTAATAACCACAGATAACTGGTAACGTAGAAATACCAACACCCTACAATACCACTATTGTTTTCTCGGTCGCCGATACATAGTTATTAAAATAAATAGTTTCAAAACCCGTTATTGGGTACTGATAACTAGTTGCGTTTCGGTATTGGAAATTCGCATACCGACCCACCTCTACCACTCTCTGTCTCTATTACTTTTTCGTAATGGTTTTGCCATAATTTTATTATTGTTTTATTTATTGTTACCCACGATTATCATCACACGATTACGATTACAACCTTTGAATGCAACAAACATTGAATATGACCTTATTTCAGGAGAAGTACAACTCTATAGCGCGTTTTAATATAAGCTATAATTATGATGTAAAGTATACAAGTATTTCACAACAATGTACCAGGCCTAGATAGTTCAATGAATAGCACCATCGAACGCAGTCGCAAAGTGCAGGTTCGAATCTCGGGTTAAAGTTCACTTTTTGTTTTTTTTTGTTATATTTTTGAATCGTAAGACCTAAAGAGTTTAAAAACTAAAACCCGACTATTCCATCTTATCCTAAGGGTTATTTGTACAACAATATATTTTATAGTCTAACAGTATAATGTTAGTAACCGATCCTTTAGGGCAAGATGGCATACGACCACGGCTATTCTCTGAACATCACTAATAATATCTTCTTGTTTCATACTTTTCTGACAGAGATTTTCTGTAGTCGGGTTTTAAACTTTAAACTTATTTTTTTCATTATTTTGGAGTTTGGCTCACATTATCGAGCGAATGCAAGCAAAGCAGCGTGCAACAACTAGTAATATATATTATTGAAATGTGCTCATTAAGCCATTTCATTTGAAGTCCCACACGGTACCCTTTAAAATAAAAATTCTGGTTATGACTTTATGTCCTCCAGAGGGCACTATATTGAATTTAGTGTTACATCACATATCCTATAACCAGTGGACAATCAAAGCGCTTCTAATGATACCTCACTTGTCGGATTATGATAAGTAGAAGTTATGCGAGAACGGTTGTAAATACATACATACAAACATAATAAAATCATAACCCTCCTTTTTGCTTCGCCGTAGTCGGGTAAAAAGATAAAGAAAGCTTTATATTTTTCACGCGTATTTGCCCATAGTGGATTTGTACTTATGTTGAAAGCTCTGAACAACCTATTTTCTATGCAATAATATTTTTAATATCGCTAGTATAATAAGAGAATTAATTATAACCCTCCTTAAAAACATAACCCTCCTTTTTGCTTCGCCGTAGTCGGGTAATAACAGGACTCTTTTTTACCTGACTGCGTGACAGTGATAGAAAATAATAGATTTTACTCGTGTATTGAGAAGACATCGATCTGGTATCGGGTTATTTTATTAGATAGTTTCTACTGAATAAATTCTGATCATTTGGTGCTTTATTAAAATTATTCGACATTTGCTAATCCATTGGCCATTATCTGTCTGTGCTCTGCTACTTACAATTATCTATCGATGATGAAAAAGGCTTTTAGCCTCCTGGCGACGAGTAGCGTATCACTTTAGTACATGCTACTCGACACTAGATGTCTCTTCTACTTTGGGCACGGCAGCACCCCATTACATTATCATTATCAGATACAATAGTTAGGTCAACAAGTCAACAGTACGTCTACTGGCTACTAGATGTCACTATGCTCTGTATGAAAGATATTTTCTTATTATCACTATGCAGTCAATAATGAACTTTTTTCTCATTTTTTAATTTTTTTTCTGGTTGCTTACACGTGTTTTATATTAATTTATTTTTTAATGCCTTTGAAGGTACCTAGTTGAAATAATCTTGAGGAAACGAACGACGTTCAAGCTCCGTATCACGGAAGCGAATCTCTATGTTTAATATTTGCAAATCTAATGGAATATTCAATATTCCTTAACTTTACAAAGATTAAAGTGTTTTATATAGGTATGTGGAGTAAGTTTGATGCAGATGAATTATGCAAATCGTTATGATTTGTTTCAATGTAAGGTCATGGTCCTTTATGATGATTCGGAAATAAGGAAGTAGTTTTGCTAGGATTTTTTTGATGATTTCGCACGTTGTTGGGAACGATTTCGAAACTCATACTTCCAAATAAGTTGTCCTTTCGATGATACCGAAGATATGTTTCGACTGGTCCTATATCGTTCAGCTGGCAGGGTGGTAGTGATTTCGGCTTTGATGAAGAAACTCGTGTTTCAAACCTTGTATGGACAATTTCGTTTTTTAACTTCATTTTTATATTTTTGCCTTAGTAATAATGAAATGATAGCATATTTTTTTATTCTGTTTATTTTAAATGAATTAAGTTTAGTTATACTAAAGGTCATATTTGTAGATATTTTTATTTAATATATTTAGTACTGTTTTTATTGACAAAGGTACGTTAGTATTATATTATCTGTGCTAAGGGGAAGGCGGCTGCCAAACCTTCAACTAGGTGGCGCTACTAGAGTGATGCACTTGTGACATTGTGTTCTTCATTTATGGACAAACTGTGTTTAATTGTTCACTTTTATTTGATATTAGTTAATTAATCATTTACATTTTTAATAAGACATTTAATGCCGGCATCGAATTGTCTCAAACCACTGTAGCGCTATCTATTAAGAGCTTACTGCCACCTTCCCCATTCCAAGAACCCTTTATTAAATCATGAACATCACAAGCATGTCTTTAATTTGGTTTTATTTTTGTTTTGCTCTTGCTTTTTTTTCCTGTTTGAGTCTACGTTACTATACTAAAATAATACTATTACGTGTATGTTAATATCTTCAGGTTTCTTGTTTTCCATTTAACCCGAACCTGAAACGTTGATAACTTGTCGATATCTTTCATTCAGATCACAGTGACATCTAGTGGCTATTAGATATACTGTTAATTTGTTAATTTATATTAAGTTAACATGTATTTCACCATCCGTGTAACTGTCTGAATAGCTCACTTCGTGAAGGAGGCGTACATGTGACTAGTTATCACGGAGGTGCGGCTTCGAGTCCCCATAACTTGTTTTTCAAAGATCTTTTTTATGTTTTTTGTTTTTTTTAACACATGTTTTTTTTAATTTTTCCGTTATCAGTACATGAAATACAAGCTACACACCAAATTTCAAGTTCATAGCCTTGCTAGAAGTACCTTAGCTTTTTGATGATCGGTGAGTGAGTCAGTGACAAAATCAGGGATTTTTGACTTGAGATATTATCTAAACTATATTAGGTAAAAAGTTTTAATTTGAGGTCAAAGATAGGTTCAGTAAGTACTTTTGGAAACCGGAATTTTTAACTTCTACCTTTATCCAGAACGAAGATACAGGGTGCCTAAAAGCACCGTGAGTTGCTTCGAGAAAAGGATACGGGTGCCTCCGTCCGCCTTATTTTGCTTCGCACAACGACTTGGCGGAGCCACTACCGTGGCTCCAGATTCAAAAATTTTAATGAAATTTCAACTTTATCAACAAAAACCAAAATGGCATACCATCCTCCAGGGCTATCATGTCCATGATGGTGGTGGGTGACAGCGGCCGCGTGTTCCGCGCCAGCAGCTCCTCAAACGCATTCTCCAGTTTCTGGACCCCGGTATTGTACAGCTGATTCTGTATAGCGGTAAAATTGTATGGATTATTTGCATGGATTCAATTCAGCTTCAGCTTTAGACAAAACAAAATGATATCTTCGAAACAGATGGTCAGTCATAAAAAAATGATTTAATTAAATAATACTACCTATGTTATAGTTTCTTAATATTCTTATGTATTTGAATACTTATAATCATTTTATTGGTTACTTTTTTCAAGACATATTTTACTTCCTACAAAACATAAATTGAAGGTGACATGTACTATATTACATTAAGCACTTACGATATTCTCCAGTTCAACACTCTGAGGGTTGTTCTTATTGAAGTACGCTTGCGCTTCAGACAACTTATCTAAGGCCTGAAACAAAAATAACAATAATTATGTATCTTCTTTTTGGCTTTCAAAGAGTCTTATATTTTTAATTATAAAAAAAAGGTTAATCGTGACAAAAATAACAAAAATTGATATAAAAATGTGATTTCGCATCCAAACCTCAAGGTAAATGTTTAGAGATTCCGTGGAAGCAGTGTGAGGCCCAGCCTGAATGAGGTCGGCCAGCTCTCTGGTCACCATGTAATAGTTTATCACATGGTCCAGAGCTTTCACCGTACGCTCCATGTCTGAAATAATGTTATGTTTTTTATCTCAGCCATTTTGTACTTTGAAAGGCATGATAAGTTAATAAATGTACATCAGTCTGAATAAGTGTTTCATGTTGACAAGTGAATAAATGGCACACAGAAAACTTTTCAGGAATCAGTTAATAATCAGTTAAAATGGAATATTTTGCGATTAAACTCCTGAAGTGTTCATTTTTGGCACATACTGATATATGACACATACTATGGTCTGTTGTTACGTGTGATTTTTACACTCATTGATTTTTGAAAGTGTAAATACTGTGTTGCCATTATTATCTTAAATCTGGAAAAAAGTGTAACATTTGGAGTTTTAAAACCACTGATTCAAGTAGGCCTCCTCCAAATTCTTCCACTTTCAATTTCAGTAGTCTTTCTGATCTCATCAGAGTACCTTTTCAGTTGCCTTCCTCTTACTCGACTCAACTGGAACACAACTTTTGTTGTTTTAAGGCTACCAAAGCTTCTTGTCTATCCTTCTTCATCCAAGGATACTTCTATAAATACTTCTCTGAGGGGTTCTTAATTTGTGTTCCACTTTTTTAACATGCATGTTTCACTAGTTTTCTTTACTTAATCTAATAAAGATTAGCTGATGATCTTAATGACCTCATAAAACATTGAAATGTAATGACTGATGCGTGTCTTCATTGACAATGGCTACTCACTGTGATGTATTTGCTGCAGTCTTGCTGTGTCCCCATACAGAGGCAGCACAGCACTCTCAAGTTGTTGCAGTCGCTGCTCGCACGCACCCAGCACGCAGCACACATCGTTAGCCAGGGAGGAACTGCGGTTTGCAGCCGCTTTCAACTCTTGAATATTGCTTATCTCCTGGTACATAGTAATATAAAATTGTGGTTACGGTGCAATTAAGACGGCTGCCCTGTAGGACTTAGCACTTACACAAAATATTTTACGTTCTGTATTAAGCGTTGGAGTGCAGTTAAAGGGGCTACTAAAACTATTGATATGTCAACAACTCTGGGAGATATTGGTCTATTCCATTATCTTCTACAAATGAATTATGCCTACTATGTAAAGCTATTTGTTTGTATCGGACAAAATTACCGTAGTGACAACCATATACTTTCAAAGAAAGAAACAGCTTTGACAAACAATAGGGTAAACGCCCCTTCCTGAAAAACTTAAGCTAAGGCATTGCAATCTCTTTATACGTCCAAGCGGCATAAGTCTGTAGATGAGACCGGAAGGGAAAATGAATAAATCCTAATAAATTACAGAAAGTTACCTTCTTCAATTTCATTTCGATTTCGAACTTTTTCTCAACGGCGTACATGTTGTAATTGTAACTTGAGACGATAAGTACACTAAAACACAAACATTTAATAATATTTTTTTTTGACTATTTTAAATCTATTTTATTAGAAAATCACAAAATTATATCCACAATAATAATAAAACAAGGTACCATCCAAAATGAGATAATATTTATTTAACAACAGTCTGTCTCTTTCACAATTAAAAGATTTTGAATAGGCTATCCTGTAATAACTCTCTCAGAAGTGTTTTGGAACGAATCCCAAGTTTTGAGACTTTTTTCCTTCCTGTCACTGTCACTTTTCAGATCGGATACACAAACTGGGCCTCGTTCCGAGGGTGGACTCAACATCAACCGATTTTTGTATCCTCTTAACGGTTGCTGTCAGAGTGTGTGTACCTTCTTATGCTTAATTGATTTTAAAAATTAGTAACTTTTATCATCTACCACCTTCTTTTCTGAGGTTTTCTTTTTTTTCGGTACAACGCCGATCATTTTTTTTTTTAATATAAAAACTAGCTGGGAGACCGACCTTCGCTCGGTCAATAGGAGCGTTTATAACTTAAGGCGCTAAGTAGCGTCAAATCGGAATATTTAATTTAAATTCTTGAAATACGTAATACTTAGCTATCACCATGGAAAAGATATAAAACATACTTGAAATAATACAAAATATTACAAAAAAAATTGACTTGAACAGAGTCATAGACATCACAAAAACTTTGATGAATTTTTTTCCTGTAAACCCTGCAATTCTGTCAGAAACAAAACATTCGTTTATGTTGAAACCAACACACAAAAATCGTCAACTTTAATACCTTCAGTTTAACGCACTACTGCGCATGCAGGTCACACAAGTTGTTGAACTTGTTCTTGGACGATTTAAAACTAGAGTAGGCATTGGAGAAATCGTCGAACAAATTCTGCCGATTTTTGCGGGGGGTGAGGTTACTACTGCATAGATTTTACAAAACACTGACGCTAAAGGGGTTCGAACTACTGATGTGCCATGCCCGGTAATATTCCCGCAAGACAGAGACAGCGCTCTATAATACATATAGCGCCGTCCCTTAGTAATTTACCCATGGGAATATTCCCAAAATTCCCAAGGATGGCGCTATATGCAATATAGAGCGCTGTCTCTGTCTAAGGTAATGTTCCCGGTAACGGCACATCAGTAGTTCGAACCGTTAATATAATAATATAATAGAGTCAAATAATAAGAAGAATATAATAATAAGAGTAATATATATAATGATGCCAAGGGCTTACCAATTGAGGGTAAAAAAAAAAAAAAAAAAAAAGAGTCTGACAAATGAAAGCGTGACCTGAGAAAACGCGGCAAATTTGAAAAATCTTCATGTGGTATCACCACCTATAGCAGGAAAAATAGGTTTAATACTTGTGTAATAAATCTTTAAAAACGATTGGTGTATGGATTGTGTTAAGTGGCAAAAAGTTGATATACATATGGTTCATTCCAATCAAAAAAAAGCAAAACGTAAACAAACTTACTATGGAACTGACACATGTCAATGTCATCTGCATACTATCTTTGTTTACCTTTTGCTTTTTTTTGATTGGAATGAAGTATACACATGTACATATAAATACATACATATACGGGGTGTAACAGAAGTGTGTGACAATACTTCAAGGTTGGCTTTTACCCATCAAACTGAACAACTTTTGTTCTACAACTTTGTTGAAATCGCAAAAAATTTTTTGGACTTTTCATACAAACTTGGTTCGCCAGCTGATCGATTTGTATGAAAAGTCCAAAAAAAATTTTGCGATTTTAATAAAGTTGTAGAACAAAAGTTGTTCAGTTTGATGGGTAAAAGCCAACCTTAAAGTATTGTCACACACTTCTGTTACACCCTGTATAGTATATAGATATAATTAACAGATTTATGGGCATATATAAAAAAAACACATGTTTGTATTTATTCACATAACATAATCTTATTTATTTTAGGTAGCATAGGAACCATAATATTACGTAATATACACATTTATCACCACATATTATTCTAAGATCCCGAAACATTTTATCATCGTACTCAAAATGTGACTCTAAAAATTCGACCTGCAGGGATAAAAAAACCACCTACATAATAAATATGAATATTAAGCCAACAACTATCAATATTATCAATTGTACTAGTCTAGAAATGTAAACATTGTTGTTTTTTTTTGGAAAACAACTTGTTACCTCTCTTGTTTTTGTCTGAATTTACTGATCATGGTATGTAGCATTTGTCGGACTTTATCTGGGACAAATCACACATGGTCATCTGGCCCCAAACTAGGATTCCCTGTATCCGTACCTTTAGAAAATTGCGTGTCACGATCAGACCAATGTTACTCGATACGTTGATAAACAATATCCTAAAGCTACAATATTCTAAACTCCTGGGTTGGTGATATACTTATAATAATCGTATTAAAAAGTTAGCATGGGAGCCCTAAATCACTTTTTTATTTTCTAATATCTCGCCAACCCGGCACTTTAGAATATTATTACTTTAGGACATTGTTTATGAACGTATCCCCTATCAATTAACGTTGATCTGATCGTGGCACGCGATTTTCTTAAAAAAAACCAAGATGTCCATGCCAAAAGGTATTCGAACCTTTTGGCATGCCCTATGTCGCGTATTTACAATATAAATGTGTTACATACATACAAAAACTTACACGCACTCATTGCACTCGAAACGTATCTCGTACGATGGTCACATGAATATGGACCTTATAACTACAGAGGAAAGATAAATATTTTTTTTTCAAATTCCCAACTAGTCTCGTGAGGATTGTACATAAGGCGCATTTTAATCATCCAATCAAATTTCTACACGAAGACGAGACTAAGCGGGAAATTTGAATTCATCCAATCAAATTCAAGTAACTCCCCGCGAGACTAATTGTGACTAAGGGCGGGAAATTTGGATTTAAGTTTTAAGTTTCTAAATTATGAAGAATTGGATAGATTTATTGCATTACTTTTACTTTATTTTGAAAGATAACACCATCCTTTTCTGAAATTGACATGTATTACTTTTTTTCCAATAAAAATATTGCACTGAATGCAATTTTATACTGGAGCTCATCTCGGTTAGAAGTTTCGTGTAGCACCTTTAAGACAGCACTGCGAAGTTGGGTATATAAACGAGCCTGACATTTAAACTAAACACGTATCTTTGGCAGAGGGGAACACCTGTAAAGGCTACTCCAGTTCTAAATCCTCCAAGAACTTGCCTGAGTCTGTCACACACCACACAAAGCAGTCAGTGGAAAGGAGACAGCGACTAGTAGAGTATCAAGATTCATTCGCCGAAGTTGCCAGTATTATAGATTATAGAAGCAAGCATGTAATCCTTTTGAGTGTTGATGAGTTGTGTTGTATATGGTGTGTGTATGAACTGTGACCTTTTTATAAATAAAATGGTTTATTTGCAGAATCGTGGTAATCAGATAGTATAAATGTATGACAATGTTCATACATTTCCGTTTCCGTGGGAGAGCCATGCTTCGGCACGAATGGGCCGGCTCGACCGGAGTGATACCACGGCCTCACAGAAAACCGGCGTGAAGCAACGCTTGCGTTGTGTTTCGCCGAGTGAGTGAGGGTACCGGAGGCCCAACCCCCCCCCCCCCCCCCCCCCCAATGATAGCGCAGTTACCAAATTTGTTACCCCAGGAGGGTACCAGCTGCGCTAGCGCTGGAGAATCCCTCTCTGGACGTCCATGCTCAGGATACAATGTGCCTGAGCCTGGACGTCCAGGCCGCCCCTCGTCGTACTCTGGGGGGGGCATAACAGCGCTCCATCATCCAGTTGCACAAGGGAAGGGCAAAAACACCTTGGCACCCCCTGCCACGCTGGCCGTGGACTTCTGCAACATCAGGGGCTTACACTCAAACATTAATGCTGTTCACTACCACCTAGAGACAGCAAAGCCGGCCTTGCTCTTCCTGACCGAGACACAGATATCGTCCCCAGCAGACACATCATACCTCTCCTACCCTGGGTATGGACTGGAACACTCCTTCGTGCCTAGGGCTGGAGTGTGCGTGTACGTTAGAGACGATATCAGTTCTCGCCGTCTCAGCAACCTTGAAGGTAGGGACCTCTCCACCATATGGCTACGTGTAGACGGCGATGACCATCCCCGCGTCTATTCGTGCCTATATAGGTCCCATACCGGCGATGGCGAAACTGACCGACTCATTGAGCACATCCAAATGGCTGCAGATACTGTGCAGCAGCAGATCCCATCCGCTGAGATCGTGGTACTCGGCGATTTTAACGCCCACCACGCCGAATGGCTCGGTTCTAGCAAGACCGATCATGCGGGGAGATCTGTTCACGACTTCGCCCTGGCATATGGTTTGACACAACTGGTTACTACGCCCACGCGAATCCCAGATGTGGAGAACCATGAACCTTCACTGTTGGACCTTCTGCTGACTTCTCATCCGGACGGCTACCAAGTATCCGTTGACGCCTCACTCGGCTCTTCGGATCACTGCCTTATCCGGAGTACGGTGCCACTCACGTGCCCGCCGCGACCGCGAGTCGCCTGTCGCCGTCGTGTGTGGCATTACAAGTCAGCAGATTGGGATGGGATGCGGTCTTTCTTTGCGTCCTACCCTTGGGGGCAGGTTTGCTTCACGCCGGATGATCCCAACTTCGCTGCCGATTCTGTCGCTGATGTGGTGCTGCAGGGTATGGAGCTTTTTATCCCATCCTCAGTGGTCCCCATTGGCGGCAAATCCCAGCCTTGGTTTGGTCGGTCCTGCAAAAAGGCTTCTCGCCGAAAGCAGGAATGTTACCAAGCCTGGGCAAATGCGGCGAAGGTACGGGATGAAAAGACCAGCGTATTAAAAAAGGAGTTTAACTTTGCCTCCAGGTCCTTCAAAAGAGACATTGCCAGGGCAAAGTCAGCGCACATAGGCAGAATTGGCGAGAGACTAGAGCGTCTTCCTTCGGGAACTCGTGCGTTCTGGTCTCTGGCCAAAGCTGTCCAGGGGAATTTCTGCACGCCATCATTTCCACCACTGCACATGGGAAATGATTCATTGGCCCACGACGCAAAGGAGAAAGCCGATCTTCTAGGCAAACTCTTTGCGTCCAACTCAACGTTGGATGACGGGGGAAACGAGCCGCCGACCATACCGCGGTGCACGAGCTGTATGCCGGATATCCGGTTCCACCAACGCTCAGTGCGTAAAGCACTTTTTTCCCTCGACATTCATAAGTCGAGTGGGCCCGACGGAATCCCTCCTATCGTGTTGAAGGTGTGTGCTCCAGAGTTGGCTCCAGTTTTAACGCGCCTTTTTCGGCTCTCATACTCCACTGGCGTAGTCCCGAAGTCATGGAAGACAGCTTTGGTGCACCCGATCCCTAAAAAAGGTGACCGCTCGAATCCGTCCAACTACCGGCCGATAGCCATAACCTCCTTATTCTCAAAGATAATGGAGTCCATTATCAACAGCCAGCTCCTTCGGTACCTAGAGGACCGCCAGCTGCTTAGTGACCGACAGTACGGTTTCCGTAAGGGCCGGTCCGCTGGTGATCTTCTTGTCTACCTGACACATCGTTGGGCACAGGCGATCGAGACTTTCCTTCTTATGGGCTTCCCGAGGAATTATGCAAATGGGTCACTAGTTTTCTTGCAGACAGAAGCATAAGGGTCGTAGTCGACGGTGCATGCTCAGATTCTATGTCTGTGAATGCTGGTGTCCCTCAAGGCTGTGTGCTTTCGCCTACACTGTTCCTTCTGCATATCAATGATATGCTGCAAATCAGCAGCACTCATTGTTATGCGGATGACAGCACAGGTGATGCCTTCTATACCGGCCGTGCCAATATTTCTCGGGAAAGCGTCATCGAGAGCCGAAACAAACTTGTGACGGAAATTGAGGCCTCTTTAAAGAAAGTCTCAGAATGGGGTCGACTTAATTTGGTCCAATTTAACCCCACTAAGACACAAGTTTGCGCGTTCACTGCCAAGAAAATGCCATTTGTCGTATCACCTCGTTTTGAGGACACTCCCCTAAATGCCTCAGCTAGTATCGGAATTCTTGGTGTCGACATATCGAGTGAAGTCCAGTTCCGTGGCCATCTAGAGGGTAAGGCTAAATTAGCCTCGAAGAAGCTTGGTGTGCTCAATAGATCGAGACAGTATTTCACTGCGGCGCATCGCCTGCAACTTTATAAGGTGCAGGTTCGGCCTCATATGGAATACTGTTCTCATCTCTGGGCAGGGGCACCCCAGTACCAGCTTCTCCCTCTGGACCGCATTCAACGAAGGGCAACTCGAATCGTCGACTGCCAGGATATTTCAGATCGGCTTGACTCCCTGGCGCTGCGTAGAGATGTAGCCTCGCTCTGCATTCTCTATCGCATGTACAATGGGGAGTGCTCCGAGGAATTGTTCGGATTGATCCCTGCCGCCTCTTTCCGCCATCGTTCTACGCGACAACATATTCATCCCCATCACATAGATGGTTGGCAGTCCACAACTGTGCGTTTCACTAGAAACTTTCTGCCTCGCACAACCAAACTGTGGAATGAATTGTCGCCTGCGGTATTTCCGGACCGATACGACATTCAAACCTTCAAGAAAAGAGCGTACTCCCAAATCAAAGGCCGGCAACGCACTTGTGACTCCTCTGGTGTTGCGGGTGTCTATGGGCGGCGGTAATCGCTTACCATCAGGTGATCCGTCTGCTCGTTTGCCACCTCTGCCATAAAAAAAAAAAAAAAAAAAAAACATGATTCACCAAGCTATGCTAAGCATGCAAAATTTTAGTACACCATGATTTATCATTAAACGGATTAAACCAGTGTTTTCAACCTGTGGGTCGCGACCCCAAAGTTTTTCAAATCACTGACATTTTGTATGTTTATGAGCCTAAGTGGGGGGGGGGGGGGGCTGGGTTTGCAAGAAATTATTAATTTGTATGGGGGTCGGGTAATGAAAAAGGTTGAAAAACACTGCATTAAACTATAGCAATTTAAATTATAATAAAAAAAATATGTTTATTTTCCAGAACACATAATTAAACTTACTTATAGAAGTATTCATGTCATATTTAAAAAGCATCATTGAAAATTATAACATAATTATAATAACTTGCATTACACCAAAGAGTAAAGTAACTATACCTTACACTCTTACACTATATACAGACAGACTGTCAAAAAAGTCTTGAAAGCGGATTTTGTTGGAACTAAATTTATTTCTGATGGCAACCTCAAAATTCTGAGAACATCAAGGAATTCACAACAACTTTGTTGTAGATTACTTGGCGCATGTTTTTTGTTGCACGTTTTCAGGTGCACATTTTTGACGCACGTTAAGGCCTCCCCTTCATTCGTTGATTATGCTCGAGTGTTGCCATGTTGAAACAAACAGCGCCCTCATTTATTTTCAAGACTTTCTTGACAGACTGTACTTGTCTTGCTTAGTGTAGTCTTGCGTCTACATTTCCCCGTATTGTCCAAACGCCTAGAGACTTTTTGATTATTTGAGGTTTTAGTGCCTTTTAAAAGAAGTCCTATGATCATATTCTGCTCATTTGTGCCGCTACGGTTGAAGAAATATTCAAGTGTATTGGTGGGTAAGACAAGGAAATGCTTTTGACATCTTAACCTAAAAATTTTCGAAACCAGGCAGCGAAGACCTCGTTTTCCTTGAAAAAACTTTTGTGACGGAGAAAAAAATAAGATCCAACAAACGTCCGACTTAAAATTTGCATTACTTTTGATAAAACTCGACTCAGATGGTGGTACCGAGGATTTCGTCGGGCCCACCTGAAATCAGGACAATGCGCCTGTGCAGACACAAACTAATTAGCGGAACACTGTCACAAATCGCAAACGATTATTTGTAACGCATTCGCAACATTTGTGACGCAACAGAAAAAAGATATAAGCGATCGAATCTTCGAGGCATTTCCCCGTCTGGCCCACCAATACACCTCAATATCTCCGCAAGTTTGGCGTCACAAACGTAGTAAAGTAGCTCCAGGTGAATGTTTTCTGCGTCACTAAAACCTAGTTTAACAATAAAAGCATTATATGCGTTAGATGCAGAGATATCAAAACCTCAGTTTATATGGAGATATTGAGTAGGGTGTGTCATGTTTCTCTTTTTGTTGGACAACTCACTTTTTAGCAGATCATAAAAAAGAAGTAGATTTGATTTAAAGTGTTTAATATACTAATACCTATGTAACAATTAATTTATGCATTTAACAGGTTTTGGCAGCATGACCACGATATTAGTTACGACTATAGAATGCCGCCGGTCGCTTATGCCACAAACACAGCAGCATAATAGTCTTAAGAAAAAAGTATTGCTTGTACTGATACCTTTCTCACCTTATACCTCGCCCCATGTAATAATTATGAAATTCTGAAAAACATTTCATTAAAATGTAAAAATTCCGGAGTCTGAGAGGCATGTCCATATTAATATCTACGTTTGTGGTCAATGACCCTTAATCAGTCTACCTACTCTGATCACTGTTATATGGCAAAAATTAGTACTGAAATAGTGCCTCCCACGTGCAAAATTTCAGAATGAATGCTTCAGTAACACCCAAGATATAACGGAAGGTTTTGAGGATGCTAAATGAACGCGTTATTTTGGCAGCCTCATCACATCATGGTTCCAGCAAAACTACGGCGAATTTCGAGATACAAAACAATCCAGAACTCCAGAGCTTCTTATATAGTCAGGATCTCAAGTTTAAAAATCTACATACATTTGCGTTTTGTTATTGCATCAGCAACATCATTTTAAGCTTCTCTACAAGAACAATATTAAAAACCGTGGTAAGTAGTATGAATATGTTTTAATCTAGTGAAAACATAATTTTATACTGTTGTCCTACAAAAATATAAATGAAATACACCCTACTTTTAATATCTTCATACAAATTTAGGTATTAATATCTCTGTATCTAATGCATAGAATGCTTTGATTGTTTACGATGATTTAGAGACGGAGAAAACATTCACCTGGAGCTACTTCACTACGTTTGTGACGCCAAACTTGCGGAGATATTGAGGTGTATTGGTGGGCCAGACGGGGAAATGCCTCGAAAGATTCGATCGCTTATATCTTTTTTTCTGTTGCGTCACAAATGTTGCGAATGCGTTACAAATAATCGTTTGCGATTTGTGACAGTGTTCCACTAATCAGTTTGTGTCTGCACAGGCGCATTGTCCTGATCTCGGGTGGGCCCGACGAAATCCTCGGTACCACCATCTGAGTCGAATTTTATCAAAAGTACTGCAAATTTCACGTCGGACGTTTGTTGGATCTTATTTTTTTCTCCGTCACAAAAGTTTTTTCAAGGAAAACGAGGTCTTCGCTGCCAGGTTTCGAAAATTTTTAGGTTAAGATGTCAAAAGCATTTCCTTGTCTTGCCCACCAATACACTTGAATATTTCTTCAGCCGTAGCGGCACAAATGAGCAGAATATGATCATAGGACTTCTTTTAAAAGGCACTAAAGCCTCAAATAATCAAAAAAACTCTAGGCGTTTGGACAATACGGGGAAATGTACATTAGTCTTGCTTGCTTGCTTGCTTGTCACTTGTGTTTTTGTCAAAGGCAAAGGTCACTTTTGAACTTTTTTACTAAACTAAACCCTTACTTCTCGTCAGTCTATTTCCTTTGACAAATACATACTTGGAAAACACCATCTTCCGTATCATCTGTGTTGCCATGTTAGAATATTTCAAAAGTATACGATAAGTAATACACGTGTCATGTGTATCCGAACAAACCTTGGTGACGTGCTTGAAATTTTTCGAGACGTGGCTGACGTTTCGTTGTTTAGTCGCTGCATTTTCTCATTTCGCTATTACTCTTACCACGAATAGAAATTCTGTTCACCGTCTGCTGTTTCACAAGGAAGAAAACAAAATAATCGGTAAGTTTTCAATGGATACAACATAAAATTCCCACAAAATATGTTTGTAATCACTTTCTCGTCATCCCATTCTAATACGATTTGGTTTTATTTCAGAAAATGGATCAAATCGCTAAGTTCATGGAGCCTGGCAAACAGTTCGTGAAGGACTCCATCAGATTAGTCAGGAGATGCACAAAACCAGACAGAAAAGGTGAGGTTTCATGCATAATCATTGAACAAAAGTCTAGGTACCTATTCTAGAAAGTGCCTGTATGTTCCATCATTATATGTAGGTAAGTCGACGGTCGACGTAGATTTTCTTGGCAAACATTGTTTGGCATCCATTATAAATATTATTATTGTATGTAACATTTTATTTGTCCAAGTTTCATAAATAAAATGACTATAAATCAGAAGTATTGCATAGAAAATAATTTGCCCTTGTAAAAATTTTTTATTTATTGTACCTAGTCTTTTAGTTGTATAAGGAATCTCATGGCAATTCAAAGTATAGGTTAACACTTTAACTGCCTCAGTCGGCTAGGGCCGACGACTGGTTTCTGTGTCACAGTCGCAAGGATTTGAGATTTTCATATGTTTTTGTTGGCTGAAGCCGACATTGGCGGTGGGGGCACGATTTAACAAAGAAGCCCCATAATGTGCATAATCCTTGGATGGATTGGATTACTTGGATGATTGGGGCATGTTAAGTGCCTTTCACTTTACTCAATCATCTAACGAGATAATGTTTTTAAAAAATCATAGCATCCCCACTGCTGGGTCATGGGTCAGTAAAATAGAAAAGATACTGAAATGAAAATGTATGAAAGTATAACTATAATTTATAATTTTATATGAATTGGTTACAGAAATACTCATTAGATAATGAGAAGAATCAAAATTTTTATTAATGTTAGACTTAATATAAACTTGCATAATAATATAGTACCCGTAACATTATGATAATTTTCCAAGAAGATTAGATTTAGTGTGAGTTAAACACAAAATTTTGATCTTTGCAGTTTAAGCCTTTATCAAATTGTAGTTAAAAATTACAATTACCAAATTATGGTTTTCATGTTCAGTGTACAAGTTCTGCACGATACAAACTTTTACTACTAGGTAGAAAAAAAGTCAATTTAAAAGAATGTGTAAAGCATTGACTGACTTGGTGGCTCAATAGTTAGTGCTCCTGACTACTTATCCGAGAGTTGTGGGTTCGATCCCCACCCAGGGCAAACATTTTTGTGATGAACAGATTTGTTTGCTCTGTGTCTGGGTGTATTATATATATATATGTATTTAAATGTACATGTGTATGTATATCAGTCTCTGGTTTCCATAATACAGATAATCTTAGTATGGGCCCAGAAGACCGTGTGTGATTTGTCCCGGATATTTATTACCTATTATTATCTACATAAATAAAAAACATTCTGAATTTGAGTTTGACATAATTATATCTTAATGTAACTTTTCTTGTTTCAGAATTCCAAAAGATCGCCATCGCGACAGCTATAGGATTCTGCATCATGGGCTTCATCGGTTTCTTTGTGAAATTGATACACATCCCGATCAACAACATCATTGTCGGTTCATAAGTCCTAGTGATAGCATAGTTAGCTCGTACTCTACTGTTAAGCCCTACGGACATCTAAGTTAATTCTCACAATAACTGCATATTGAGTTGTATTGAATTGCGTCCATCAAGGTGTAAAGAATAAAATTATTTTAATTTTTTATTTATTTATTTCATTGTTTTACTTCTTGTGAATGTTTATGCGTGATTCATATGGTTCAATTATTTATGGTTAATTAGTAAATGATCCAGTCCTCAATAATATTTTTATTTTATTCAACTAGGTAATCAAAATAATGGTGCAATTAGTGGATAATTAAAATAAATCAGTATTGATATTCATTTAGAAAGAATATATGAATGGCATTTGGAAATCGAATCATTAGTGCATCACACATAGAGTGAGCAGGGGTGGAAACTAGTCAGTAAAAGTCAGTTTTTTCAGAAAATGGTCAGTAAAGTCAGTATTTCTCAGCCATCTTAGCATTTTTCCGTCACAATTCAAATAAAAAGTATTTGTGTGTTAAAAACAATAATGGTACCTACCTATTACTAAATCAGTTATTTTTAAAGTAAGAGCAAAAACATATATTTTTTAAATAAATGCACTGCACACACCTATAAAAATAATATGTTTTTTTAAACATCCAAGTATAAACATTCCACTGCTCTAAAGTTAGAAACAACTTTGGTCAGTTGAAAATACAAACACCTTTGTAATATCATCTAGCTTGGGGGTACCTATAATCTCGCAATTACTTTGTCGAATAATGTATTTTTCTTATTATTGAGAATATCCTGTTAGACTATACTTTTAGTCTTCAATAAAAGTCAGTAAAGGGTCAGTAATTTTGAGTTCAGACGTCAGTAAAGTCCCTGAGTAAGTGTTTACATTAACAGTTTATATGACCTCTTGAAGTGAAAAGAAAATATAAAAACAATAAAAAATACTCTGTAAAGTTTATTTAAATAAAAATATTATGTACACTAAAATTGTAGACACAAATGTTGGTTTGTCAATAGAATTTTACTTACAATACAGAATTTAAAAACAGACATAAAAAGTATAGGAAAAACATTGTTGTCCCTTTACAAATGTAACACTATGTTGTATATATACATCAGACTTAAATTATATCTATTATATGACAATCTGCATAAAATATGTTTGCGATACTAAACAAATTGCTGCTAAATCTTCGGTCCTAAAATCATTTCTATAAATGAAGCCACCCAAATATTGTAAGACAATGGCAATCGAAGCATTCGCAAACTTTTCGAGAGGAGAGTCGGCGAATGCAATATTTTAGATTGAAACATAGAAACGGACAGTATCGGATGTAATTCCAACTGCAAGTTGGGTCCGGAAGTTTTGGTGCTAATTCTATACTGGTAGAATGGAACAATTGTGAGTTACCACAGATCGGCATTCGAGTTCGCCACTGAATCCGTCCCGCTAAAGGTACTATACTATATAGGTCTGCTGGATCTGATAATCGGAAAGAGATCCAGACCCGGATCCATTAAAACATTAAAGTCCAATAACATTTAACAGCCTTAAAACTAAATTTCGGTAAAAATAGATAACTATTTGCTATGTTTCTCCATGACGTGGATATAGAAGCCGGGATTGGTGACCTGGTCCAGGGGTTTGAAGTCTGCATAGATGCTGTGCTTGGCCGCACCGCCGAAGGCGTCGTCCAACATCCGCGTGAACTTTTTCAGTTTGTGTGGGTAGTAGCAGAGACGGAACTCACTGGAATTGTAAGAAAAACACATTGATTTTTTGGATTTGTTTTACGGAAACAGTTTTTCTTCTTAAAATGATGGTACATTTACTATAACTTCGCATTTTGCTTGCGTGTATAAATAGATATTCGACGTGTTCATTTTTAAGAAATGTAACCTCACAAACCAGCATTAATAACTGTTTAATACGTCCAAAACAAATACGAAACAAATGTATAGGTGTAGTTAAGTCAAAGACGATAAAATAAAGCCTTTATTAATATAGTAAGAGTCAAACACTTTGCTTTTGTAATATTTGCAGGCGTAAGATAAGTTGTCTAACATACCTTCGTTCGTTGATCTCCCCGTCCTCGGTGGCATCTATGCAGTAGTCCAAAGCGATGAGCTCAGGTTTCCCTCTCACGACTAGAACTGACGTCTTGATATCCACTGGGTATTTGCACTGGAAAAAACAAATAATAATAATAATATCTGGGACAAATCACACACGGTCATCTGGTCCCAAACTACTAGGATTCCCTGTATCTTGGGAACCAGAGACTGATATACTTACATACACATATACTTTTTTAAATACATACTTTTCGAACGTCATTCTTTTATCTACCTAATACGAAGTTCCTACGTCGTCGAACCGTCTGTTACATTCGTAAAATGCCTTTGAGTTTTACATAATATGGATTGTTATTTTGTAATTAGGTATTTAGAATAATAATTCCACGGCTCTGTCTTAACTGCTCAGACAAACCGACAACTGACACGTTGAACTCTCTATACAAACTTGGCAAATTGATTTGTATGGAAAGTATACTTACAGGTATAACAAGAAGTTTCAGTAGCACACTAATGTGGGTAGTACACTAACTATTGAGTGTCCGTATCGTATTTGAGACTACGTCTGTCAAAGGTTAACCACTCTTAAGCTGTTGGTTTTCTTAATAAAAATAAATAAATAACGCCACCCAACTGCTGGGGCCCGAATCTACTTCAATACCCTATCTAGGTAAGTTTAGGACCTACTCTTCTGATTAGTGTTGTTTGTGCGAATATTGTACGCATACAATATATTATAAGACCATTTCTTCACAAGTCAGTCTAGACTCCGGTATTGGCATGATAAAGTTGGTTAATGAACGAGTGAATTACCAGTTAATACTGGTAATAGGCGAATACATATCTTAGGAAGGAAATTTGTTTACATCATATGCTAGTGATAGTTTAAATAGTTTGACTTTATCATTATAGGTACCTACTTCTAAATGAAAACAATTTTAACTCGTGATGCGCGTTTTCCTACTGCCTAGCTTTACTTATATAACGGTTCTTATAACTGTAAAACTTATTTATTATAAGTACCTTACTAAATTATTACGTAAAAATATGCACCATATTTATAATCGATTAAAGGCGTGCCTAATAAACGCAGCCGTTACAATAGCCAATTCGATTCAACGTATGCACTCACATTTATATGAGGGGTTGAATATTATAAGATAATATTACATGACATGTTGTTAGTGGGTCCTCTTAGACGAAAAAAAAAAAAAAGATTTATTTCAGTGTGGGTCGTAATAACATTGTGAGTATTGCTTCTTAAATGTGTGTATGTGTGTGTGAGCGTGCGTGTGTGCGTTCGTGCGAGCGTGCATGCGTGTGTGTTCTGTAATAATCAACAACGCTGAACACGTTAAAAACCTACTTCAATCGTAACAGCTACAATTTAGCATTTCTTTTTGTTTTTGATGATTTTTTCTAAAACAGCTGAATCAATTTAGATAAAATTTATATGGGACCACCTCTGAAGTATAACCTATCAAACAAAAAAAGAATCATCAAAATCGATTCATAATTGGCGGAGTAATCGTGTAACAAACATACAAAAATAAAAAACAACATACAGTCGAATTGAGAACCTCCTCCTTTTTTGAAGTCGATTTAAAATACTCACATTATAATAAATAGAATGGCCGGGCGTCGCTCCACTGTCAATCATGGCATCATAGTTCCTGTGGTCAATGAACAGCAGTCCACCAGGCTTCAAACACTTCGCGAAGTTCTCCAGACACATCATCTGCATCCTCTGGTCGCCATGCTCGTCCAGTAAGTGAGCGAATGAGTTCCCGAGGCAGATGACCGCGTCGAAAAGGGTTCCTGGCAGCATCTTCTCAATGTCACTGGGTAACGTCTCCCAGTTAGCTTCTTCTATGACTGTGAAGTTAAAAGGGAAATTATTTAGTTAAATTCAAAATCTGAATGATGTACTGAAGCTAGTTTTATATGCACCAATATTTTTATGACTAATTTGTTTATTGTGTCATTTTTGTAGATACCAAGATGTCTCTACGCACTAATGGGTATAATTAAAATGCAATGAAATTTATTTTGCAAACAGACTTTTAAGAAAGGTATAATACAATCAGATTTATATCAAGGTAATTGGTCAGCAATCTTCTTTTCAGGGCTAAGCATGATACCTACGGGAAAATACTTTGCATTTTGAAAAAAAAGCATCAATTTTTGGCATCAGTTAATAAATTATTATCATTACAGGTAGCATGTAATCTTCCCTATAAATATTATAAGGAAGTTGTCAACCAAACGGCAAGCCCTGTATAAAATAAAATCTTCTCAAGGTGACGCCTGCTCTGTTATCAGAACAAGGTAGTTATTTTACATGCTGTTACTAGTTGCTATGTAAATAAATACAGATAGCTAAACTGCAAAACAATGCATTGCATTTATCGTTGTTGTTCAACTCTAGAGATATGAAAGTCTCAGACTTGTGACTTGGACCTTTTTTATACAAGGTGTTAACAAATTAGCTGTTATTGCTTAAACTGGGGCTTCTACTCATAAAACTGAACAACTTTCCCAAAGGAACCCATGGCGAATTCGCAAAAAAAAGTTGGACTTCCCATACTAAGTGAGACGATCAGGGTGACCGACTTGTTAGAAAAGTAGGTAAAATTTTTTTTTCGCGAATTCACTATGGGTTCCTCGGGAAAAGTTGTTCAGTTTCATCAGTAGAAGCCCCAGTTTAAGTAATAACAGCTAATTTGTTTACACCTTATTATAGGCCTTTGGTAGGATTTAGGACCCTCTTTATCTAGGGTTGAAATCCTACTCAATATACCAATGGGTTTTTCAATTTCGTACATTTTTATATCAACTACTTTCACGTTGAAGGAAAACATCGTGAGGAAACCTGTACATCTGATTATTAGTTTTGTATGCTAGGTAGCGTTGCACACATCCGTAGGTATCAATCTAAAGGCCATACACTTGACTGCAGGTGATACTATCTAATTGCAACACCAGGCAACCGGAATGTATGACTTGTGATTGTCCCGGTTTTTGAATAAAAAGTGGATGTCTTTCAACTGATATAGTGAATACTTACCCCACTCATCGTACTTCTGGTTCTTCCTCTTCTCCCAGCGCGCCTTCAGTGCGTGTTTCAACATCTTATCTGACGCATCCACTGACACTACCTTGAAGCCTTCATCCACCAGCATCATGGAGTCTATACTGGAAGTTGAGAGGTTGAGAATGATTGGTTGAACTAAATTGGTATCACAATTTTTAGCCATTCCCTCGAGTTTTCCAGGATAAAAAGTATCCTATGCGTTAGCCCAGTGATTTATCTATGTCATACCAAACTTCATCCTAATCCGTTCAGTGGTTTCGGCGTGAAAGTGGAACAAATAAACAAACATCCATAGTTTCATGTTTTTGCATTTGAGACGAATCATCAAGAAAAGAAGCACCAAATACCGCTTTTCGTGGGGTTTACTGTTTACCGTCTTCTAGCATCGTTATCTACACTAATAGCTCCATTTGAATTGCAGAACACTGCAGATGTAGTGAACCATTCAGCATTTTCGGATCCTTTCATAATATCATTCCATTGAAAATCAAAATCTTTTTTATTTGAGTAGATGCTGTACACATTATTTTCTACCTAGCACAAAGTCCCTACCACTCGGAACTTGTACACTCAACATTTCGGGAAGTGATTGACACAATCCCAAAGATCAGTGTTTTTCAAACTTTTTCATTACCCGACCCCCTTACAAGTTGAAAATTTCTTGCGACCTCTCCCCCCCCCCCCCCCTAGGCCTAACATAAAAAAAATCAGTGATTTGAAAGACTACATTTATAATTTTCTTCAACTAGAAAATGATTTAATTATTATCGTCTCCAAAATAGAAACGCGTTTTGACAAATTGTTCAAAAATAAACAGGCTCAGCCTTTTCACTAAAATCGTATTTTTTCAAACACTACCTTTTCTTTTACCCGCGACTCCTTTAGAAAGGCGTCGGGGGTCGCGACCCACAGGTTGAAAAACACTGCCAAAGATGATCTTTAATATGTCATAGTTCATTTCATATCGTCGCGAACACATGCCGAATTGATTAAGCGTAGATATTTAACGTGTTTATAGTCAGATAAACTGGTGTTGTTTTCGAGAGAAAATATCAGCCCATTCTTTATCTATGAACGGACAAGATTACGTGTTTGCCTCTGAGTGAGGAATTTGTTTTTGTGAGATAAACTTATTCGACCTTGACTTCTATTCGTGCGTGTAAGTGTGCGTTGTCATCGTTATACGCAAGATTCCCTTATATTGCTAATAGGTAATATTCTATAAGCCCTTAGAATCAACTCTGATAGTAAGTGAAGATGATGCCGAAATATGGAAGCGAGTTTACCAAGATTTCCCAACGCAATGGGGAACTGGCTCTTATCGTTATCTCGGAAC
This sequence comes from Coleophora deauratella, assembly GCA_958295455.1. NCBI lineage: Eukaryota > Metazoa > Arthropoda > Insecta > Lepidoptera > Coleophoridae > Coleophora > Coleophora deauratella. Next base: position 18,630,033 of record OY282394.1, on the reverse strand, counting down.
ACATGAATGCTGTTAACATTGATGTTTAGTGCCGAGACTTATTAGATAAGATAGTGGTTGCTACCCAGGCTGGCTCATAGAAAATGGCCTACCACCAACCAAACCCGCTAGGAATCGAACTTGCGACCTCCTGATATGAAGCGAGTAGACTGCCCACTAAGCTGCGGCGGCGGGGCGGTCGTGCTTTGTCTTTGAAGACAGAGGTGATATTTTAAAACTCTATAATAAAAGCTTCTGGATCGACTATTTTTATACGGATTGATTAAATTTTTTTGTTATTATTTTAGAAGTAATAGAACTAAAATTGTAAAAATATTTTGGAATTTTCATACAAATGGATTACCTGTTTGGCCATTTCTTTTTATGGATAATCCTAAATTTCTTTTTTGGGATTTGAGCAAAGTCGTAAGTAGAACAAAATTTATCAGAATGATGAGCAGAATCCTCAGTTAACGGGTTGGGTACACCAAATTTGTAACACCCTGTAAATCTTTAAATTTGGAGGATTTTTCAAAACGCGAAAAGTAAGTAATACAGACTACAGACCATAAGGTATGTCGCATCAAATAAAACGAAACGTTACTAGGAATATTATTTTATTCTACTGCAATTACCTACCATACACGCTCATACACTAATGTGGGACATCACACACTAAACAACAGAATCGTAAAAATATGGAACAAGCTACCTCAAGACGTGGTTGATGCCCCCTCCGTAAATAGTTTTAAAAACAGACTGGACAAACGGTGCAAAGACAATCCAATTTAGTGTTTTTTTTTTTTTTATAAAAATTTGAGTGCGTTGACTACAAAGTATCCTCCGGTCGGTCGCATCGTATCCTCAAAGTGAACTTAAATGGACTATCATGTAACACCAACACAGATATAGGCATATCAGCTATTAGCTGCTCGCCTATTACTAAATAATAATAATAATAATAATTTTCTTTTAAAAAACGAACTAACTTACCTATAGTGAAGTTTTGATGTAGTAGTAACTGGATATTTAGACCGAATCTAACCGGATTAAATTAACACTTACCCAGTACCGCAAGCTATGTCCAGTATACTTTTGCAGCCATGTTTCCTGAGCAGGCCGATCAAGAAGTCCTTATAGTTCTGGGTGCGCTGGTTGCTGTCACCGATGAACTTCTTCCAGACTCTCGCGGCTTTGCCGTCAGCATACTGGTCCTTCACACCCTCGGAAGGGATACCTTGTGACCGTGAGTGGAACACTTTATCAGCCGACATGGTTTGCTGAGGGCAAAATTAGATATTGTATACAAAGTGAGGAAGTGGTTTCTTGTGGAAAGTTCAGTTTCAAGTCATGAAAAGAATAATATTTCACTCTTTCTAAATGTCGTTAACGTAACTTCATTAAAATGAAAAACTCTTTACATAAGCAACATGTAAAGAGATATGGTTAGTTAAAATTCTAATCACTTCATCTTTGCATATCAAATCAAATAGATGACCGTAGGAATTACGAGAATGAAGTGTTGACGCGACACAATAAAAAGTTATTTCCAGTATACGTATATACCAACCAATCGATCGCGGAACCGCCGCTACACTGAAGCAGAGAGCGCGAAACATGGAGTTATGTATTCAAGCATGTGGTATGGTAGGTAGATTGGTATATATAGGTATACTCTTCGCGTGCGAAAATAAGAAAACAAGTTCGATTGATAGAATTGGCATTGGCAGCAATCGTCGGTCGTATCACGAAGGGGCGTAAGCATTACAACTTTACAGTAGAGTGATTTTAAGAAAAACATAAAGTTACTGGGAAGAACTGTTCCAACTTAGTGCCTTAAGCTTTTACGTAGTTAACGAGGCTATCATTTAGAACAAGAACTAACTCCTTTATAATATGTATAACTCAAGATCAAGAATTTGTTGGATAAGCCCCTTCGTGATCCGCCGACGGTATAATGATCGATTAATTTACCTAACATATTGTATATCTGGTTATATTTATTCACTGAATCGATGAATATCATGCCAATGGGTTGATCAAATCTGTCGCTGAATCAAGATGTAGAGACCGCGTTTAGACAACCAAAGACTAGAATCCTCTTACCAAAAGTACCAAAGTTATTATTTGTTACTTTATAGGTCAAACTACAGCTTAGGTTTTTGTTTTACATATATTTAAAAAAATATATTAAAAAATGCTGACTGTGCGCACCTAAGGGAAGCGATGACCTACTATCAGTGTTTTATGGGTATTGACAACCCTTACGATGCGTTGAATATAATAATAATTTTCTTTATTTCAGACAAAGTAGTCCATGTTAAGTGTTAGTAACAGTAGGTTCTTAAAACTATGTTAGTATGGCAGTTATAATTTTAATAATTAATTTAACAAGGTTTGGTTAGGTTACATGTCAAAAGAAACCACACATTAGTTTCTTCCGACATGCAACCCAACCAAATGATTTATAATGGGGGAATCCCACCGTTCCCCTATCACGCTTAGGAGGGTGTTGGCGCTGCCCCGTATACGTGTCAGCAGGGATGCCGCTTTCTTACGAATTATGGCGTGAAAGCCATCGGTGCGGGCTTGAGCAAACATCCCTGACGAACTACAATATACAAAATACAATATAGGTACTTTCAAAATTGTTAAATCGCCTGCAGAAGATCACAGGAAAGTCTGGTAGCGAACATAGCATTTACGCTGTACGCCTGTCTTATCTCGGGAATGAATATATAAAGTCCCCATGAACTTGATAAAGCTTATAGAAACATTTAAACTGTAATAAATTTTATCATAAAACCAATCAATATGCCTCCTATTCTGCCGTGCTTACGATAAGAGCAGTAAGTACATTTTTAAAAGCAGTAACTTCATCGATTTCGTCATATATAAAAAATAAAAACTAATAAATAAGACACATAAATAATAACGCAGTATAAAAATACTTAATCTGAGCTACACATTTCAAAAATAGAAATTTTTTTTTTTTTTTTTTTATGTGATAAGGAAGGCAAACGAGCAAGTGGGTCACCTGATGGTAAGTGATCACCACTGCCCATAGACACCTGCAACCCCGGAGGGGATTGCAGATGCGTTGCCAACCTAGAGGGCTAAGATGAAATGCCTCTTGAAATAATCTAAGGAAACAGTTCGAAAATGCAAAAATGTGACGAAAACTCGAAAACTATATTTTTTATCATGTAAGTAAGTGGCTTATTTATGTCTTTAATGAGAAATAAAAATTCTTTAAACCTAAAGTGTTTTTCACAGACTTACCGCTCTTATCGTAAGCACGGCAGTATTGCAAAGCAAATATTATGACTTCCTTATTACGTATTGTATAATAATACATAGATGAATTATTTTATGTGATAGATTTCAGTCGCATGTTGTGTGCAGTTGTTATCGAAGTACAAAAGTATTGTTTTTTTTTTGTTATAGTTAAGTGAGTAAGTTTGTATTTTGTTACTGTGCCTGATAAAATAAAATAAATAAATAAATCAATTTGACACGCTCCGATTAAGTCTACCCTACGGTAGGGTAGAGCCGCAGATAGTATGATACTCTAGAGCAGTGTTTTTCAACCTTTTTTAATACCCGACCCCTTTAAAAGTTAAAAAAATCTTGCGACCCCTTAGGGCTATAAACATACAAAATTTTAGTGATTTAAAAGACTACGTTTATAATTTTCTTCAATTAGAAAATTATTTCCTTATTAACGTCTCCAAAATAGAATCACATTTTCAGAAATTGTTAAAAAATTAACAGGTCCAGCCTTCTCACTGAAATCGATTGTTTTCATTGCAGTGTAGGACCTATAAACACAAACTTTTTCTTTTACCCGCGATCCCTTGAGAAAGGCTTCGCTACCCCCCTGGGAGTCGCGACCCACCGGTTGAAAACCACTGCTCTAGAGCCTTAGATTTTTTTTCCTTTACATGAATACGTATATCTAAGAATCGACCGCGCGTAAAAAAAATCAGAAGGAATAATCTAGTCAATTGAAATTAAAGAAACGACTGCGGGTTGTCCCCCATACAAACTTAGGCCTAAACATGAAAAGTCATGTAACAAGTAAAACTTTATAGCATTTTACACTTAAGCAAAATACTAAGCTCTATGTAATAAAGGTTACGATAAATTTTTACGAAAAATTGTTTGTGCGATAGTAATTTTAAAATTGGCTTATGGAAAAGGCACTTACCTAAATTTTCTTTTTCTTTTCAAGACTTCTTATCAATGCACCACACTGACATCACATTACGTTGTTATATCAACATGTAAATATACCTACTTGTTTATTTACAAGTATATTTCTTTACTGGTCCAATCTCATGTTTTGCAAAGAAAATGCACCTGTGAAGGTGAAGGTGCCGATAACACTGGTTTTCTAACTCGAGGGCCCGATGACACTAGCTAGCTTGGTTCGGCGGGATCGGTTGACGCAATGATCGCCCGCGTTTGCAAATTAAACGAATGATGAAATAGCTAGTTTTGTTTTCATGTTAGTTGTATGTGGTTGCAACGATTTGATGTTATTTGTTTTTAACAGGTGTTTCTATCGTATCCAAAATATTGTTTTTTTAATAATTGTTTTCGGAAGATTGACTCTCACTTGATGTTACACAGGAACCTCGTGTTAGGTAGATAAAAGAATAACGTTCGAAAAGTGTACACTGCTACCTACTTCGAATAAAATATTTTCATTTCATTTCATTTCATGTGAGCAATGACCTGTGATTACAAATATACGTGGTGTAATAGAAAGAGCTTCTATTTAGCAAACTGAAGCCTTTGTGGTATTTGAATCGTTCCTTTCGATACTTACCATTATGACTCAATATGACCTGTGATTACAAATATACAGACTGTAATAAAAAGGGCTTCTGTTTGTCAAACTGAAGCTTCTGTGGTATAGTGGATAGTCGCTCGCTTCATCAGGAGGTCGCAGGTTCGATCCCGGCGAAGTCCAAAGTTGGCTTATCAGCTTAGCTATGTTGTTATGAAAACTTATTGGCATTAAGTGGGAGTGAGATATATCGATAGGTGCATACAGTAGTGCAAAGTTGTGTGAGAGAGCGCTAGGTCAGTGGCGATTAGTTCAGAGTTGCGCATGCGTAAATATTATAATTCGATGTACCGATAACGCCATAGCTGAGGCTGAGAGCATTCCGTTCTCGTAAATCAGCATTAAATCAGTGGCGATTCGTTCCTTAGCAACAATGGCCGACCCGCCGCCGAAATCTCGGACTGTGGCGTCTATAAAGGATGTATAAGATCTCCCGAAAACTTTAACTGCAGCTTCTATTGTACTCATCAAAGTGAAGGTTTCCCTAAGGAACCCATGAGAATTCTAAAAAAATACTTCTGATTTAAACCTATCTATATCTCTTACTTTTTTAAAACGTTTCCATCTATACAGGGTGTTAAAAAAAGTGCGTTTGAAATTTTAAGGGGTTACTCAGAATGAAGTATAGAATCCAGGAATAGTATTGAAAAAATCCGCTCTTCAAATTTTTTTTCAGTATTTCATACAAATTATTGATTCACTATTCAGATTAAAGTATGAGAATCTGAAAAAAATTTGAAGAGCGGATTTTTTCAATATTTTTCCTGGGTTCTGTACTTGAGTTCTGTACTGAGAGTGTACTGATTCTGAGTAACCTCTTATCAAACGCACTTTTTTAACACTCTGTATATTTCATAGGTACGGGGCCCATTCACGGGGTATCTAGTTCTATGACTGCTGAAATAGATAGTAAAAAGAAATTAAAACTCTTCATACAAAATTGGCCAATTCTGATCGATTTGTATGAATAATAACTTTTTTTACAATTTCAGCAAAGTCATAGAACAATAGTTGTTTACTGTGATGTATATAACTGACCACGCTGAATACATTAAAAACAACCGACTTCAATCGCAACAACTCCAATTTTGCTATGTTTTTGTTGATTTTCTCCAAACCGCTGAATCGATTTCGATAAAATTTATATAGGACCACCCTTTTAAACAAAAAAAGAATTTTCCAAATCGGTTCAGGCGTCTTCGAGTAATCGGTGAACATACATAAAAAAAAAGATTCCGACTAATTGAGAACCTCCTCCTTTTTTCGAAGTCGGTTAAAAAGGCCCCAGTTAACGGGTCCTTCACCAATTTTGTTACACCTGTATATTGGGAGTAGAAAGTTATACAGAGTGATAAAAAATATCTGGCAATATTTTAACAGTGGCTTCTACTTATCAAACTGAACAACTTTCCCCATGAAACTCATACTCAAAAAGTAAAAAAAATTTGGACTCGTCATACAAATCCGTCAGCTGGTTGAAGTTTGCATGGGAAGTCCAAATTTTTTTTTCTTTTTGACCATGAGTTTCTTAAAAATTGTTAAAATATTGCTGAGATTTTTTTTTACAGAAATATAGATTTCTTGATGGAATCCGTTTTTAACCGACTTCAAAAAAGGAGGGTCCCAGTTTAACCTGTATGCATGTTTAATTATCTCGCGTTTGGCTGAACCGATTTTAATGCGGATTTCAGAAAAGTATTTGTTACAGGTTTTAGTATTTTAACCGACTTAAAAAAAAGGAGGTTCTCAGTTTGACCCGTTCGTATGTTACGCGATTGAAGTCGGTTTTTTGACGCTTTTAACGTTGTCGATTATCTATACCCATTTTGCAAAGAAGTTTTATATCGTCAGCGGGGTGCATGTCTGTGCCATTTTGTTACTTTTTACAGAAGTAACACCATAACATGGCTATAATGCTAAAAGATAGCAAAAAATTGTTTTAAGGAAGATTTTTTAAAATATTTTTTTTTGGCTCAGCACTATATCTTTACTTATTAACCTCCAGTAAAGAGGGTTGTAAAATACCAATCTATTTGGGTCTTAAAAAACTCACCGACTCCGATTGCTCGGCCACCTAGAAAGAATGGGAGAAGATCGTGGAGTGAAGAGAGCCTATCGCGGTCAACCGATAGGTCGACGTCCGGTTGGACGCCCCAGGCACAGACTTTCACCCCGCTCCCCGTGACGATATAAAACTTCTTTGGCCCCAGCACCGGTAGCATGGCGACGTATCTCGCGCGCGACGCGAGTTTTAAAAGCATTTGTTCAGTTCTAACGCTAAGCTAATGAAAGAGACAGCTGAGCCGTTTTCTCGCGTTTGGCGCGACAAACAGCTTTCTCTACGCCTCATGCTGGTATCGATGGTGCGATGTGGTGAACGCAGATCTGCGCGAGCTCCAAGCTAGCGACTGGCGAGAGAAATCGCAACAAGACTGATAGCAGTGGCGAATTCTCGTATCGGAGGCCAAGAAACACTTTGGATCGCTGAGCCAGCGGAACAAGTAGTAAGTATTTGGGTCTTAGGTACAAATCGATCTTAACATCTATAAAGAAATAAAACAACAAAAAAGTTTCTTGAATCGCCCGTATACTAAGTTTGAAAATAAATTTTACACATTGATACATACAAACAAAACATTAGTTGAAGTCCGTAAGTAACATTATTTCAGAAAATTAACTTTTATCATACAATAATGTATTACTTTTTTTAGTAGTTTGTCAAAGAATAATACTTAAAGTATTACAGATTTTAGTGAAGATAGAAATTAACCTTTATTTATACATACAATAGGTACTACATTACAGTTAGATAATCACAATATCGTAACTAAGTATTACTACTTAAAATGCCTGTCCCAATTATTTGATTCCTTAACAAAATCATTACTTCAATTAAAAATCATGCCAGCTTTTACTTCTATTTCCTTACTAGAGGAAATAAAATTGTTTAAACATTGTTAGCAAATGTGTGATGCGTTTTAGAGACCCCAAAACATTATAATATAGGATCATTATCAAATACCTGAAAAAATTAACCGTCGCTTCTACTCATGAAAAGAAAAAATTTTTCCAAGGAACTTTACTCAATTAGCAAAAAAAATGGTTTTCCCATACAAAGCCCAAAAATGTTTTGCGAATTGAGTATAGGTTCTTAATGGTTCTCCGTCTTAATTTAATTTCATGAGTAGAAGCAGGTTGACTTACTTACCCAATTTCTTAATTGGTTATTCTTCTTATCAAAGTGAACAACATTTGATCACTTTTGATAAAATAGTAAGAACAAAGTTTCTATGAAAAGTCCATTTTACAATTTCATCAACATGTTGTTCAGTCACTCCTGATACTTTATTAATTTAGTTCCCTTTAACCCTGGTTTGTAACATATGTTATAAATAAATTTTAATTTTCATGAAACTGAACAACTTTCCCCAAGGAACCCATACAATCGCAGCAAAAACATTAGAGTCCTCATGCAAACTGATCAGATTGTTGGATAACCATAACTAACTTTGTACGGAGACTCCAAAAATGCTTTTTGCTCGATTTCATGAGTTACTTACAAAACATCGTACAGTTTTATGTACAAAAGCTACAGCTAAACGGACCGAAGCGAATTATTAAAATTTAACTCTTTAATATGTTTTGGGTATGACAACAACATTCTTCCTGACGTTCTATCTTGGGTCTATACATCTGCTGACTTCTCCTGTCAGGCCTGCGGGCCTATGTCGCGCTAGCATCGGTCTGATAAATCATCAAAACACTGCAGTAAATCGTCTGTAACAGATGCAGTTGGCCTGTAACAGGCCATTGATTGATTGAATATGTTTTAGGTATGACAATAACATTCTTTCCGACATTATATCTATCATGGGCCGACACGATATTTCACAAATACCGGTCTGTTTAAAGTAACATTGAATTAATGGTAGGTAAAGTATAAAGCGTGTTTATTTTCACATGGCGCCGACATCGGACTCGTCGATGCCAAGCATAGCCAGTTCGTCCAACTCCTCTTTCTTCCTCGCCACTGGCGGAGCTGAGTTTGGCGTCGAGTTTTGAGCCGATTGCTCCTTATTTTGAGTCGTCTGGTTGCTATTTTGAGACGCCTGACTGTTATTTTGAGTCGATTTATTAGTATCTTGAGTTGAAGATTGGCTAGTCGGGGTGGGAGGTTTGTTCTGATTGTTTTTGTTATTGATGTAATTTGATTTTACCGATTTATTGTTAGGTCTTATTCCTTTGTTTGGTCGTATTTTGGTGTTTGGAACTATAGGTACGTGTGTGTCGTAGAGTTGTGCTCTAGGCTGGAATAATGAGGTATTGAGGTCGAAACCCATCATCATTTGGTGCGGCATCTGCGGTTGGAGGAAGGGGGGAAAAGTCGGCATGACGCCCCCCAGGCCCATAGGGAAGCCGGGGGTCAGAACGTTCCCGAATATGTCCGTTTGTGACATTTCCCGTTTGACTTCCGAGGGGAAGATGATGTCCAGTGCGTCTTGGAAGTCCTTGGGCAAGGCAGGCGCCGCGGGCTGGGCCGGAGCTGGTGCTCTGAAAAGGAGTAGGACTTGAATTTTATACTTGCTTGAAAATATCTTCTCGTCTTCTAAGTTCGCCAGCCTTGATATCAGAGCGTTAATTTCACAGTGTCATCAAAATATGGCACGAAAATGGCCCATTTCAAGTCTTTGAAAGACAAACATCTCATAGACCCCACAATGGCGGGAAAAAAGGTTAACTAATATCAACCGCGGGCAAAACTAAATTAGTCCCCGCTACGTGGACTAGTGATATAATGTAGCTTACAGGAATATTGATTTTGAATTTTGACGTTGAACACATGTTGATTAGAACAGGGTAAGGTTGTGTCCACACCGAGACTCGTGGCTCGATTTAAACTCATCCTTAAATCATTGGGAAAGAAATCATTGTTCCACAGGCCTTTTAATTGTAGCTGGAAATAATGCCAGGGAAAAATTGGCTATCTAGACTAGTCTCCACGTATGGAGTATACCTTTACCTTCCCAATCTAACCGAGCCCCAACAGTGGGGATGCTTTGGGTTATTAACCATTAAATCAGCAATCGTGGACAGCACGTGGGTTGTGTTGTGTACCTATTTATCTACTTGTAATTTACTGCTTTTTTGTTAAGTTTTGTACATAATTGTTTGCTATCCCAAATAAATAAAACAAAAACTCACGGAGTGGCCGCTGGCAACACTGTGACGGTGGTGGGCGTGGGGGCGGGCGCTGGCATCACCGTCTGCCCCAGAGCGGTGGGCAAGGCCAACGCGGGCGGCCCAATCTCCGCCTGCTGCCTCTCTAGTTGAGCGCGAGCGATCTTCTCTTTGAATTCTGCCACCTATAAGACATAATAGGGGTTTTCACCATTTTTTGAAAAATATCTAAAATTGATCATTAGGTGGGAAAAAGTCAAAAATATTTTTTTTACATTTTTTTCAAACCTATAAGTACACCAAAAACACAATTACTATTCCCAATTAGCGCGCGAAAACGCTAGCCGCCATGATGTTTAGGTCGTGACGTCATTTCAGGAGTAAACAAAACAGCTCTGTACAAAAAATTTGACACACATTGTGAACAAAATGTCATTGTTTACCACTATTGTGACTGATGACAACCAGCGTGGCGGCTGTCGTTTCAGATATTTGAATAACAGCTTAAAAAACTAGATTTTTGTAAATAAAAAATTAAATGTTTTTCTCATTTTATTATATAGAAATCATATTAATTCGATAACTTATTACAAATACCATAGTAAATAAGCAGTTTTATTTATATTTTTGTATAGAGTAAAATACCCTATTTATATCAGTCTCTGGTTCCCATAATACAGGGAATCCCAGTTTGGGGCCAGATGGCCGTGTGTGATTTGTCCCACATGTTTATTTATAAATAAAAATGGTTATGTTACAGCAGAAATTACAGCAGCCATTGAAGGTCCAGGTTTTGTATCATTTTGTGTCGCAGGCCTGTTGTATTTGGGGTAACTGAGTGATGTACACTAATGTTCATCTATGTAGATAATATCTAATCAAATTAACTAAAAATTATGAAGCCGATGGTTTCAAATAATGTGTCCTATGCCACACTGGGAATCAAGATAAATCTCATGACTAGTGATCAGAAATTCGGATGCAATTATACCAAAATTGGGCAGCTAGCATAATATGGACATGCCGTTTTGAATAGAATTGGAAACTATTGGCCATACATATGTAGTGTTAAATTTTTCACATTTTAGCCACCCCCTATCACCTCCTACAAGGATTACCGGTAACCCTGTGTATATAAACACATAATAGCATACATACAATTTTCAATAAGATCAACATTCACTACAATCAGATCATTACAATTAAGAATCCCAACGCTCTTTACGATCTCGGTATCCCGGGATTTTTTTCTATGAAAATCTATAAATTTATTGGGAAAGGCATATCCATACTATTCTTTCTAAAAACGAAATTGCATCCGAATTTCCGATCACTACTCATGACACTAGGCAACTGCCGCCTATATTTTGTGATATGTACGGTTAAATTATATCACTCGATAAGATAAACGAAACTTATGCACGTCAAATCCATCAAATCACTTTGTATACAGACCTTAACAGTAAAACGAACATACATGGAATAAACATTACATTACCCTTGAGGCCGCCTTGGCTCAGAGCGGCTTGCGTGGTCGCTTCACGCAAATTAACTGACTACAAACACGGTCATAACCTGGATGGGTTTGACTGTTAGTGGCATTTATCTCGACCGTTTCCGTGCTTAGCAAGGCACGTCAAGTCGTTGGTGCCGGCTGCTATCGCTAGATGGCAATCGTTAAGCCATGTCGGAGGCCTTATAGGCGGCTTGAAAACTTCTGACACTGGGGTTGGCCACTAGCCCCACAACCTCCCCCAATACGGTCTTGGTCCCCATGTCTGAAGTATGCCTAACCCTCCCGAGGTATGGGAAGAGACCCGTGCCCCTGCAGTGGGGACGATATAGGTTGTTAACGAACATTACCCTAAACAAGCCTAGTTCTAAATACAATGCAGTGGGGACGATATAGGTTGTTAACGAACATTACCCTAAACAAGCCTAGTTCTAAATACAATAAATCAACTATCAGCAATGATATTCGGCATTATCGTCACTTGCCACCACCAGATGAGATGACGCCACGGGCTTACCAACTGTAGGTAAAAAAAAAAGACAAATTACCTTCTTCTGTATTTCAGCGTCCATCTCCTCTCTTTTCTTCTTGGAAGCTTCGTCGTCTTCTTTTTTCTTCTGTTCTTCTTTTTTCTGCTCTTCAGTCTTCGTCTTGCTTAGACTTTTGTAGACGGGCATTTTACCTATGATTCGAAATTGATTCCGTTAGTATGTGATTGATTTTACTCATCAAATGATACGAGTGACTGAGATGTCTAAAATATGATTAATAATTCTTGGTCCTGGCCCTTCTGTCATCAGAGGCAATAATATTATAAATGTATAAAAATCTAATACGAAGCTCCAATCACGTTTCTACCACTCACCAATAAAAGGCATCTTCCTAATCTCCGGCTTCTTGGACTCCGAGGATCTAGGCGGCGTAGTCCTGGCCCTTATATCCCTCCTGTCATCCCGCCTGTCATCTCGCCTGTCATCGCGCCTGTCATCGCGCCTGTCATCGCGCCGGTCACGCTCGTCCCGTCGCGGCGGGTCACGGAACTCCCGCCTCTCGCTCTCGCGCGACTTGCGAGAATCTATCGATCTCTCTCTGTCGTTGATACGTTCGAGCGAGAGGCGTTTCTCTTTTTCTCTATCTTGCTTTATTCTGTAGGAAATGGTTGTGAGTTAGATAGTTTATAAATAAACTTTGGCAAATCATAGTTTGCCAACGTCAGCTGTTAGCAGAGCTGTTCGCATTTCCTGGAATATATTATAAGTATTAAATATAAGTATTGTGAAGGTTGTGGTAAGCCACTGGATGCGGGCAGCGCAGGATCGGTCGGTGTGCAAATCTTTGGGGGATGTCAATCTCCAGCAGTGGACGACTTTGGCTGATGATGTTAAAGTATTGTAACGAAATTTCTTGTTTAGCACCATAACCTTTTCTGTGATGAGCAGAATCGTTTGCTCTGAGTCTGGGTATATTATATCTATATATGTATGTATATGAGTATGTATATCAGTCTCTGGTTCCCAAGATACAGGGAATCCTAGTTTGGGGCCAGATGACCGTGTGTGATTTGTCCCGGATATTATTATTATTATAGTCATAAAACTGAAGCCAAGGGAAGTTTTGTATGAAAATTCACTGTTTCCGGCAAACTATTTTACAAAATTCTTACTTTTTTTCTCAGGTAGTTAAAGTTCACGTATAAAGATCACCGTTTGAATCCTAGCAGATATTAAAAGACCACTTAATTTTTTTCAATGATGATTTTTGGAAAAGCATACACTTAAATCTAGAAACTGCGCCAAACACAGACAAGAGCATTTGTATTTATCTATCTTATCTCTTTTGACAAACTGTAATCAATAATCAAGAAGCATTACTTGGTTTTGAGCGAGTCCAGTAGCTTCCTGTCACTGTCATTCAGCCGGTCCGCCTGGATGGCAGACATCCACTCCTTCAGCGTCTTGTCGTCTGCCTCTGTGCGGTCTTTGTCTTTCTCTGCCGATAGCAAAGCACACCATTAACGTCATTACTGTAATTGGGTCAAATTCAAATTATTAATTATGCATAGAATTTAAGTGACAATGATGGTAACAAAATTTAATATAGATTCATTAAATTCTACCTTATTAGGCGTGCACAGTATTAGATTAGGTAAGTATTTTATCATATAATTCATTCATAATTATTAATATTACAGTCAGATCAATTATGAAAAAATAGTAACAATTTGTAAATAATATTTCTTAATTAAATGCATGTCATATATTAGTAACAGAATAATAGTAATAATAAATAATTGATTGCATAAATGTCAGACTTTCAAATTTAAAAATTCATTGACTGAATAAAAGGCTTTATCAGAGAGAAATGTCAGGAGATATCTATTTGGATGGCAGTTTATTTAGGATCTAATTCAATTTAATGTTTTATCACAATAAGACTTAAAGTTACGAAACGAAATAAGATTAAATGGGGGGCAAGATATACATAACCTCGACGGGCCCAAGCTAAATTTAGGCAGGTAGTCATTGCGGCCCAACGACCTAAACATTTACCTAACGCTTGAACTCAAATGTGGTTCATTCAGAAATGAAGCCAATATTCAAATCATAATACGAGTTCAAAAATCAGTTCAAATTTTAGGCAGAAAAGTCTGAACTACTACTAAACCTATGTCCTAAAAATAGGACATTGGGCCTTACGAGGATATAAATGTGTTTCCAGAAATATGATTGGAAAACTTTTCAGTGAGTCTGTAACTGCAACAAAATCCCCAGGCAAGAAAGCCAATCCGAAATTTCATTCAATGAAAAAGTTACTTCATTGCTGTGTAACCTAAACTTCAATTTTAGCATAGGATGCTTCAAAATCTTAACAATTTGATAAAATGCTAAATTCTTGATTTTTCCATTTGCATTTCTTTCGCGAACCACTTAAGCCATTGACGCCAGTAACGCCAGTCGCTATCACTAGATAACAGACGATTTAACCAAGGTTCGGAACCGGTTAACAAATACCGGTTAATTTCGTTCGAATTTCGGTTAACGATTCCGTTCAGGTTAAAACCGGTTTCCAGCTTAACCGGTACATTTGAATAAAATATCGGTTAATCAGGAAGCGGTTTTCTAACCGAAATAAGAACTAAATTAACCGGTTAAAGCAAACTTAGTCAAGTACAGGCGCGTCGCGCGGGTGCCTCTGCCCGAGTCTTCTGCTCACTTTCTCGCACGCTTTCAATTGATTGCACGCGGCAAACATGCTTAAAAAGTCGCATATTCTTCAAATTAACCGGTTAATTCCGTTCGAACGAAAAAATATCGGTTTTGGTTAAACCGGTTAAATATACCGGTAACCGAAACCTGAACGAAACCTTAACCGAAATTATTTCGATATAGGGGTCAATGACCGAAACCGGTATTTTTTAAAAAACAGTTTCCGAACCCTGGATTTAACTGCTTCGACCACAGAAATCCACACTTGGCCCCGTATTTTGATGTCCTTGACTTCCCCCAGAGATACTGGAACTTGGAAGAATCCCATATAGTGGGGACACTATAGGTTGCCAAAGAATGTGTTCCCCTCTTATCGTGTGGCACATTTAACCGTTTCATCACAAGGGACAGACGAAAAAGATAATAAAAACACTAACTTTTCTTCTTCTTCTTCACCGGCTCGCTGTCGGAGCTGTCCGAGCTGCTGGAGCTGCTGCTGCTGCTGTTGCTGCGCTTCTTCTTGGTCTTCTTTTTCTTCTCTTTCTTCTTCGCTTTTTTGTCCTCGGCGGGCGGAGTGCTGTCCTTCTTCTTGGTTTGGAAGCCATCCTTCAATACATTAGTCATCTTATATTTCATAAAAGTACATATCTTATTTAACTACACATGAAAACTCATGCTTCAGATATTCCAGAACATTCAGATTCTCAGTCGCCACGTCTCACTAGGCACAGTAACGACCTTGCTGTAGGCGATGGCGTGCGCGGTTTAGACAGCGGGCTCGTCGACATAGCTTGTTGGTACCAGTAGTCGACATGGATAAAGATACGTTTTCCAACTTATAACAAACTCTTTTGCCAAAGCTATAGGTGTAACAATAAAAACTCGATCCATTCCAGAACATTCCAATTTACCAGTCGCTACGTCTAAAGCTAGTGATACGGTTAACTGACCTTGCTGAAGGTGATATGTGTGCGCGGTGTACAAATACAAATTCATTTATTTGTGTTTTTTATATTATTTTTTATTTGTGTAGTGTCATAGGTGTAATTCGATCCATTCCAGAACATTCCAACGTCTCTCTAGGCAAGTTAACTGACCTTGCTGAAGGTAATGGTGTGCGCGGCATAAGCGGCGGGTTTTTCATCAGGCTTCCCGCCTTTCGCCGTGCGCGCCTTCTCGAACGCCTTTTGCCGGTCCGACATCCAGTCCGTCTCCCAGTGCGGGTTTTGTTCCACGAAGTTCTGGAAGAAACATGTTAAATTGTATACGTATACTTATAGTAACTAGGTGACAGCAATATTTGGGCCTTCTACTTATGAAACTTAATAATTTTTGTGCTAAGATTTTCCTGAAATCGCAAAAGTAGTTTTCTATACAAATCAATCAGCTGTTTTGCCAATAGGGTAGATGATTGCATCAAAAATAAATTATTATGAGCTACATTATAAGCTGTCGTTCAACTGAATTCAATTTATAAAAATCACAAAATGAGTCCATTGATGACATTGAAAACTTGGACGATGTAATTCAAACAAACATTTTAGAACGAGATGTCATTTTGACAGATTCGTTAACAACCCATATCGTCCCACTGCTGGACCGCGGGTCTCTTCCTATATCTCGGGAAGGTTAGGCCATACTCCACACACGCGGGCCAAGTCCGGATTGGTGGAGACGGTGGAGCTAGTGACCAACCGCAGTGTCAGAAGTTTCGAGCCGCCTGGAAGGCTTCCGACGCGGCTTAACGACTGCCATCTAGCGGTTAACGTGCCTTGCGTAGCATCGAAACGGTCGAGATTAATGCCACTAACAGTCAACCCCATCCAGGTTGTGACCGTGTATGTAGTCAGTTAACCTGCGTGATCGACGCGACCAAGCAAGCCGCACTGAGTCACGATCGCTTCATAAAATAATAAAAAGATACGCGTTTTGACAAATAATAAAAATATCTCAAATTCACTTACCATATTTTGTATAGGAAAAGTGTTAAGTCTCACAAGAAGCTTTTCCAATACCAGATTTTAGTTCTTGATACGAAGGGCTATGCATGTGCTCGTGGTAACAAACAACTTTCCCTAAGGAACCCATAGTCAAATCTCAAAAAATGTTTGGACCCTCCATACAAATCGGTCAACGGACCAGCCAAATTAGTATTAAGAGTCCAAAATTTTTTTTGCGATTTCACTGTGGGTTCCATAGAGAAAGTTGTTTGTTATCATCGGCACATGTTCACCCTTTGGTATCAAGAACTAATGTAAAGTCACCCTATATAAGTTCCAGATGTATGTACACTCATTACGCAAATCTGGTTTCCGGCTCAAACAGTTGCTCTGCTGTGCGAGTGAGTCTCCAGTCAACGGATGAAGTGTCATTCATGACTTTGGTACTGGTCAATAGAACCGTTCAATTTAATTTGATTTTTGCTAAGTACCATAAACTTTTTTTTCTTTTATATACTACCAACGAGATAGTTTAAAAAAGTTTAAATGTGATAATCACGCAACACACTCACAGTATAGTTCTTGGAGTGCTGTATAGACTTGAGATGCGCGGAGGCGCAATGCAAGTCTCCTATGAACTGGTCACAGAGCTTGCAGTACCAAGCCGTGGACGGCACGAAGAACTGCAAACCTGTGAAGGAAACGGCGAGGTAAACGTCACATCACTGAATTCTTCAAACCATGCCGACAACGACGTATTAACAATGTTGTCGTTAGTATGCTCGTGTTTCTTTTCTTTACCAAGAGTGGCATGGAAGAAATTTTTTTAGCGAAAAAATAGCCTCTGTATACATAATCCTACATATTTGTATTTTTTTCCTTGATAGTGTTCGTACATACAGTATTTATCTATATGTCGAACACATCAACAGCGTTTCAATGCTACAGCAACAGATACAGTTTGGATTAAAGATGGTAACCAATGAAATCAAAATGTTTTTTATTTATTAATAATAATAATAATGTCTAAACTTTAGTCTAAAGTGTACAAAGTTCCTATCACTCGAAACATGACAAAAACAATAATTTCACTAGATGTAAATTATCTCTGTACCTCTTTTACTCGGTGGACCGATGACCTAGTGAGGATCACGGGAAGCTGCTGGATGCGGACAACCATCCGGTCGGCATGAAAACCTTGGGGGGATGCCTTTGTTTAACAGTCGACGTCTTTTGGCTACTAAAGCCAAAGGGCGATGGAGCGTGCTATGCTTGGTGTTTCCCTACGTGATCGAATCAGAAATGAGGAGATACGTAGGAGAACTAAAGTTACCGACATAGCTCTCAGAATCGCTACACTTATGTAGCAGTGGGCAGGGCACATAGCTCGTAGAACAGATGGCCGTTAAGGCAGTAAATTTCTCGAATGGCAACCGCGCACCGGAATACGCAGTGTGGGCAGGCCTCCGACTCGGTGGACCGACGCGACGACCTGGTAAAGGTTGCAGGAAGCCACTGGATGCGAGCCGCACAGGACCGGTCGGTGTGGAAATCTTTGGGGGAGGCCTTTGTCCAGCAATGGACGTCTTTCGGCTTATAGATAGATAGATGATGTTGATGATGATGAAATTACCTCTGATAGGCGTCCGCTTGGTGGGCGCGGCGGGGTGGTTGGGGAACCCCTCGTTAGCACCGGTCACGCTGTGCCACGGCGCCTCCATATGAGCTGTCGCCATCCTGCATCAACCCATTCACATTACAATAGGGTAGATGACTACTAGTCATTTCAGATACTTTTTAACGCCTGTAAAAAACAATATTTTGTTCTAAAATGTTTGAAAGACGTGACGTCAGTTTTCAGCGTCATTGAGCGACTTATTTTATAAGTTTTGTTTATAAAAAATTGCGGATGGGATGAAAAACAAAACGAATATGGTTTTTCGATTTTTTTTGCGAAATCAATTTAGTGAACCATAGTTTATAATTTCTTTTTCATGGAGCCATCTTCCTAATTGTGTTCCAAAGTTTGTTTATTGACAGAGATGAAAATAAAGGAGACCGCATGGAAAGGTTTTAAGTGGCGACTGCGGGCCATAAGATGTAGTATGGGACCGTCATCAGCCATGTGGACTAATGATTAATTCAGGGTCGCGGGAAGCAGCTGGATGAACACCGTGCTAAGTGTAACTCTATGGTAAGGCAAGAAACCTGAGACACTTTAAAATTCGATAATAATGAATCGGACACAGTAAGAAACATTTTGAGTTTAAAATTTACAATAAGAGCTCTGATACGCGGTGTCACCTATAAGTAGTTACAACCATCTTTGAAACTATTCTGGAAGCTTCTACTCCACATTACAGAGGCGGTTACTCACTTCTGATGCGCGGCCGAATGCAGATGATTGAGATAGTCTTTGGCCGTGGGCGGGAACTCGTTGCACACGCGACACCAGTGCATCTCCGGATCGTAGTAAACATAGTTGAACTTGCGTCCCGACGGTGACCTGTCGTGACATGAAAGCTATTACATTACAATCTCTCTACAGATATCGTAAAGCCCCTGACGCAAAGATATAACGAAAGACTTCGTAAGAAACACAACGCCTTCCAGAGGTTAAAAACAAATGATCACCGCACCGTGTTAGTAAACCAGTCTGTATAAGGTGTTAACAAATTAGTTGATATTACTTAAACTGGGGCTTCTACTAATGAAACTGAGTTGGTCACCTGATCGGCCCCTTTAGTAGAATAGAATATCGTTTAATTCCAGACACAGATTCACAAATAGTAACTAAATTTATATCTTAAATACAAATAGCATGGAACAAAACAATTATATAATTTAAAAAAGAAGAAAAATACACTAAGAAGTAACTAAACGAATATAAGAACGGCGCAAAAGAGACAGAGCTATACGAGTAAACATTACAAGCACAGCTCCCCCCCCCCACCGCACCGTTCCCTCAGTCTGTACTGGAACAGGTCTAGGCTCAGCTTCACTTGCTTTATGCACTTGCACAGGCTTAGGTCACCTACAGCGCTGTTATTCTGCCCAAAACCCTTTCAAGTGTTACACGCGTCTACGTCAGGCCAACAGATCAGTTACAAGGTGTTAGTAGACACAGACAAATAAATATCTAGTGCTGAGTACATAATTACGTGTCGGTCATGTATGGAAAGTATTTTTTTTTTGCGAATTGACTATGAGTTCCTTGGTAAAAGTTGTTCAGTTTCACCAGTAGAAGCCACAGTTTAAGTAGTAGCAACTAATTTGTTAACACCTTGTATACATATAACTCGGACAACAATGTGCTGAGTGAGGTTGACATAAGAATGACAGACACTAATATTTAGAGGCGGGAAGTACACTGATGGACTAAACAAGATTTGTTGCTAGACTTTTGAAAAAATAACTCAGTCTACAAAACTGGTAAACACTAAAAACAAAAAACTAGAAAACCACCATACTAAGATCATAAACAGTAAACACACAGTTATTGAATTTTTGATTTAGTATTTTTTTGCTAGATGCTAGAGTTAATTTTCCAAAAGTCGTGCAACAAACGTTGAGTCGATTTTTTTGTCCATGAGTATAGTTAAACTTCTCGCTCTTACACAAATATTGTATAGTGTATATTTTTTTGTGTGCCATCACATGGACTTAGTATCATTCGTCAGGAAAGAAGTGGAAATGTATTTTTTTTAGGTAGTACAGTCGCGGGAGTCCTGTGAGCGCACAACCTTAGTTACTTGACCATACAAATATCGTTTTTTTTCCGAAAAATTGTATGTTTGTAGGGAAAGTGGCCAGTAACAATGTTATCTCACGTCACTCACAAGCTGAAAACTGCTAGATGATGAAGCTGTTACCACACTCTCTGCTATCTTGTCATAATAGAAATAATCAATGATTCAATTTTATAACTTAAAATCAATGAAAAAAAATGAATCAATGATTAAAAAGGAAATGAATCTCAATTCCAATAGGTAGAAGACACTCCGTTTCCAAAATATAAAAACACATCGCGCCATAAATCCAGATCCGTATTATTCCATAGTTAAAAATATGTATAAATATCATCTCCATGTTTCATAATCACTTCATACTGGCGGTATCATAAAATAAATTAATCATAAAATTAAAACTAAAAACTATAAAGCAACACCAACAAAGAAGCAAGCTATGCATATCTAAATATTAAAACTCATTTACATTAAGAATAATGATTTAATAGTATATTTTAATGAATAATTTACAGTTTTACTTACTTATAAAGCTTAAATACAAATCTTACAAATTAAATGGTTCTGTAATACTATACCTGGCACTTACAAAAATATTAGTTTTCTTAAAAAATGCAAATCATACAGTAGGTAACTAAAGAAACAGCAATTTTAGTACGATAAGCTTACATAATTATTTTACTATACAGCATACAAAAATTGCACCGAAAGCTGATGTTTTCTTGAGAAAGCTTCTTGTTATCCAAAAAATTATGTCTTCTTCATCACTTGTCAAAAACCACTAGGTGCTGATAATGTTATTCCGCAAAGCAATGCGGCATTCTGTAGTTAGACCGCGCAAGCTCGAGCTTCCTGCTTTTGGGATGAAATTAAAATCTAACATACACTTACCATCTACCAAATATTAATAAACTCTTGTCAAACTTAAAAGTAAACTAACCTCTTTCTGAAATGCAATAAAATAAAAAAGTAATGAGATTTAAGTGTAACAAGATTGTAAAGTATTTAAATTAAAACGCAAATAAAAACTTCTTGGTGCATACCTAGATTTTCTTTTAGAGCTACCACGGTCGGGCGAGTCATCGGAGTCGATGATTTCTTGCGCCTCCTCGCCAATGATCCCATTCAGCATGTCGACTACGTTGTTGATAGTCTTCAGTTTATTCTGGATCTCCAACTAGGAACAACGCAACCAAAAAATAGACACAAACTCTTACGCCCCCAAACACAGAGGTACTATTTGCATTAATGGAATTATGATAAATTCAGCAAAACATGTTTTTTTTTTACACTTCCAGCATGAACATTTTTATAATCAATGCAAAAAGAACCCGTATGTATTGGGAATTAAAAAGTTAAAGCATATCATAATCGCAAGCAAACTGTATGCTAAACTTACAAAAAAGTATTTATATCGTAACAAAGGAGACACATCACATTGCATTTGGTGTTTCAAACCTGCAGCTTGGTATTTTCCTTGAGGAAGCGCTTGGTGTCGGGACTGGGCGACCGCTTGCTATCTCCGCGAAGCTCGTTCCGTTGGTCCTTCAACGTTTCCAGTTCCTTCTTCAGTATATTTGTTTTCTTTATATAATCTTCGCGCTGTTTGGAGAGCGCCGCTTTCTGGTGGCGCATTTCAGTCTCTATAGCCGCTGCGAGGAGAAAACTCGAAGTCAACAATTTTCATTGTCTTTGAATGAGCGTAACATCACTTAAATTTTTGATACAGTGCGATTTTTAAGTAGCCAAATTGTATACGATTATCAGCGTTCATATCTTAAGTGATATTAAACTCAACATAGCAAAAGAAAACTAAATGTAATATTAGCGGTAAGGCGAGTTTACAGTTATAGAATGGTAGGTGTATATCATATCCAATGCAGGGGAATTCTGTGCAAAATAAGTAGAAAAGTTTATTCTTCTTGTGAAAATGGGCCTTTCATCGTTCCGTCCTGGCTTCCCCTAAAAATTTTAAAGTGTTAAAAAGGTAACGCCATGAAACTATTTACAATCCAATAGTAAAAATAAACAAACCTGAAATATAAGTTTAATATTGGCGGTTCGCGCCGTTTCAATTTCAATATCTAATCAAGAAAAGCATAAATCCACGTGACCACCAGTGACTCTTATCACCAATTCTACAAGCTCTGCAATAGTGAACCTTGTTGAGACGTAACAAGTATCGGTTTTGATGCCCCAGCCTATGCATGCAATTTGTAGGTTAGTTCATGCTCATATTCCTTGTTAATTTTACACAACTATTTATGTAATGAAGTCAAATCATTTATCTAAATGCAAATACAGAAGCATACACTATCTTTAATTTAATGGCAAATGTAAACAAAGCATAGATTAATGGGAATGAAATGCTAATTGATCTCTTAATCATTTTTTTGGTCAAATTAAAATGTAATTATGTACATGTTAATTAATCACAGTGTCTTGGCGCTACTTCTATCTTCTACACATTTTTTTAAAGTTGTAAATCACATGCTTAATGTCTAAACAGCTTGCTACAATGAGCCACAGTAGGTATTAATTTAGATGTCACGCAAAAGTATGACAGAGGGATGTATTTCAGTGTGGTTTCAAACAGTTAACAGCTAACAAAAATGCTATATAAGTACTACATGCAAAACACACCATTTTAATTAAAGATTTTCATACATATTACTTTTCTTTTATCAATAAACAATTGTAGACATTTTCTCCAACACACATATAATAAATATGAACACACATTGAAAAAATCTATTGCTCTAATCCATTATTAGAAAATACAAATTATTTTTGTCCTGGAATGAAGAAGATATTTCTGAAAAGGAAGAAAAGGTAAATCACTTTAAAATTACAACAGAACATACCTTCTTTCTTCATCTGGTCATCAGTGGTCATGAAGGGTGGCGGCGGCGCCGCGGCAGGGGGCGGCGGCAACGACATTTGGTTCCAGGAAGCCATGTCGGGCGGCTGGGGCGGGCCAGCCATTGATGCCACTGGGGGGAAGTCGTCGTAGATACCCTGGTATGAGGGCTGGTAATTCTGATTGTAGTTGGTGTTTGCTGCAGGCTGCTGAAGAGATATATTGTAACTTTAGTTTTAAAGAAAAGAGGTTTATTTTATAAGGGTTCATTTAGTTCATAGATTTTTATGCTAAAATCTGACCGTAGAGTGATGGTTAAGTGGAATGTTTGCATTTATTTTTTATTGGACTCCTAGTTCCATATCAGGACTGTTTAGGACTTTTAGCTATTAAATGTATCTATGCAGAGAAGGCTTTCTCCGAAAATAGGTAATTCACTTTCTTTATTACTTAAAAGTAATTGTGAGTTGTGTGAATGAGTTTCAGTTGATATCTGCCTAGGTAATAGAAAGTGAATTGTGAGTTGTGTGAGTGAGTTTCAGTTTATATCTGCCAATCTGCGCACACGCATCGTTGTCGTGTTCTATATGCTATTTTCAAAGGACTAAGTAGCTTTCAGTACTTTCAGTGGCTTTTACCTAGTGCCTTACAACACATATCTTTCACAAGAATCTAGACAGTTGTGGTGCGGGGAGTGGCTTTTTAGGCCTGTGGATGCTCCGGACCATTGGAAGTCATGAGGTTAGTGAATTTTAAAGGAACTTTCCCTAACAAGGACTGTAAAGGGAAATTCAAGACATAAAAAGTGTTTTTCTTTTTAATGGCAGATGTGAACATATTCAAGCTATTATTCTGGTCATGTGATAACTTTTGTTCTGCCACTTAATTTTTTTAATCTATTGTCTTAAATAATTACACAGGTCTGCAAAATTTACCTTTTGGAAAATTACGTAATTACGTAATTTTGGTGTACAGAATTCAAATATCGTATTTGTTTTTTTCTATCACGTAAGGTTTCTTAGATATACTAAAGATGAAAAAAATCATTCTTTATGCTTT
The DNA here is from genome assembly GCA_958295455.1 of Coleophora deauratella. NCBI lineage: Eukaryota > Metazoa > Arthropoda > Insecta > Lepidoptera > Coleophoridae > Coleophora > Coleophora deauratella. The sequence continues at coordinate 18,605,697 of OY282394.1, read as the reverse complement.
CATAAGATTATTTTTATAAAAAATTTTAGGGATTCAGAAACCAACTTACACATATAAATTGTTATGACATTAAACTAAGGAAGAATATTAACTGCTAGAAATCCTTGTAGTACTTCTTTCGATTTTCACTGAAGCTCCTTTTTAAAGATTTTCGCCTGTGTTTATTTGTCTCACTGTCTCTCTTCAACATTCAGCAACAGCCTACAATCATGTTGACATTTCAGCTTCCTTGGTAATGCCTTTCCAGAACCTTTATATCTTATTAGAATTTGTCTCCTCGTTCTTCACAGAAATCCCCAAGTGAGATTTTAGAAAATGGAATTTTAAGCTTATGTTGTATCCTAATTTTCTTAAATTTTATAACATGTTTTCTACTAATTGGACGTAGTCTGAACTTTTGTTATTGACCAGAAAATTTTGAACTACTTTTTTAAAAGAAACCCGTGCTTCTTTTTATTCAGAGTTCATTTGAATTTGGAAGTGTTCGTCATTCATGAGTTTTCGAAAATCAGTGCTTACGAAAATTTCTTCTGGCTTCTGAAAGTGATGGTTTATTACAGAAATATTTAAAACACTCTGCTTGCTTTGCTAGTGCTTTTACGAATTGCTTTATATGTCCAAGTTTGATATGAAGTGGAGGAATAAGCACTTTTGTTGGATCAACCAAATTTTTGTTCAGTATATATTTCATTTTGTGTTTTAAGAATTTTCTTGCAGGCCAGATCTTTCTTATCTAGTGCAATCTTCCTTACGGCTATCCCACTCACACAAAAACATGGAACTTTTGTAGAGCGCCCCTGTTGTTATATAAATTTTAAATAATAACATACAACCCATTTGTGTATTTTGTAGTTAAGCTTTTCAAGAATCTGGGCTAAGTTTTATTAACTTTACCTACTTTATTTTATCACATTCAAGTGCTAAATGATATTTAAAATCACATTGAGTCACATTTTGCTACGTTTTTTTTTTTCAACTATCCTCAAGTAAAATATTTTTTTATAATAGCAGCTTGGTATTTGGGTAGTATTGTATTTTATTAAGATTTTTTCAATTATTTTTCCGTTTAAGAGCACCTCAAAATCTATCCGAAATCATTATTTAATTTCAGACAATTTTACCCATGTTGACCTGTGTTATTAAACTATGTATTTATTTTAAAATTATAAAAAAATTATTTTCATTTGATATGTCGCACAGTACAGTATGCAAAACTTTTTTAAATATTTTCTTATTTGTCCCCCAAAAGAGCCCACACTCAAAATTCATTTATTTAGGTTAAACGTCTGTGATTAGGTTTTAGAAATTTATACTTAATTTGTCCAGTATTTTTGCAGCAAATTGACTGTGACAGGTGGACAGACAGACAGACACACACAAGTGATCCTATAAGGGTTCCTTTTTTTTTTGAGCTATGGAACCCTAAAAAGGAAGTATCTCTTTCATTTAATGGTTTGTAGTAGCGACAGTGGATTGTAACAATATAGGATAGCTGTACCAAAATGAAACACTGAATATGCTATTTCAATGTTACATAAGCAAGGTTTTAAAGAAAGTCTGCTGCCTTACAACTTTCAAAATAGGTACTTTGTTTACTGCAGTGTTTCCGTAGCTCAGTATTTCGGTTAATTTTAAAGCTATAGCAAAAAAATATCCACTAAGGTAGGACTGTAAGGAGTAAATTCAAATGTAAGAAAGTTCTTTTTCCTTAAATTGGCATATTCAGTGTTCTATTTTGGAACAGCCGAGGAGTTTGTATATATTACTAGGCAGAATTTGGCAGAGACTTTCACCTGCATATGCCATCTCCAGTTGTAATCCCACCAAGTATGAAACTACATAACACAGCACAGCAAAAGTTGACACTATAGTATAGAATGCAATCCACTTGTGGAGTCGGAGGGTCGCCAGCCTAATGGGGGCTACGTGGAACACCAGATAAAAGCTCTTGGAATACTTTTACATGTTTATTTGGACCTGACAGGCAACAGACTAAACTGACATGCAAAATTAACTATCAAACAAACATAAGGACTTATAAAAATATAGTATCCTTGGCTACCAGCGACACCACTAAACTAAATAATTTAGAACTACTTATCTGAGATATAGACTGGCCTAAAGAATAATAATGGGGCAATCATACGTAAAGGTAGGCAATAATTACATCCTGGTCAGGATGTTGTTTAACAACAATAAGGTGGCTGCCTAATAAAATAAGTGTGAAAATAAGAACCATAGGCAGCACTCTCAAGTGGAGTACAGTGAAGTGTAAATGTGTACACTTTTAGTGCTTCAATAAAGAAATCGATTCGCTCTGATCTAAATATGAGTACTCACCTCAGGTTGGAACACAGGGGGAGGTGGCGGCGCTCCGGCAAAGTTAGGTTGTTGGCCCTCCCACAATTCACTTGGCTCCGGCAGTTTGGAGATTTCACTTAAAATATTCTCGTCTATGATATCCTTGTCGTTTTTCCGCGGGGAACGGCTGCGACGCTTATCGTCCCGTAGTGGACTGCGGCTGCGGCGCGGCGGCGGCGGTCCTCTGCTCCTATAGTCCGGACGCTCCCAATTTCTCTCACGATTCCGTGGGTCCCGACTGTAATAACTCTTCCTGTTCATATCATGAGACATTATTAAACTTATAAACACACATAAATTACTTCACACGCAAGTATTTCACACATTTATCAAAATTCCCAAAAAAATCAACACGCGACGCGAAGCGTTTTGTTTGACTTGACGTTTGGTTTGTTGCCGGCAGAGAAAATGAAAAAAGTCCAAAACCACTCGTGAAAAGTTCCGTTTTGACTTGGAAAGTTCCGTTCGCATGCCACAGTAAAACATTTTCGCCACAGCGTGCGTGCGTCGCCGACGCCACAACTTATTCGCAACTAGGTAGGTACTAGACCCCACTTACTGGCTCAGAAATATTTCAAAGAATATCTGTCGGACACGGTCCGTCGTGGAGGAGAGGCCACGTAAGGACACCTTGAGGGGCCTCTCAACCGGCAGCATGTACAAGAACCAGTTAATGCCGCTGGTCTCCTCGATGCTGCCGAGGTACCGCTGTACAATGCGGTACTTTTGGGGTGGTGGCGGCGACTGCGGGGGCGGCGACGAGTGTCGCAGTGCCGGCGGAACGGCGGCCGAGAGGCCCAGCACGGTGGCAGCGCTGACAGGGGCCAGCACCTTTAACCGGCTTGGCTTTCATCAGGTGCTCGAGATCTTGGCGGAGAGTCGGGGCACAGGTGGAGTCGCCTTGGTGGTTGGCGTCAGTAGGGCGCCAGCTCGATCGCCGCGACGTACTCCAGCCGCACAGGTCGGTTCTCTCGCCGAGTTGCTCCTCATGAATGTGTCAGTACGCCGCCATTCAACGGAGCATTCCCTCCGACATGAACTCAATATTTCTTAGTCGGGCCGTCATGCATGAGCAAGTCACGCTCATAACGGCTGAGGAGATGTTCCCTTGCTGGTAGAACTTTCCTGCCGCAGACAGCCGTTGGCTGGGGGCCGAGTGTGACGGCGAGGGAGTCTTGCGCGTGACGAAAATAAGTCTGTGGGCTGTGAAACTTACATCTAAGGGCGAGCGAAGTGAGCCCGAATAAAAATTTCAAAGTAGCATCCGTCATCTTGTTTTTAGCTACACCAAACACCGTTCAAGTGAATTTGGAAGTTTCGCTTCCTGCAGCGCGAGCTATATTTATAATATCACTATAAGTTCCGAAAACTTCTGATGATCATTAAGTTCCGCAAAAGTTCCGCTGAAGCCTCAAAAGTTCCGAAATCGGAACAAAAAGTCCGCGCCGGCAACGCTGGTTTGACATTGATGGACGCCATTTTTTTCGTTTCGTATCGCACAAGTTTGGAAAAGTAAAAGAGACAATGGAATGCAACATGGAATAATGCTATTTCATTTTTTTTTTTTGCTAATTTAATGCATAAAACGACAAATACATACCTCATATATTTTTAACCTGTTTGAAATTTTAAGGGGTTACTCATAATCAAGTACAGAACCCAGGAAAAATATTGAAAAAATCCGCTCTTCAATTATTTTTTTCAGATTCTCATACTAAATCTAAATAGTGAATCGAGAATTTGTATGAAAAACTGCAAAAAAATAAATTAAGAGCGAATTTTTTCAATATTTTTCCTGGATTCTATACTTGATTCTGAGTAACCCCTTAAAATTTCAAACGCACTTTTTTTAACACCTGTATAAGAGGGAATAGGTAAATTGTTTCAAAACAGTGTCCATTATTCCAGCGGAATGTTGTAGCTAAGAAGAATGTGAGTATAATAGGGAATTAGAGCATCATTAGGACTAATTGTGCGCCAGCAGCGGAATTTGTGCGTCTTATAATTTCGGAGATATTCATTAAAAACCGATTCCGCCAGGGTCACGTTCCCCCAGTGGCATGATTTGGAAAAAGACGGTCTAGCTCATAACAAAGTACATGACTGAGTAGCTTTCGTCGTGTTATAAATGTGCGCAAATAGCGGAATTTGTGCATCTTACGGTTTTCGAATTATTCAAGATTCCGCTGCAGTAACGTTTTTGGGTTTTCTGTATCTCGAAAACGGCTGATAGAAGAAATTTCGAAAAAAAACCACTAGTACACCTTAATTTGTGCGTAATTTGAGCAATGTTAGTTTTTTGAAAATTATGATATTTTTTTAGTAATTAATTTGTTTAGAAAATCAGGAAATTCTGATTTACAAGGAAACGAGTGAAGTTGCAATCGAATAAAGAGCACTCAAATATTCCTCTAGTAGACCCTAACAATATCTGCAATTGTGAATTGTATTATCCAGTCAATTAGTGAGATATACCATTTAATTACGAAATAAAGTTAGCGAAATTTTAAAGATTGAATTTAGTGCTCCCATAAGACTATAAAACATGAAATTCTACATAAAATTAGAGCGTCCTGCTAGCAAGCTTTCCTGTAAGTTTCAGCTTTGAATAACGTTGATTTAAAAAGATTTACCCAAAAGAAGAAAGAACGAACATTTTCCCTATAACCCGACCAAATTAGAATGTGTACGAGAAAGCGGCCGCGCTATACAAAAGGATAACCTTCTTAAATGAAAGGTATATTGAAGGAAGCTTTGTAAGTACAGTTGCGTGCAAATGTTTTATTGACGATTGTTTTCTTAGTACCTACGTGCTCGTATAGCGGGACGAAGTTATTATAAAAGATACTTGTAATAAGATTTCTAGATAGTAAGTATCTTATCTAAGTCTTGCCGCCAAACATAAATGTTAACAGCACGGATGTGTTCCGGCATGAAGATAGCCAGTTCCCCATTGCGTTGGGGATTCTTTGGTAAGCCCGCTTCCATCATCGGCGTCATCATTACTCAGGTGAGATGATGCCAAGGGCTAAAAACAGAGGATTAAAAAAAATCAACATTAAGTAGTGTTTAATTTGTAGCATACTGATTAATAGTTCGAGAAGGTTAAACTTTCAGGAAAGCTTGCTAGCAGGACGCTCTAATTTTATGTAAAATTTCATGTTTCATAGTCTTATAGAAGCACTGAATTCAATCTTTAAAATTTCGCTAAATTAATTTCGTAATTAAATGGTATATCTCACTATTTGACTGGATAATACAATCCACAATTGCAGATATTATTAGGGTCTACTAGAGGAATATTTGAGTGCTCTTTATTCAATTGCAACTTCACTCGCTTCCTTGTAAATTAGAATTTCCTGATTTTTCTAAACAAATTAATTACTAAAAAAAATATCATAATTTTGAAAAAACTAACATTGCTCAAATTACGCACAAATTAAGGTGTACTAGTGGTTTTTTTTCGAAATTTCTTCTATCAGCCGTTTTCGAGATACAGAAAACCCAAAAACGTTACTGCAGCGGAATCTTGAATAATTCGAAAACCGTAAGATGCACAAATTCCGCTATTTGCGCACATTTATAAAACGACGAAAGCTACTCAGTCATGTACTTTGTTATGAGCTAGACCGTCTTTTTCCAAATCATGCCGCTGGGGGAACGTGACCCTGGCGGAATCGGTTTTTAATGAATATCTCCGAAATTATAAGACGCACAAATTCCGCTGCTGGCGCACAATTAGTCCTAATGATGCTCTAATTCCCTATTATACTCACATTCTTATTAGCTACAACATTCCGCTGGAGTAATGGACACTTCAAAACATATCCGTGAGAGTTGAACGCGCCCTCAGAGAACGTCATCCCGGAAACAGATTCTGATTGGTTCCCGCCTAATGGGGAAGAAAACTGACAGAACTCGCCGACAGTGGCGCTGATATCGCTTGACTCGTAACAATCATCACTAACTGTCAAAACGTATAGAAAAACTGTTTACGTGAACTAAACATAAGATTTATTTAAAAAACGCCGCGTTGTGTGGCGATTGGTTGCAATAATATCATTAATTTCCTAAAGATTCTCGGATGAAGAAGACGTGGGAAAACCATACGTTTTCAATCATGTATTTTTAAACTTCGCTTCGCTTAGTTAAGGAAGAGTCCAAGTCGCATACATTTTCCATTCAACAATTTTACAGAAAAAAAACTATTTTATTACACCTCGATAATGAAAAACGCGGAACAAATTGAAAGTTGTTATGAGTCAAGCGTCCGTAGCGCCATCTGGAAATAGCTTTGCGTTTTCTTCCCCATTGCGGCAGTCTACTTTTAGAATTTTCTATAATTTTTGAAAACGAAAATAATTAAAAAATATATTTTATACTAAATATTATTATGTTTTTACTTTAGGTTTGTTTCTAAAAAAACTTACGTAAATAAATAATTATGTAACTTAACGTCAAGTCAAAGGACTTTTAAGTATAAAATAACAATGTTAACGATTAATGTTTTGTGAACAAACAACAAGGACACAGTTGTTAAATACCTAAACTCATTTAAGCAACCAACGACGAGGGCGCGCAATCTTACCCTAACCCCGCTGATCTGAGACAAATGCCCATGAAATTGGTCAATTCAATGCTAATGAGTGACATTGGGCAAGCGTTGCACTTCTAGCGGCGAACAGCTCTGGTTGCGGTTGTACCGTGTACAGCGGCGCGGCGGCGGGCGGCAACGACGGTGGTGACTTTTAGGTTTTCTTCACGATCCAATGACCATGAAGGTTGCGGAACTATTTTTTTTAATTGATTTTATTTTAGGTGAGCGAAGAGATAACTTTCCGTTATTTTATTTTATAACTAAATTCATCTCATTTTAGGACTTACACATTGCAAGCTCGGTGACTTAGTTCTTTAATGAAGTATTTTAACTTTCATTTTGTCTTACGCTAATATCTATAATATAAATAAAAGGGAAAATAATCATAGAAATATTCAAAAAAAAAAACGAATACGATACAATATTTTCGATGCCTATTTTTATTGGGACATGCTGATCTCTTTTAATTTTGTTTTATTAAGTATACCGATAGATAAATGATAGCTAACACTAATTATTATTTACGTTAATTTGATGAAACATGCATCTATTTTAAGAAGACGACACAGGCTACCTGATTTAAAAAATTGGGTTGTTTCCAAATCAACCGCGTTAATATAAGAATAGACATACAATTGAAGGTACTAGAGCTTTGCCCGATACACGAACGGTTTCTCTGAACGAACATTATCTTCTGGCACTAAGTTCTTTAAAATTGCATCATCAAATATCATTAAAGTATGCATCGGCACCCACGAGGCTTTTTATTCGTAAAACCCGGCAACACTGAGTGGCATTTTATCCACCGGTGGATCCAGTCAGAAGATCCTAGTCTTTTGAGGGATCTTATCAGTCAGTTATTTGTCAGCGTTTGGTCTACGTGGTCGGTTTGAGTTTTGACAATGCAGGCCGTTCTACATCAACATCGCTTCGATCGATGTGGCATTATTTTCATCACTAAGGGTCTCTCTATGGGGAGGATAATGGAAATTCTTTAATAGCACTGTAGAGGTGGAAAGAATTGATAATGGCGGGTTCATTTCAAAATTTTCAGGGTTTTTCTTGAGTCAAGGGTGCATGTGTTATCAAATTTCTTTGTATTGACCTGTAACTATTGTTACTATATAAAAAATTCAATTCAATTCAATTCGATACAATAATTATGTTAGACATATATATTCTAGTACGTAGAATCGTTTTTTTCAAACTAGACTAGTTTCAGTCAGGCACTCCTATATATAACGGAAGTTATTTTTATATGATGAACGGTATTGGCATAACAATGGAAGAAGGACGTTGACATTGATTAGAATTCCGATATCGACTCCCATCCATCACGAGACCCTCGTTAAACCACAGCCGGTTACTTTTATCACGTGGCTTCAAAAACATGGCTCACTCATAACATATAAGTACTTAAGCGCAACATAGACATAAGCGGTGCGAAGCCGTTCCGCGAGCGGTATTTTTGTAATGTTCGGATTACTGTGAAACCCTTCACACCAAAACCGCGGCGGGATTCTCTAAGTCCGCTTCCCGCAAGTCCGCCTTCGGAACGCTACCGCCCCGCGGCCGCCTCTGTGTGTGTTGCGCATGGGATTTTATTTATATGATAACCTTGTAGAATTCCTATAATTCTTAAGGAAATACAATCACTATTTATAACTTTGGCGCTTTTATAAGAAAAAAAGTTCGTAATCATGCAGGTAAACTGACTACGAACACGGTTATGACCTGGATGGGTTTGACTGTCGTCAGTGACATTAGTAACCGTTGGACTCAGTCACTAGAGGATAGTAATCATATAGTAATAAAACCGAGAGATTTCGAAATCTTCTACAGAATTGTACTAAAAGTTGTAACAATAAGGTGCATCTGATCACGAAACTTTTGTTCTAATACCTAATTGACTAAATTCCCAAAAAAATTTGACTTCCCTATGTGTCTCTTTTTTTGCGGGACTGTGGCCAACACTAATGTATGAGGACTGTTGGCGATACAAACACTGGCAGCTTAGGTTTTTGAATAATTTACTTTTATGCTCCATTTTATTTTGATATGTTTTTGTCTTTTTTACAAATACAGTTGTCAATAAAATAATCGACGAAACGGGTGGTTTTTATAAAGGACCTTGAAGGAAATAATATGTGTTTTCCAATAAGCTTTCGCCCACGGCTTCGCCCGCGTAAGTTTTTAGAGTATCGTTGAGGGACCACAGTGCATGGAAATAAGTGTTTTGGAATGAAAAGTATATCCCAAGAAAAAAAGCAACACCAGTTATAATATAAAATATTGGGGGGGGGGGGGGGGGGGCTCGCTGATAATGTCATTGGAGGGGCTCGGGCACCCCCAGGCCCTATGGAGTCGGCGCCAGTGGTACCTAAAGATTCCGTAGTAGGTAGGTAGGAATATTCATTATACCGTGATTTTCTATAAGTCCCTATACCTATAAAATGTACTGCCTATTGTAGAAATTAGGCAGTCAATGCCTGTAGTCACAAACTTACAAATCAAGTTAATTTATTACAGCTTGTCTGGATAATGCAAATTTTGTTTTTAATTTTTGTAGGTAAGTTTACGCACCTTTTTTAAACAAGCTACGTTAACATGTAAATCAATGACTCAATTGATCAGAAAATAATATTTTGTCCTTCGAAAATGAAAATATATTATTTTATTCGAAGTAGGTAGCAGTGTACATTTTTCGAACCTCATTATTTTGTTTACCTAATACGAGGTTCCTACCACTTGGAACTCGTATACCCGCCATTTCGGGAAGTGTTTGCAGAGTGGGAAGAAAAAAACTGGTCCAAAGAAATTCCTCTAACACATTTTTTTTACTTCGATTTTAGTAATCTACGTAAGTTAAAACGTTGAAACGAAATTAAACCTTTTTCAACCGACTTCAAAAAAGGAGGAGGTTCTCAATTCGTCGGAATATATATTTTTTTTAATGTATGTTCACCGATTACTCGAAGATGCCTGAACCGATTTGGAAAATTCTTTTTTTGTTTAAAAGGGTATACTTCACAGGTGGTCTCATATAAATTTTATCGAAATCGATTCAGCGGTTTTCGAGAAAATCAACAAAAACATAGCGAAATTGGAGTTGTTGCGATTGAAGTCGGTTGTTTTTAACGTATTCAGCGTGGTCATTACCCGACTAATCGGAGGGTAATATTTCTCGTGTGTTGTAGTATATTGTAAGTATGTAAGAACATATATTAGTTTTATTGTTAACTCGTGTAGATAAAATGGTACATACTACATTCTTTATCCCCAGATGAATACATTTTAGTCGGTAAGTTAAATAATTTGCAAAAAAAACATTAGTCTCACCAACCAATGTCGGAGAACAAAAGTAGTTAATTAGTATGATGACCAAAAGTATGAAGAAAGTCCAGGGCCTTAGCTAATGGGTCATAAAACTTCTTTGTTACACTTACACACTGTATAAAGTGCTGAAAAAATTGTATGGTGGGGTAGCCTAACGGGCTTACAAAATAACTAACTGAGCAAAACAAGTCCTACAAAGTTGGACTCTACCTAACATCGAATCCGCGACCTATTACTAATGTACAAGTGCAGTGAATGGCCAAACTCTACTTCAGACAATCATGGGTTATTTACGTCTATAACAGACGCACAAATCAGTATCGTGGAAACTGCATCACCAAACTGTAAACAAATCAAGACTTACAAAGTTGGACTCTACCTAGAATCGAACCCGCGACCTACTAATGTACATATGCAGAGAGAGACTGGTCTATATAACCTCTGTACCAATTCAAAAAAAAAAAAAATCAAAATATTTTTTATTTAAGTAGATGCTGTACGCATACTTTTAAATCGTCTTTTTTTCTACCTAGTATAAAGTTCCTACCACTCGGAACTTGTACAATCATAGGTTTTTACGACTGCATCAGATAAATAAGTCTCGAGACGAATAAGTGTCGTGGAAACTGCGTCGCCTGGAAAACAATTGAGGAAATGCAGAGCAAACCAAAGAAGTAAAAAAACCTTTTTCCTCTGCGAACTTACGGGAACAACTCGCGGGAACAAGTCCATACGTTTGAAGCCAGGTCGGCTGCAGGGGACTGCTAAATTTTCTGGTTGGACCCTGCATGATTCTGCTGCGGTTTGATTTTAAAGTTTTCCTTCACCTTAAATGAATTGCAGACTAATGCTTACGAGGCTCATCTCCCCAAACTTCTAAACAAGGGGGGACGCCTTATTATTATTTAATATAAGAGGCAGGATATAAAAAGTTTAGTGTGATGCTTATATGTGTGTAATGTAGTGTCGTCTACGGATATTGTATCAATTATGCATGATAATAACTAAAAAGAAAATAGGTTTCTTCTCTATAAACTATAGGAACCTTAAATGAAATTATTGGTAATTTGACTGACTCGGTGGCTAAGTGGTTAGCGATCCTGACCTCTGATCCGAGTGTCGTGGGTTCGATCCCCACACAGGGCAAACTTTTCTGTGATGAGCAGAATTGTTTGCTCTAAGTCTGGGTGTATTATATGTATATATGTATGTATTTAAATGTATATGTGTATGTATATCAGTCTCTGGTTCCCAAGATACAGGGAATCCTAGTTTGGGGCCAGATGACCGTGTGTGATTTGTCCCAGATATTATTAGTATTATTAAAAAAAAAACTTTCTTTACGACTCAAAAGTTTCATACTACACTAGGTACAGTACAGTACCTACAAGGTAGTTTATTTTATTTAATAATAAAGGTATTACTTTCAAAATACTTATTGGAAGGCGAAAAGGTGAAACGTACCTCCGAAAATTGCTCTGTTCTAAGGCCGATCCGAAATTGATGGCAGTTAAATTGCGGTTATTTCAGCATCCGCTATTGCCATGCCTACCAATTGCCTACTGTTTCGCACTTCGCAGTTCTCCTCATCTCATCTTACCTTCACCTTCGTATATTGCAGTTTGTTTGTACGCGGTCGTTGGCCGTTGCATCGAGTCAACGGGACCGGGCGGACCGCGGCCGCACCACGGAAGCAAAACCATTGCGCCGGCGAAAACACTGCCATTGCAGCTCGGCAGCACCGAACGCATGCGCGGCTGCCGACGGCGTTCGATTGCGCGCGTAAACCACGCGTTCGGAGTTTGAAAGTTTTATAAATTAAAAATAAAAGAAAAAAGAAAAATATCAACCTTTAAAAATAAGGTTTTATTCTATTTTGTTTTTATACTTTTACTTTTGTTGAGAACTTTGTGTGTCAGTGGAATTATTTATTTTCTAAGGGATCTGAAGTTCTGCAACATGAAGTACCAGGTAAGGAAAACTTGAATGTACTTAGTATTTTTTTTCTTATTTTAGTAAATAAGTGAAATGAAAACATTAAGCTTTAGCTAAGCGAGCCTTTAATTAAATATTTTTTGTATCACATAAAATCAGCGAATTAGGTACCTGCATAATATTATGGTTTGAATGTTTATTTTACTTTATAACTACTGATGTAATAAATAAGATGATATTTCTAGAAATCTTAGCAAGAACTTCTTTATGGTTTCATTATTCGTAATTAAAATTAAAATAATTATTAATTACATTTTCATAATATTGACTCTACTTATCAAAAAGCAAGGAATTCATGTCTTAACTACCTCTAACAGATGTGATTCTGTTAAAAAAGATTATCAAAGCAAATAAAGATCAAGATCAAATTGTATTTTTTTGATATTTCCGTACTAGGTTATTATTAGGCAGGTACCTACTGTGCACAATTAGAGCCTTGGCTCTTGCCCTGTCCTCAGTAAAACCACCAGGCAAGACGGTAGCAAGGCAAAAGACGACACAGTCAACACTTTAGTATTTAGTGATTTTTTTTAAATATAAAAAAAACATTATATATGCATTATAATTCAAAAAACTATGTTAAAGAAAAAATGTATTTACTTCCAAATGTTTAAAAAAAAACAATAAGTGTTATGAAAATTCTTTCCAAAGGACTTCGCGACCCTAAAATTGCTAGGAGAGCTTGGATAGTTATCCTGAATTCACTATACGCATTTTAATACGAAAACTATTAGATTTCTTGACATGTTAAAGAATAATTTGAATTTACTTACTCCCGCATGTTTAAAAAACAATATTAAGAAAATACGGTATTTGACTACTAGTCATTTGCGTGACTTTTTATCAACTGCCAAAAAACGAAATTTTGTTCTGAAATCCGGTAGTTGACTGCTAGTCATTTGAGTTACTTTTTACCAAATGTCAAAAACGGCATTTTGTTCTAAAAACGTTTGAAATTTTGTACGATGTCGCCATTGTTCAAAATAGTAGTTTGCATACTAATTAGGAAATTTTTATAAATAAAAAATTGAAAATGTAATGAAAATGAAAGTGATTAAGTTTTTCAACAATTTGAATTTAAGAGCTTTAGTCAATAATACGAAATATTTAGTCAATAATATTTCGTAATTTATTTTTCATGTAGTCAAACTCCCGCGATTATACGCGTGTTACTGGCATGTGATGCCACAGTCTTTGAAAAACTTATTTGCTAGTTTTAATGGATATCAAATTTAAAGTGAAGAAAAACATCAATCGCGTAATATTTTTCGCTATTCTACGACAAATACTATTTAGTGAATAATATTTTTCAATTTAATTTTGATAGTGTCAAATACCTTATTCTGTCCAAAGGACTTCGCGGCCCCAAAGTTACTAGGATAGATTGGATAGTATTCTGAATTCACTTTTAATTTAATCGTTTTTATTTTAAACTTTCAACTTTTGTTCGTATTTTATGACGGCATAGGTCGAGTAAAATGTCTTGGTCATGCAAAAGACATCAACGAGAGATGCAGTAGGTACTTAAGTACTGAAAATATTGAAACCTATTGTATAACATTTTGAAAATCAACCTAGCTAACAGTCTTCAAATGGCAAAAACCTTTTGTTATCCACATTTTCTGTCAAAAGATTGCATTGCAATCTGTCATATAGTTTTCGAGAAAATCGCCTACATACATAACGGTCGAAAACAAATGGCTGAAAGAAATGAAAATATTTTAATAAAAGTAGGTAGCCAGCACTTTTCGAAGATCATTATTTTGTCTATCTAATACGAGGTTCCTATCACTAGGAACTCGTTTATCCGCCGTTTCGGGAAGTGTTTGTGAAGTGGAAAACGATGGGTCCAAAGAAACATATTTTCAAAAAAGATTTTTAAGCTATTACATCTTAATTTTAGCTCAAGAGTTGATTTTATAAAATGTTAGTTATATATATTAAAAAAACGGCTAAGTGCGAGTCAGACTCGCGCGCCAAGGGTTCCGTATAAATTCATATTCACACATGTCTTGAACTTTATATTACATTATCAGGTCTGCAATCCCTTGAAGCTGTGAAAAAATCAAACTTCTATGCCAACGCAATCAAGAGATACGGCCGTTTATGCCGCATATTTGGACACTCGCATGGGAATTTTTTCACAGCTTTAAGGAGTTACAGGCCTGAGTATTTGATATAAATTTCAACTTGATACGTTTACGCGTTCTTAGAAAAAGGGTCTTAACAATCAGACAGACAGACGGACAGACGGACGGACGGACAGACGGACAGACGGACACACGGACAGACGGACAGACGGACGAATGAAGTGATCCTATAAGGGTTCCTTTTTTCCTTACGGAACCCTAAAAAAGAAAGGACTCAAGAGCTAAAATTAAATTACAAGCTAACAATTATGTAATGCCAGTGACAAGAGAAGGCTAGTCCACACGGACTTCGTAATCGCTTCAAACGCGGCAATTTTTACGATTTGGCTTGCTTACTCACTCTAATACTCCTCTGCTGCCACATATTGTTAGGTTCTTTGATTATTGACGTATCCTCTCTTTTGTCCCCAATTTGTTCTCCAGGTGGCCGAGCCATCGGAGTCTTCTAACAGCGACGTACCCATACGAAATATTGTCATTAAATCTTTCAAAGAAGTTTTTAATGACGTACGTAAAATCACAAATATTTCCTAGGCACTAGAATAGTAAATTGTTCATCAAGGCGAGAAAGTGACCGATTATCAACGAGATATGTAGTTTGAGCCGAGGGCCTTAATACACTCGAGTTGGGAATCGCACTTTCTTCCAAGTGATGCTTTATACTACACCTGGCCTTTGCCAGGCCGGCAACGCACTTGTGACTCCTCTGGTGTTGCGGGTGTCTATGGGCGGCGGTAATCGCTTACCATCAGGTGATCCGTCTGCTCGTTTGCCACCTCTGCGATAAAAAAAAAAAAAAAAAAAAAAAAAAAAAAACCTACGAGGAAAATAAAAAAACGCATGTTCTTTTTTTAAAATAATGTTTGGAAAAAGCTAGTGGCCAGTATCATTTTGCGAACTTGGAGATAAAAACTTTTTGGCATTTTACATTTAGTTTAGCGACATAGTCTTACCCAAAATTAAAAAAAAGCACTTTAGTAAAGGATTTTCATACACTTTTCCCGTTCAGCGTGTTTTCTTCCCGCATATTTGTACGATAGTAATGACGTACATTCTGCCTCAAATTCGATAAAGTATTAAGGTACTTTCTAAGTAGGTGTAGTATAAATCCTTTTCTCACTTTACCAAAGCACATTATTTGAAAAATTTGATTTTCAGATTGACTACCTAAGTATCTACGATACATACGTATTAAAAAAGTCCGTTTGAAATTTTAAGTGGTTACTCAGAAATTCTGAGTCAGAATCAAGTTTAGTATACAGAAAAATCATTGAAAAAATCCAACCTACAAGTTTTTTTTTTCATTTTTCCATATAAATTCTTGATTCACTATTCAGATTTAGTACGGGAATCTGAAAAAAATGTAAGAGCGGATTTTTTAGATATTGTTCCTGTATTCTATACTTGATTCCGAGAAACCCCTTAAAACTTCAAACGCACATTTTTAACTGTATACATTTTTATTGTACTCCTAATTAATACTGACAACATACATTGACAATGAAACACTTCTTAGATCTAACGAGAAAACGGAACTGCGGAAACGGAAGTATCGAACAAAGCATAACTAAAGACAGTGCAGCAGGCGGCGAACGCAACGGTTACACCTTGAGAACTTGTCAAAAAAATTAACTTGATTCGATGCGTTCAAGCATTTTTATTCTCTTGTCACTTAACACTTGTCACTTAACACTTGTCACTTAACAGAATTGGTTAGTATGGGATGAAAGAAGGTGTTTCCACATTAGTTACTGAACCCTCCAGAATAACCAGAGTCAAATCCCACAAACTGTGGAATGAATTGTCGCCTGCGGTATTTCCGGACCGATACGACATTCAAACCTTCAAGAAAACGTACTCCCATATCAAAGGCCGGCAACGCGCTTGTGACTGCTCTGGTGTTGCGGGTGTCTATGGGCGGCGGTAATCGCTTACCATCAGGTGATCCGTCTGCTCGTTTGCCACCTATCACATAAAAAAAACGTTATTAAACAAAATAAAATAAATATAAAAATATGACGTTTTTATAATATAATGTGTGTGTTGCGCGACTTACGCTAAGCAACCATCTCACCGCGGATCTTACTCGCAAGGAGTGATAGGCGCGTTTAGTGAGGAGCAGGGAGTCACCATAATAGCTGTTCTAACGTATAAAGAATCAAATAAAATCCTGGATCGGCTCATGTACTAATTAACTGTTTGAAATTAACAAACATTTATACACACCGATTGCAGGGAAGAAAAACATCATGAGGATACCTGAACATCTGGATACTGGATGTTTTTGGGTGTTTAAAAATCCCCTAAACATGACTGTTGATGATACTAAGTGCAACTGCCGTCCTCTAGCGATAGCAACTTTGTAGTGTTAAAAAACTATTTAAAATGGCATGTAAAGCATATATTTAAACAGACAGATACACTTTATGATAAATGATAGAAACTCAACAATATTCCGTGACGGCTAAAGTAAATAAATAACAATGATATATACCGGGTGTTAGGTAAAATACTGCAGATATTTAAATGGCACGTAGGGGCTGCAGAACCTATCACAAATAAAAAAGAGCGAAGTCTATATTCCCCTTAGTTTACGAGATATAAGGGTGTAAAGTTGCCCTATTTTTTCTCAAATTTCCGCTTTGCACCCACTTTTTCAGGTCGAGTCAGACATGCTGAACGCTCACAATTAACCCCAGATTTTTTAAATTTAATTTTCCCCACAAAACTTCAATTACAATTTATTTTTTTAACTGCTCCCGTGTATGGCCGCCCTTATTTGTTCCATCTCTTTCTCGCACGTACAATCAGTATCGCTGTCTTACTCAATGACGTCATGCAATAGGTACGCACGCAAACACACAAACACACGGGGTGACGACGTGCGGACGCTGCGGGCGGCGCGGGGATAACCGCCTGCATAGCAACAATCGGGAGTCCATAGGGCAACAGTAATCACAAAAACGATATCCACCCAGGCGAAGCCGTGGGCGATAGCTAGTTAGAAAATATCAAAAAAATAAAAAAAAACCACCTATCCCCCAATATTTTTATGAAGTCGGCGCTTCTGGACACGGTTTCGAATACTACCAGGGTTCAACTTCAAAAAGTCTCGGTTTGATTGGTGGTAGGGCGTTTAACAAGTCGCCTAAGTAATTAGATCTCTTTCAAAAATTGCTAGCAACTACCAAAGTCTTGCCGCCAAACATAAATGTCGGGAATCGAACCCGCAACCTTTCCTTATGAAGCGAGCGCCACACTGCTGAGCCACGGAGGCGATCAGGTGAGATCATTAGCAAATTAAAAAATATTGGTAGACAAGCCAGATACTAGTAGGGAAACCAAATTAAACAATAAAGTTGTTATTTTTACCCCCAATATTTTTATGAAGTCGGCGCCCCTGGACACGGGAGGCCGCGGCTTCCAATCCTACCGGGGTTCAACTTCGAAAAGACTCGGGTTGGTTGGTGGTAGGGCGTTTAACAAGTCGCCTAAGTAATTAGATCTCTTTCAAAAATAGCTAGCAACTACCAAAGTCTTGCCTCTAAACATCAGTGTCGGGAATCGAACCCGCAACCTTTCCTTATGAAGCGAGCGCCACACTGCTGAGCCACGGAGGCGATCAGGTGAGATCATTAGCAATTTAAAAAAATATTGGTAGACAAGCCAGATACTAGTAGGGAAATCAAAATTAAACAATGTAAGTTGTTATTTTGATAAATAGTTTAATTGTAGAGATAGGTAGATAAACAAATTCTTAGTAGATATTAGAGATTGTTCGAAATGCCCACCGTTTACACGTACACAGAGTCTAGCACGTTTCCGCACAGGTCTATGCAAGGAGCCAATGACCTGAGGGTCCATTTGAATAATATCAAAGGCCATGTCGATTTTGATTCGCATTTCCATTTCACTCTCACTTTCACAAGTCTTTCACGTGGTTCAACACATAAAAATCCAATGAGGTAAGGTCGAGTGACCGTGGCGGCTAAGCCACTGATCCTCCTCGTCCTAGCCAGCGGTCTCCAAACTGCTCAACTGCTGCTCAAACTTCCTGCAACGCACGAGGACCACTGATGAAGTTACGGCCTTCTCTCCGAAGCGCTTGAACGATCCCGTCTATGGTGTTCACACTGGATATCGGGCGATTTGGGTTACAGTTTTCTGATGCACTTTTCTCCTCCTCCTTAGTCGGTCCCTCAGTACTGAGGATCGTGACCCCCTTCAATTACTATTTTCCTGGATAGTGTAATGCTAAGCCTCGCGGTTCATCGCTAGATTCGATGCCTCGTGAATCGACATCTTCAGCGTCTTCGTGACGAGATCGGCACATCGAGTTGGTCTGCGGCTCCACGGTCTGTTCCCTTCCACTTTTCCATAAATAATGGATCGTTCCAAACTTGTAGGCTCTCTCCGCACAACGTGACCGAAATAGCAGTGTTCTTCGGATTACTGTAGACAAAAGTATCTCACTGTTTTTGATCTTCGACTCCTACAGTATGGACTCACTTGTACGGTGACTTTTACGAGTACTACGCGATACAATACAATGCGCGATAAAATTCTCATAGGTGCGCGAAACGCGAACGCACTTAGCAACGTAAGTTTCGCTACTGACTACTGCGTCACAGTTTTCTATTGTGGCTGCGCTTTGCGTCGACCCGTGCCCGGGTGCGCGCTGCTATTGGTTGGTTATCGCGCGCTACCGCGCATGCGTCCCACGCTACGAGCACCGCTCAGTCCACGTGGACTAGGTACGTATGTTTGTATCTGCGAATAGTACGTAGGTCGTAGGTATAGTTTTTATAATTTAGGTAAAAACAGTACGAGTAATATGTCAACTGATAGTAATCTAATGAACTGAACTTTATTATTACCGTCAAACAAGTCTTATCTTACTTCAATCAGGCGTACGACTAAACTTATGTGGTCCATCCTTTTTAATGAAATCATTTTTTTTATTTTTCTATTAAAATTTAGTTTTTTAGGACTTTCATTTAGGACCTTTTAACCACCTCCGTAGCCTAGTGGTCGCGGGTTCGATTCCCGGCGGGGTCCAACTTTGTAGAACTCTGTTTGGTTGGTGGTAGTTTTTTAGGACTTTCATTTAGGACCTTTCAACCACCTCCGTAGCCTAGTGGTCGCGGGTTCGATTCCCGGCGGGGTCCAACTTTGTAGAACTGTTTGGTTGGTGGTAGGGCAATGTTAACAGCATTGATGTTTTCCGGCATGAAAATAAGGTAGCCAGTTCCCCATTGCGTTGGGAAGTCTTGGTAAGCTCGCCTCCACCTTCATCACTTACGAATTACCATCAGGTAAGATGATGCCAAGGGCTTACCAACTGAGGGCTAAACCAAACCTACAACCACTATCGTATTCTTTTACCCGTGTGACGCTCAACCAGTAGGTCATAGCTATTCAAAGTGGCAACGTCGTCGTCACCCGCGAACCGCGCCGCGCCACGCCGCCCAGCGAGAATTTAATACCTACACTGTTGGTCTTGCTTTTAAAAGATGATTTTAAAAGATGATTTGCAACATCCTTTCAAGGTAAAGACTGTTCAGCACCTGATAGAGCCAGACTTTGGAAATCGCGTGTCATACTGTCAGTGGTTGCTACGGAAAACCGAGGAGGAAACAGATTTAGTTCAGAATGTATTATGGTCAGATAAGAGCACATTCACGCGATGTGGAATGTTTAATCGCCGCAACACGCATGTATGAGCGCATGTAGGTCCGTTCTTTCTACCAAACAGGTTAACTGCTGAGGCATACAGCAGCTTC
The DNA here is from genome assembly GCA_958295455.1 of Coleophora deauratella. Taxonomy (NCBI): domain Eukaryota; kingdom Metazoa; phylum Arthropoda; class Insecta; order Lepidoptera; family Coleophoridae; genus Coleophora; species Coleophora deauratella. The sequence goes on along the minus strand of OY282394.1, from coordinate 18,585,475 downwards.
TTAGAAGAAAATGAGGTACCGATACTAGATGACCAGCCACTGTCTGAAAGACGACGTGTTTGGTACCAGCATGATGGCGCTCTTTCCAGCTCTGCAAGGACCGTGGGGAACGTACTTCGACGCGAATTCGACGAGAACTGGATCGGTCGACACGGTCCCGTCGCTTGGCCAGCGCGCCCCTCAGACTTGACACCGATGGACTTCTTTTTGTGGGGCTACATCAAGGACAAAGTGTCAGTTAAAGAGGTCGAAAAAGCGGATGAAATGCGTGCGCGACTAAACAGTGCATTCGAGAATTTGCGAGCGCGTTTGTGTGTGTGCGCGCGCTCGTTTTTGTGTGTGCGTGAGCCTGTCACTCGCTCTGCGCACGCGTGCATGTGTGCGTGATCTGTGCGGGCTATGACGTTATTTAAGGGCCGCCACTCACGGAAACAAAACCTTCGATTTTCTCAGTTATTAAAGCGAATATAAATTTGTAAATAGCATAAATGTACTGCATCTAGGGTACCCTTCTAGCCCTTAAAAGATCTGCACTATTTTACCTAACACCCTGTATATTTTTAACATATTAAGAGCATTGTAAAAACCAATTTTCCAAACGTCCAATGTCACGTTTAGGCTATCACTAATAACCTGGACGTGACTATATGGGACACCATTGACTATTATGGTCTAAGATAACAGCAATGAACTATAACTACATATTACCTCAGTGTATTAAATAGTATTATAAATACATACAGTATGGACACATCCTGCCGCCCTCTGAAGGCGACCTGTAACCGCCTCCGTAGCACAAAATACACAGATACAGAAGGTCCGCTCAATACGCTCATTAAAATCCTAAGCATATACATGCTTATAGACGTATACGGTCGTTGTAGGCAAGGTCACGACACTGTTGTGATACTTTGCCGCGTGACCTTGCCTCGAACGACCGTATATTTCTATAAGCATGTATATGCATACGATTTTAGTGGTTTGTATTGAGCGGACCTTCTGTGCCTATTCTGTGTCCGTAGTCAGTCGCTATCTATGGTGAAGATAAGACTATTGGTAACTAGAGGTTCTCCTATTGAAATTAAACAGCTGTACCCCAAGGCCGTAAGAGGTAGTAATTAAAAAAAACTTTTTGGGCTTCACCATTATCATTACTTACCGGCAAGTGACATGACGCCAGGGGCTAACACAAAAGTGGATAAAAAATCCGAGTTTTTTTCGATTTGAGTAAGTGGTTCTGATCCAAGAGAAGAGAATATTTTTGCGAATATACCTACTTTAAGTTCCTTCCCGCTTGGTCTTTTTCTCCCGTACTTATTAAAAGTCACCCTGTATATGATCGATCCCTCCGATACATCACGACAGTATGACGTACCTATCCGGCGGAAATACTTTGCGAAGAATAATGATAAATTTTCACACTCCAACAATGAAAGTGCTATCTCAAAACTGCGCACAATCAATTAAAATATTATCGAATCGCGCGCACCTATTGTTCAGTATTACATTATTATTTACATATTGCGAAACAAAATGATACAACTGAGTAAAATGAAACAATGAGGTGATAAGTGACAATACTTACGCTTTTTGTAAGCGGAAGTTGTCCCAAGAAAAATCTGTATCAACCATTAAAAGAATCGACACCAATATCGTATTATAAAGAAGTATATAGGATATGTCAAACCTAAGGCAGGGAAAGAATTAGATATAAGAGCACAAATTCTGTTTAGTCTTGTAGGTATTGGTATTTGTTAATCTAATTTATTATCAAGGATATCAAATCTCTATACGCGTCTACTCTGCGTCTACTATAGGGGAGCCTAAAATTTCGTCCGCATAGAAGTCGAATGTAAATATTACTCGAAAACATCCTTTCAAACCCATTGGAAATGCAATTTTCCATACAAACTTTGACCAACATTTCACCTACACTGGGAACGGTATTTAAAAAACTTTGTTACCCCTACATCTGTTTATGGTTATGGTTTGACTGTGCGTTGTTTATGAGTCAGTAATCAGTATGTCACGATACTGTTTTAAAGATATATCTACATAATCTGTAATCTACACTTAATGTGTTAACATTTAGCTGTTAGTGAACCTTTTGTTCCAGTTTTTTAAGAGCCTACAACAGCAAACTATTGATAAATTCTGTTTTCGTCCGTTCCTCCGTCATTGGTGCCTAGTTCGTAATCTGATTTAAGGACCAAAAATGCATTTGAATATATTTCAGTTTGTTCGAATATTAATTCCTCTGGACCGAGTTGTATTTTCCTGTATAAGATTGCGTGGGAGAAAACACCTTGCCTTGCGTGGGAGAAAAATCCTAAAAAAACTTAAAGTCGTTTTAAATCCTATAGTCTAGTCTAGCTTCTAAGAAGTAGACACCCACCCATGCAGAAATTATTTTATAACAGTAGGGAACTCGTCCCGCTGGGGTCCTATTGGAAAAATTGTGACAAAATTGCGTCGAGTAATGCCACTTGGCGTGGACGTTATATGGACCAAACTGAGCCAAAAAAGCCCGTTGACACATGACTCCGCGTCAAAAGGGTGGGGGAGGGGGTTAAAATAACGAACTCCCGGTGCTCGAGAAAAGAAATTTGAGGATGTACTTGAGGTAAAAAGTCAAGTTTGATGTGGTTTTCGGATAAATCTAAGACGGTCCCATTTTTGTTTGTTTAGTTACCAAGTTCAATGATCAAATAACTCCACTATTTCCAAGGGAATAATCTTAGCCTAACTGTATCACATCCTGTTCATTGAGACCATGATGAGCTGATATGGCAGCACCGTTAAGAACTCCACGACATTAAGTAGCCATTGTCACAACTGTACAGTTATTGTCCAGATTGATCAGTGATTTATTCACTGTCATCATCATATACAATCGGCTCGTCAAGATTGGTGGATAAAAAGAGAAACTAATTCTCTCTCTCTTTCTTTTTTATTTGACATTCCACATAAAAAAAGACTGAAGTAACAGTTGAAACTTCTTTCTGCCAAAGCGGAGGTTTATTTTTTCAGGCCCAGACCAAAAAGTCTTTAGTTCATTTTTCGGGTGTCTAAAAGATTTTTGATGGATTTTGTATCTGGTCTTCCTGAAATAAAAACTTTTTATAGTCTAAGGTTTTTGCAGTACGAGGTGTCATTAGGTTTGTACAACAGGTTTCAGATACATTTTATGCACTCGAATTTTGGGGAACTTAATGCGGATTTTTTGAAGTTATGTACAATAACATCTACAATTCTACATACATAGGTAAATTCAGAGGATCGCATAAACTTGAGGAAAATGTTATGAGTATGAAATTTCGAACTGGAAGTCAAACTTATTTGAATCTTTATCATCTTTTGCAGAGACTGGTCACCGACCTCGATATTGATTACAATAGGTATCAAAGAACAGTTACCTACACATTTCCACACTAAGTTAATTCAATTCAGAGAGGCCATCTGTTAAATGTAGGTATATCTACCTAAAACGTTTTTTATCGACATATTGTAAGAACCCACATGTGACTCGAATGCTAAAATGTAACATCGCTGCTATTACGAGATGCAGGTTTTTATCGGGGAATGTTTTCTTTTGTCCTTTGTATTATCTAACGGTTTAACATAATGTCGCTATTGTGTTACAGCTCAATAGTTATGTGCGGTCTGCACTAGTTTCGCTACAACTAGAAACTAGAAAGAAAACTGTGCTATAGCTGACTTATGACAGAATTTATGCGTTAGGGTCCATTAATCACGTGATGTGTTTTAGCAAATTTGTAGATCCCCCTTCCCCCTGGTGACACGTGGTGAGGTTTTAGACTACCCCCCCACCCCCTACCTAAAATCACGTGAATTTTTTTGGTACAAAATATTATCTTTAAATACAGGTATAATATTCCTCACGTGATTAATGGACGACCCCTTAACAATTAATTAATTATTAATTAATGTATAGGGTCCTTATGAAATACTAGTTTTTTTATTATGTTTTCTACTTATAAAACGTAACAACTACCCCTGATAAACCTATACTTAGTTCGCGTTACATAATACTGAAATAGCACTAATTTAGACTTTTCATAAAAATCGATTAAGCTTGAGATCGAAGTTTGTATAAAAAGTCCTAAATAGTTTAATAAGAAAATACTGAAAATGTGAGTAAATAATGTTTGAAGCTTAAGTGTTGATACACGTTGATACACTGATGTGTGTCTGTTTGTTGCATCGTGGCTCTGAAACGCGGTAGATCTACTTCTGGTTCGCGGTAGTTCTAAGCTATGTTTGGTGAAAAATTTTTTTTTTTGTTTTTTATATATGGCATAGGTGGCAAATTGATGGTAAGCGGCCTTCGAAGTGGGATTCCATTCAATGACTTTCGACTCTCTCTCTCTTATCGTGTAGCACATTTAACCGTCTTATCCACAAAGGTATAGACGACGGTTGCCTGGTTTTCGATTTCGTTCGTTAACAACCCATTACGTCCCCACTGCAGGGGCACGGGTCTCTTCCCATAACTCGGGAAGGTTAGGCCATACTCCACACACTCGGACCAAGTCCGGATTGGTGGAGGTTGTGGGGCTAGTGGCCAACCCCAGTGTCAGAAGTTTTCAAGCCACCTATAAGGCCTCTGACATGGCTTAACGACTGCTAGCGATAGCAGCCGGTACCAACGGCTTAACGTGCCTTGCGAAGCACGGAAATGGTCTAGATAAATGCCACTAACACAGTCAGACCCATCCAGGTTATGACCGTGTCTGTAGTCAGTTAACCTGCGTGATCGATGCGACCACGCAAGCCGCACTGAGCCACGACCGGTTTTCGATTTATTTTAGTTTTATTGACGAGAGTGGTCTATATTTTTTTCAAATATGTTTTTACGCGGTTTCCTCCACCCAAAATTGTCTGGAAGAGATCGCGATATTTTATTTAGCGATAAGACCGCCTACTTGTACAACTTCTTGTTCATATATATTGTTAATATTTTCCTGTATATGTTGTGCGATAAAGTGTTTTCATTCATTAATATTTTATTTTGATAGTTTTTAATTTTTATGTCTAGACTGGAATTGTAGTTACATGTATTTGTATACGCATCATAGCTTATACCACTACAATATTACTAGTGATCACAAATATTACAAGTAAACATTTTCCACATAAGTAATTACAAATAATTTGCATGAGTATCACAGTAACGGCCCAAACGTAACAAAGAACAAATAGCGGCGTATACAGGTTGTATCAAAATGCGTATCTGAAACAGACATGCGGCTTAATTTATCACAATGAACAAAATATTTCACCAGCAGTACAGTCTCTTTTCAGAAATATTCTTTTGGTCTCTTTCAGGCGTAAAAAATATTATTTAAACCTGTAAATTAGCAGTTTAACCATTTTTTATGGATAAAGTTTTTAAAACAAATGTATTTCAGGTGATGTAAAATATCCCCAATAAAATTTACCTACCTATTAACACTAACACTGCATAAAGTTTGTTAATTTTGTATTTTTAACCGACTTAAAAAAAAGGAGGAGGTTCTCAATTCGTCGGAATCTTTTTTTTAATGTATGTTCACCGATTACTCGAAGACGCCTAAACCGATTTGGAAAAATTCTTTTTTTGTTTAAAAGGGTATTTACAGGTAGTCCCATATAAATTTTATCGAAATCGATTCAGCGGTTTTTGAGAAAATCAACAAAAACATAGCAAAATTGGAGTTGTTGCGATTGAAGTCGGTTGTTGTTTTTAACGTATTCAGCGTGGTCATTAGTTAGTCATATTTAATATATATTTTTTATTGTGTCGTGTTACTATAACCAATAAACGTGTTTTCTTTCTTTATTCTTTCTATTTTGTACACTCTGTATAACTAGTTGCGACTGCACACATAACGTATTATTTCATCGTTTGCGATTGTTTAGTGTTATCATGAGCAGTGAGGAGTTTAGCGAGAGTGGTTACGAATGCTTAGGTGAAGTATTGTTCATGATAGTTAACTAGTTTGAACTAGATATATACTTACTTACCAGTATTTCAAGAAATCCTTAAAATAAAAAAAGCGGCCAAGTGCGAGTCGGACTCGCCCATGAAGGGTTCCGTAACAGCAAGTAACATAATATAAAAGTTCTTGTAGTTCGTTGTAGGTAAATTGCGGTTTACAATTTATGACGTATTAAAAAAAAACTACTTACTAGATCTCGTTCAAACCAATTTTCGGTGGAAGTTTGCATGGTAATGTACATCATATATTTTTTTAGTATTATCATTCTCTTATTTTAGAAGTTACAGGGGGGGGACACACACATTTTACAACTTTGAAAGTGTCTCTCGCGCAAAATATTCAGTTTAGAAAAAAATGATATTAGACCTCAATATCATTTTTGAAGACCTATCCATAGATACCCGTCGTAGAATAAAAGTTGTTCAGAATGATATGTAGAATCGCTAGTTAATGGGTCCCTTAATTTTTTTTTACACCCTGTTTCACTAAGTACTATTGTCTATTTTTAACCGACTTCAAAAAAGGAGAAGATTCTCAATTCGACTGTATGTTGTTTTTTTTATGTTTGTACGCGATTACTCCGCCAATAATGAATCGATTTTGATTCTTTATTTGTTTGGTAGGTTATACTTCAGAGGTGGTCCCATATAAATTTTATCTAAATTGATTTAGCGGTTTTTGAAAAAATCATCAAAAACAAAAAAAAATGCAAATATTATAGCTGTTACGATTGAAGTTTGTTTTTTAACGTATTCAGCGTTGTTGATTATACCTGAATACCCTTGCGGAGAGTAATGTTTTTACCACTTTAACACCATTTACTTTTAATCAGTTTCAGTTAGAATTTTTTTTCGATTTTACGAGTTATATTCCTAGTTACCACACTACATGCTGTATATCGCACCAGTCCTAAATATCAGGGGCGCGACCCTTTTGAAGCAAAAGCTCTCATCCTTGACTTACGGATGCGTGGTCGCATCTAGGTTGCCTAATGTATAGATAAGAACGTATTGTTGAAGGTAAGGTTGTCATAAAATACTAAGATTAAAAAAGTGTTATTCCAAAAAGAAATAATATGTTTGTTTCTGTCTGGAAATAATTATGAAACAATACTGTATATTGACCGACTGATAACGCGTAGCCTAAAATTTCGGCTAATGTGTAGGTACCTCGTTGAGCGATCCATCGGACTTGTGAGGTAAAATATTGCAGCTTTAAGTAGGTATAATACCTTTTTAGGGTTCCGTAGCCAAATGGCAAAAAACGGAACCCTTATGGATTCGGCATGTCTGTCTGTCTGTCTGTCTGTCCGTCCGTATGTCACAACCACTTTTTTCCCGAAACTATAAGAACTATACTGTTGAAACTTGGTAAGTAGATGTATTCTGTAAACCGCATTAAGATTTTCACACAAAAATAGAAAAAAAAACAGTAAATTTTGGGGGTTCCCCATACTTAGAACTGAAACTCAAAAAAAATTTTTTCATCAATCCCATACGTATCTATGGATAGGTCTTCAAAAATTTTATTTAAGTTTCTAATATCATTTTTTTCTAAACTGAATAGTTTGCGCGAGAGATACTTCCAAAGTGGTAAAATGTGTGTCCCCCCTGTAACTTCTCAAATAAGAGAATGATAAAACTAAAAAATATATATGATGTACATTACCATGCAAACTTCCATAGAAAATTGGTTTGAACGAGATCTAGTAAGTAGTTTTTTTTTTAATACGTCATAAATCGTAAACCGTAATTTACCTACAACGAACTACAAGAACTTTTATATTATGTTACTTGCTGCTACGGAACCCTTCATGGGCGAGTCCGACTCGCACTTGGCCGCTTTTTGTTTTGTATCTTACTAATAATTTATAGGCCACTGATGTGAAATAGATATTTATTTATTTTATTTAAACATTAAAAACTGTTAAGTAGTCTTGCAATTTTCTTTCAAAATATAAGCAATGCTATTTAAAATTCCCTATTTTTTGAAAAGGGACATATGTATTTAATCGGAGCTCCACAAATCTTACTCATATCTACTAAAAGAACAAAGATATTAAGTTACAAAATGCAGCCCCGAAATAGCATGTGCATCGAGTAGGGTTGCCAGATGGTCTCCTAGAGGAGGATCTGTGTTATTTTTCTATTATTTGTCCTTATGTCCCCCTATGTAATATATATTCTCGATTTTCTTATTTTACAAGGAAAGACGCAGGTGCGATCTTGCTCAAAATTACAGCCAAGATCCAGTATCACTTTATTTTTTATTTAGAAGAAGACTAGTGACAAATCCAGGTTAGCCAAAATGCCTTTCAGGAAATGGTAGTGCCTACAGCTAAATAGGATTAAATTAAAATAGAATTTAAATGTAAATTTTATTGAACTGTGTTGTGTTACAGGTAATAATGTGCCATTCTCGGGAATATTCCTGCAATACACAGATAGCGCTCTTTGTTAGGTATAGCTGGCAACCCTAGCATAGAGTAAATAGTTCGCGTGATCGGTAAAATTTGAGCCATTGAAATAACTTAAACGTAACGATAGATATTACTCGTACAGTCGCATGCACAATGTTACGTAAAATTATTGTCTGTTTCTGCTAATAATTTTTACTTGCAACTTTAAAGTTTTATGGCTTCATATAAATTTCATATACATGTTAACATGATTTATTTATCTATCAGCTATCAGCCTTTCACTTCCTTACTTTTGTAAATAAATAAAATACATTAATTAGGTAATTTACCCAAAGCAGTTTCTAACGCTTACGAAGTTGGTAGCGGCTTTTGAGAGCCGGCAGCAGGCAGCACAAGACCGGTGGACATGGAAATCCTTGGGGGAAGGTCTTTGTTCAGCAGTGGACGTCTTTGGGCTGATGGTGATGATGAACGAATCTTCTTTAATCTTAAATCTCCATTCAGGTTAGACATGTCAATAGATTGCTACCCTCTTAACGCTATCTAACTATAATTTCTGAGGATTTCGCTGCGATTTAAAAAAAAAATAGCAAATTAACAATAAACGTATAATTAATTTAATATTATTTATGTTGTTTATTAATAGATAAAAATGTAAACACGACAGCACATGTATAATTTGTATGAAACACGCGTAAGTCGTCCATCTGTTTATTCTAGACAGGAAAAACAGTATCCTCCTTTTACGCATTCAGATGCATTTATACTTATATAGTCAAAGTCCACGTGTTTCCGTAGATTGTAATGCGAAAACCATACAAACTAGGATATCGGGTGCACCTTTTGATATCTGACTTGCATTTTGATCGTCCCCCTATTTCCTGTGAATATAATTAAACTAATTAGAAGTGCAGTCACTGCTGGATCGCTTTACAAAATTACCCATCGTGTTATAGTGATTTGATCATTCATTGTGTAGAGATAAGGGTGCTGTCACACACACGTTTTCGCCGCGATTTCTAGAAAAAAAGGTCCTGGGCGAAAGAAGAAAAGTATATATCTAACGCTTGCCGGCAACTATAAATATTAACAGCATTGATGTGTGACATGAAAATAAGATAATAACTAGATGTCACTAAGTTGTAAAATCGCCACGCTCTTCCAGGGTGGCTCAGGCGCATAAGTATAGTTCGCGTCACGTAAAAAGAGCGCTGGCTGGCGTTCCGATGATGCACTCTGACAGCAACTGTTTAGTTCCCCCTCTTTCACACTTACGCGATTTATATTACGCTATCCTGTTGTCAGAGTGAACTGTTCTGCCCTCGGAACGCCCGCTAGCGCTCTTTTTACGTGACGCGAGCTGTATGGATAGTTTATTTATTTGTTTATAATATGTACCTATTATGCGTATTCGTATATACTGAGGCGACCTTACACTTTAGAGGGAAGGAATAAGCAGGAATCTAAAGGAAGAAAGAGAAAATAGTTTTTCACGTATTGTTGGGAACGCAAATAATTTTTTTGATGTACAAAAGTGATTATAAATAATAATAAATTTTAATTTGTGCAATTCACATTGTAGAGATGCATGTGCATTGTGCATAATGCCCAAGGCAGATGAGTTGTTCCCTGAATAATTCATGCGTCTGCGCCGCCGCCGCCATCTTTAATTCATTTTCCGCCGGTTTAATTACAGTAATTATGCCGACTGACAGATAATCCCATTATTGTTTCACGATGTTTATATTGACCAAGTGTTGGTTTGTTTAGGTCAGTTTTTCTTAAAGTTGGCAATAACGTGGCCTTGCCTGAGTGAAGCTTTAATAGGGGCGGGCGCTAGTTCGGTCTATCTGTTCTATTTAATACAATTCCGGACACATCTATCGGCCCACCTAGGATTTAAAGTTTTAATAGCTTATAGATAAAACCTAGCTATAGGCCATAGGCAAAGGCTAAGTTTGAATTTTGAACTAACATCATACAAAAAAGATTTCTTTCAAAACTGTATGAAACCTAACATTTTTTTTATAAAGTCCATTAAAACTTAACGATTAAAACTTAATGATAGGTGGGCCGATAGATGTGTCCGGAAGTGTAATAATTAAAAATGTCCAGGAACAAATAACCCAAGCAAGGCTATCCTGAATAACATAGGATGCTCTTAAAATATCTGATAGGGCTAAAACTGCGGCTTCTTAACATGAATCTGAACGACCAATGAAGAAAAAGCAAAAGGTAAACAAACTTACTACGGAACTGACACATGTTAACGTCAGTTGCCTACTGAGTTTGTTCACCTTTTGCTTTTTTGATTGGAATGAAATATAGTCTATATCAGTGTCATCATGCATGTTCTCGTTATACAGGAAGCCCTAGATTGGGGATAGTTTTTACAAAATTCGGAACTCTGTTAGATCCCGCAGCTACTTACCATGTTAACGACGCCAATGAATCATATCACACACACTGTCCCAAATTAAAGACAGTAAGTGGTAAGACAGTATCTAGTAAAACTATTCTATACATTAGCTAAGAGACTAGAGAGTCATTAAGTTATTAAGTCATTAAGTCTATAGAGACTAGATTCAAAAAATCAAAAATCAAAATCAAAATGTTTTTTTATTCAAGTAGATGTTTTGCACATACTGTTAAATCGTCTTTTTTTCTATTCGTCGATTTCCTTTGGATATATTATAAAGTGTAAATGCGATGTCTAATTGAATTATAGTTTGTTTACAGCCGGAAGCCTCAATGGGATGTGTCAGGCTAGAATTCATTGGTGGCATTTAATCCTCACATTTTTTCCATTCTCGATACTGATTAAAACGTGCACTTATATCCTGCATAAATAAGTAATAACATTAAAATATCATCCTTAGAGTGTCTCAGATATAGTGCGTCATTTAATGTGTTTTTGAATAATAATAATAATAATAATAATAATATAGATAGTCAGCGTAATAATTACAGTCATAAGAGGCATTCCAAGTTAGCCCTCGTATGATAAAATAAAGGCATAAGCTGCGGTAGCCATTTTCAACAGGTGGGCCGTAATCATTTTGCTACCCTATGTAAAAAAAAACCGACCAAGTTCGAATCGGACTCGCGCACCGAGGGTTCCGTATAATTTCCTATTCAAAGTCAAAGTATTTATTAGCGAAACTACACATGTCTTGAACTCTATATCAAGAACTCAGGCCTGCAATCCCTTGAAACTGTGAAAAAATCAAACTTCTATGCCAACGCAATCAAGAGATACGGCCGTTTTTTCACAGCTTCAAGGGATTGCAGGCCTGAGTATTTGTTATAAATTTTAACTTGATACGTCTACGCGTTCCTGAGAAAAAGGGCCGCGACAGACAGACAGACAGACAGACGGACGGAAAACGAAGAGATTCTATAAGGGTCCCTTTTTTCCTTTGAAGTACGGAACCCTAAAAATATCGTCTTTTAACAAGTCATAATACCTACATTTCCAAGATACATATTTACTTTTTTCAGTGCTTAGATAATGCTGATCTGGATGATTCAACAGAACAAAAAATATGCGCATCAGTCATCACACAAGTGTTTCCCTGGGTATTAATCGAACCCATGTACAAAGGCATCGAAGTCAATAGCCCTAGCAACTGCGTTATCGAGTCAGTTGTTAATGTGTGTAGTCGATCGATCTCAAGATAAAAGATGTTGTGATTTGAACAATGCACATCTCAGTGAATACGCGTGGGAATCGCTTCTCGCACGTGACTTTGGAATACGATAGAATAGAAAAATGTTCTTAACGTAATATACTTACATACAATATGTGTTTATATTAAAACATAGAATCTATAGAACATGAAGGTCGTAATTGCAAAGTCGTACGTACCGTCCTTAAAATCAACTCTTCTCACTTAACAATTTTTCCCTAAGAACCTCAAAGTCCATTCGCGGGATTTTTATGATTTAATTTATTTATTGCACACACGTATGATACACACATGATTACAGATTATAATCGTATGTATGTATGTATGTATTTTAATTTGTAAGCCACCTTAGAACGTAGAATAGTAATGTCTAAAACCTTTGCTAAAGTTTGCAATAGAGTGGCTAAAGATTTCCTTTTGTTTCGTTTTAATTCGATCACTAAAATCTTAATAGACTTTTATATCCTTAAAATTAGTGTTGCTACGGACCACGTATTCCTCAAGACTATAGAATATATTATTAATCTTACCTCTTTAAGCCTTAAGGCTTTAAGTAGTCTGAATAACCTTGCTTTAACGGAGATCGCTGAGAGTTTTGCAGACGTCAGTGCCATCTAGCGGCAACGGTCGGTACAGTTGAAATACTATAAAAACTGCAGAAGGGACAAGTGTTATTTATTAGTTATCCTACACAACTGCCTATTTTTGTTTGCACATCACTGCAACTGACGTCATCGTTACGTGCAAAGTGTTGAGTTTTATTTTTTATGACCAGTAGGCGTCAGGAACCAATACGAAGTATGTAAGTATGTAGAGCGTGCCTACAGCCAAATCGGATTCAACTTCTTTTGTCGGATTGCAGTATTTGATGTTATTAGATTTTTCTCAGTTGTGGGAGTGACATGGGGTACACTATTTTATTACTAGCTGTTGCCCGCGACAACAGAGAGAAAAATAATAAATCTACTCATCATAGAAATATTTGACCTGCACCGGGTGGGGATTGAACCCACGACTCTCGGATGTTGTCAGGGGCACAAACCACTGAGCCAACGAGTCCGTCAAGTTTATGTTTTTAGATTTTAGGACTAGGTGTGATATAAAAAATATTCTTCTAACTGTGTCTAACTAACTATGTCCCAAAACTAATGCGACGAAGGAGATCATTCAGGCTCCATACATTTTTTGGCCTTTTTTTAAGTGCCGGTCAACCAAAAAAAAAATGTATTATTAGAACTTGCTATTTGGAGCAATAGTTAAAATGACACAAAAGTTGTAGGGTTTTTCTGAACAATGTTATATAAGATGGATGAATCGTCATTTTCATACATTTATTGATTCCTGAAAGCTCAGATATAACTAGAGTTTATCATCTGGTACAATTTACATTTTTCAACTTTTGTGTCATATTAACATTAATTATTGCTCCAAATAGTTCTAACAATTCGTACTTCTTTTTTGTTGGCCGGCACTTTCATAAAAGGCTCAAAATTAATGATCTCCTTTTGGCTGGTGATAGCTTTGATCAAGACCTATCAAAATAACGAAACATATGTTCTGCAAAAGTTTATAGTTTTCGAGGTATACCAGATTAATAAAAAAAAAACACTACTATGTTTTTTAATTAATTTGTTTTTTGGACTCAAATATCGTTGATTAGTGTCTCCACTCGGATTCACTACTTTATTCTACAAAAATATTAAAGATGCCATCAGAAATACATCATCAATTAAAAAAAGCTTTAAAATATTCGATAACGAAACTTTATACATCTGCGACGTAAAAAAAAATACTGAATAATTTTTGTCTCACATTATAAGATAGAGCATAGTATGCTATAAAAATCCTTGTTTCATGCCCATTTTAGAAATGTATAATACTTGGATATTTTCCTTACAAACAATGAGTTAATTGCTATTTTTGACCTCAAGGTGCTGACTTATTATATTCGAGGTTTTCAAATAAAATTAATTAGATTGATTAAAAATAGAAAGGCGATCATATTATGTTTGTTCTAGAAGGTCACCGTGACTAACTACCTAAAATAAAAATAAAACTGGCCAAGTACGAGTCGCACTCGCACATGAAGGGTTCCGTACTATCGTACAAGAAACTCTAAAAAACACGTCTCTTGTATGAGGAGCCCCTTTAATTTTTTAATATTATTTTAAACTCTGTGTAGTGTTTAAACTCTGTAGCGATTCAAACTCTGTGAGCATTTCATTTAAATCGCAAGAGTGAAAGAGCAGCGGCGACACTGTGGGACAAAAGTACCTACCCTAATCGGAGACAACTGTACTATTAGATTTTTAATACACCCAAGCTGCTGATTTACAGACTGCCTGGCCGAAGTAGAGATGTTGTTTTGGAAGAAAGATAGAAAAGTGGCGGCAAAATTTATCTTTTTTAGGGTTCAAAGTTCAAAAGCCAACGGGACCCTATTATTTAGCCTCCACTTTCCGTCCGTCCGTTCGTCTGTATATCTGTCAGCGGGCTGTATCTCATGAACCGTAATAAGCAGAGAAATGAAATTTTACAGAGTGTGTATTTCTTTTGCCGCTATGACAATAAATATTAGGCTGTCCCATTCAAAATGACATCTAGTAATCTTATGATTTCCCAAAAATGTTTAGAGATTATTCTATATGATCGAATCACTAATTCGAGTGCTATCATTTACATCAAGCGTTTAAATTTTCTGCTTCGCAGTGGATCGCCAAAACTAAATATTTTGCTCTATGTTCTTCAGCAATCATGGTGATTGTGAACATTGACTTACCGTTGACAGACCTACCACAAATCCGTACTGATACTGGGAGTCATAACATTCCTTGCCAAGTTGACCTCTGTGACTCAATCATCCAACTTCATCAGTTTGATAGGTAATGTATTAGTAGCATTTGGTATATTTCCTTTCCTGAATATCCAGGTACTTCTAAACACATAATCAAACGCAAAACTACTCCCAGGTCTAGAAGGGATTAAGGGGTCAATTGCTCTATGTTAATCAGCAATGATGGTTATTGTGAACATTGACCTGCAGTTGCAGTTGCTGCTGTAGCAGTCGACTACAAGTATCTATGACTCGATTATCCTACTTCATTGTTTGATACATCACTTTGATACCACTATAGTTTTTATACTCGTATCGGCTGTATTCGCGAAGTTCTCAGTAATATCCTAATTGTTGATCAAGATCCTGAAAGAGTTAAATTGCGTACATAACGTTATATACCTATTGAGATAAAATCGCTAATAACAACCCAAGAGTAGTTAATCTATGTTTTGAATGTTAACACTTCAAAAATATCAGTTCCTGTTGAAAATATAATGTTAAAACCAGGGATGGGACGTATAGTGTTTTGGCCGGATAACCGGATACCGAATATTCGGCTAAATTATCCTGCCGTCTAAAAATGTCTGCAAACGGATGGCAGCCTTAATTGCTATGACATGACTATGCGCAGCAGCTGCGGGAGGCTGCGTGGCGCCCACGCTTTGCATTGATTCGGGCTTTCTTCGGGCTGACACCTAGCGAACGTGGACAGTTACTTTACTCGCTTGTTTTGTTTATGTATTCAATCAAACAATCACAACGTTTTTGATTGATATACTCTTTATTGTACACACACAAACAATATATAACAACAAAAGGCACAATATTAAAGTTACAGTGGTAAAATGTAGGCGATCTTATAGCTTAAAGCGATTCCTTTTTTAAGTTACTGATAAAAATTTAATCGTGATAGTGGTCCTAATTTAATTTGTGTTTGTAAAAATGGCAAGTGTACAGAAAAAGTCGCCTTTATGGACGTATCAGCTTCCGTCCGCGACTCGCCTGCGTGGACTTTAAAATTGGATCCAGAGAGAAAAAAATGTTAAGGTGGCGCCATCTAGTGACGAAGGGTAATTTTTGAGTTTTTAAGCATTCCTCCAGGAACCCTTAAGTTTCCGGCACAAAAAGTATCATATGTGTTAGCTGAGTGCTTTATCTATCTGCCTGCCAAATTTCATCTACATCCATTCAGTAGTTGTGGTGTAAAAGCGGAACAAACAAATAAATAAACTAAAATACAAAATAAACTAAAATAAACAAACAAACAAAAACACAAACAAACATCCATAATTTCGCATTTATAATATTGGTGAGATGAGATGAGATTTCGTCGAAGAGGAACAATTTTCTAAGTGTAATTTATGTGAGGTGATTTCTCGAGGTATCACTGCACAGTATTTTTTTTGCCTCAAAAAAGTGACATCTTCGTTTTTTTCATTCATTGAATTTGGCTTTTTATAACAAATGCAAGAGTAAAACTCTCAGGAGTCCATTTTGTATAGTTTATTTTTAAAAAAATCACAATGTTTTGTTGACCTTCATGTTAAAAATATGGAAATTAATTCATAGAAAAAAAAACTATTCGC
Source organism: Coleophora deauratella (assembly GCA_958295455.1). Taxonomy (NCBI): domain Eukaryota; kingdom Metazoa; phylum Arthropoda; class Insecta; order Lepidoptera; family Coleophoridae; genus Coleophora; species Coleophora deauratella. The sequence continues at coordinate 18,568,943 of OY282394.1, read as the reverse complement.
AATTAAGTATTATTTGTTTTGCGGGTATATAAAGATAGTCTAGGCGCATATTATCCCCTTTTAATTTTATCAAAAATGTTGGAAAATTTCTCAAAAAAAAATATTTTCTGAATTTTCAAATGTATTTTTTTATATTTTTTCTAGGCCGAAGTAGAGGTTCTGTCTAGGACAGATATATTCCTCATACTTATTAGTATCTCCCACAAAATTAACACATTCTACTTCGGCGGAAGTTTGGTAAAATATATTTTTATGTACTAAGGTCAAAATTTTGGATTTAGGGTTGACACAATAAGGTCATTTCTTTTTTTCTTCCTTTATACACAATCAAGTTTATTTTAAAGACTTTAATTCAAAACGTACTTGGATGTAGTAAACTAAGGAACTAAACGTCTTTTGCGCATCAACTTCGCCCAAATAGCGAAAAAGAAAATTGGTCTTACAGACATGACATTTAACTGATTAAATAGGTATGAAACGCCGGAATATTTTTGTGATTTCGCCAAAGTATTAAAACATATAGAGTGCAATTTCATGAGTAGAAATAATCCACCTTGTTTTTGTTATATCAAAATTGTGAATCAAGAATTTATATGGGAAACTGAAAAAAAGCGGCCAAGTGCGAGTCGGACTCGCCCATGAAGGGTTCCGTAGCAGCAAGAAACATAACATAAAAGTTCTTGTAGTTCGTTGTAGGTAAATTGCGGTTTACGATTTGTGACGTATTAAAAAAAAATTCTTACTTGATCTCGTTCAAACCAATTTTCGGTGGAAGTTTGCATGGTAATGTACATCATAATTTTTTTTAGTTTTATCATTCTCTTATTTTAGAAGTTACAGGGGGGGGACACACATTTTACCACTTTGGAAGTGTCTCTCGCGCAAACTATTCAGAAAAAAAATTAAATTAAATTTATTCTAAAAAAAATGATATTAGAAACCTCAATATCATTTTTGAAGACCTATCCATATCCTACCCACACGTATGGGTTTGATGAAAAAAATTTTTTTGAGTTTCAGTTCTAAGTATGGGGAACCCCCAAAATTTTTTTTTTTTTTTCTATTTTTGTGTAAAAATCTCAATGCGTTTCACAGAATACATCTACTCACCAAGTTTCAACAGTATAGTTCTTATAGTTTCGGAAAAAAGTGGCTGTGACATACGGACGGACAGACAGACAGACAGACAGACAGACAGACAGACGGAAAGACAGACATGACGAATCCATAAGGGTTTCGTTTTTTGCCATTTGGCTACGGAACCCTAAAAATCTGGGTCGGATTATTTCATAGAATTCAGCAAAAATAGTTGAAAAATCCGATCTACAATGCTGATCACTCTGTATAAGGATACAAGTAGGCACAATTCGTACATCTAACTCACACGGACGCCATATCGGGTCAGAGCAATTTCGAACCGCGAACACCCCCGGATTTCAACGGTGTTCGACAGTTCGGAACTACGGGATTTCAGAGGTTAAGAGACAGAAGTTAACTTCGTTTTCACAATTAATGGAAGAAACAAGCATTCGATTTAGCTTTCAAAAAATAATACGATATTAATAGAAAGGTCAAATTAGTGACAACCTTAACACGTATATTTGAAAATCATTTTCTCTAAACTTCCGCCGAAGTAGAATGTAGTGATTTTATGGGTGATACATATTAGTATTAGGAATATATCTGTCCTAGGCAGAACCTCTACTTCGGCCTCGAAAAAATAGAAAAAAATAAACCTAAAAATTCAGAAAAAAATTTTTTTTGAAGAAATTACAAACATTTTTTATTAAGTAAAAAGGGAATAATATGCGCCTAGACTATCTTTATATACCCGCAAAACAATGAATACTTAATTGTAAATATTTTTTTTTCTATGAATTAATTTCCGTATTTTTAACATGAAGGTCAACAAAACTTTGTGATTTTTTTTAAAATAAACTATACAAAATGGACTCCTGGGAGTTTTACTCTTGCATTTGTTATAAAAAGCCCAATTGAATGAATGAAAAAAACGAAGATGTCACTTTTTTGAGGCAAAAAAAAACACTGTGCACTGGGAAGAAGGCAGAAACGTCGGCGCTCAAAAAGCATAATTACTACCTCATTATTCTTCTTATCGTGTGGCACATTCAACCGTTCTTCCCACAAGATATAGACGGCGGTTGCCTAGTGTTGCACTTAGCATCACCCGCGGTTACGTGTAGGGCATTTAGATTTACACCTACGGGCGTGTGCAACGTGACTATCATACAAATCTAGAAATCAAATGTGCAGGTTTCCTCACGATGTTTTCCTTCACCGTTAAAGCAGTCTGTATGAAAATGCACGTAAGTTTCGAAAAACTCATTGATGCAGTGGCCAAGATTTGAACCCACAACCTCTGGTTAGGAGGACGGAGTCACTAGCCGCTGCGCCACCGACGCTTTTTTTCCTACTCTACTACTCTTTTTCTCCTACCTCATTAAAGAGTTCCATTGGACTAGACTTAAAATTGGTTTTGTGTTTTTTGATGTTCATTTACGAAATTGTAACTATCCGGCGGGGGCCGGATTATTGAGCTATTATCCGGTATCCGGCCTACTATTAAATACTGGCCGGATAGGCCGGATACCGAATAGTAACCGGATATCCGTCCCATCTCTAGTTAAAACCACTTCCTGAAAAGTTGTCGTTTTGCAATTATGCCCTTATTCGTAAGATACGACGATATGTTACGTTATTTTGTTAGGTCTTGCTCAAAGCTATCACCAGCCAAAATTTGTCGCATTAGTTTTAGAACAACCTGTATATTATTTTATTTATTTAGATTTCGGTCAGAGGGTACCCTCAGGGGTTCTGTGCAAATATCCAAAAATTATAAGATAATAAATAAATATCCAGGACAATTAACATACAATCATCCTGCGGTCATCTGGCTTCATACTAGGATTCTCTATAATATGGGAACCAGAGACGAATAATATACATATGTAAATAGATACGTTTTTGGAATAAAAACATATATAAATATTATACATCCAGACACAGAGCAAACAAATCTATCGTTAAAGAAATGTTTGCTCTGGGCGGGAATCGAACCCGCAACCCGTGGATCAGTAGTCAGGATAGCGCTCCTGATCACTGAACCAAAAGTCATAACATCAGTACTCTTGTAATCGCCGTCCTGCTTTAACAGACTTAATATTTTTTCTTGTATTTAGGCATTTCTATTACATGAAACAAACAATCGTTGGTTCCTTTAAAAAATATATTTTTTCGTGAAAAAATATTTACATTTACTTTTCGCCCACTAATGCGTAGAAAATATCTTAACTAAGTTACTGATATTATAAAAAGTATGCACAAGTGAGCTTAGTCTTCAAAAGCGAAGTGTTTTTGTCAAGGACGTCGCTCCGAAACAGACGCGCAGTCCACCCTCGATGAGATCGCGACGCGGACTGCCGGCAGAGTCCGCGGGGGATTACAGGATGGTGGAGCAGGCAGGGTCGCGCGGATTTACTTCCATTTTGGAGAAATAAATACTTTTCACGAATAAATTACGCAGTAAAAATAAAATATTCAAGACAAACTGTTAATATTGTTAAGATGTTTATCATGTGTAAAAATTAACACGATATCTTGTGCCGTTTCCGAGAGAAAATAACATTTATGGCAAAATAGGTGTTCTTTAGGGATTTTTTTTCTGAGAGGCGGTTGTCAAAAATATAATTTTGATCAAGACAAAAGATTAATTAAACCCTTGTCTATTATTGTGTATTTTTTATTTATAGATTAGATTAACAGTTATTGAAACAATTTGCCTGAAATATCCAAGAATTTGGACATTTCACATATCTTAAGGCCTTAAGGCAGCTAAACGACTAGGCCCATAACCTAAAAGCCTGCCACTTTCCCTCCAAAACCGTCGCACCTATTAACCTGTTATGCAAGTTCCGGTAACAACGATTGTTGATAATGGGTTCGATGCCGGGCCGGGCATGATGTATGCGATATGGTGATGGATGATAGCGATAACAATAAATAGCAGGAGAGAGTTTTATCGTGACCAATAATATTAGAACTATACAGATATTCTAGTGAATCAATAGACTGAACTCAACTGAGGACCGGTATTGTCGTTTTTTTAACCACTCAATTAAAAAAATGCTTTGTTTTTTCTAAAGAGTTTATAACTCATCCTCCTAGAAGGTGTGGAGATCAAATACCGTATTAATTTTTTTGAATTTAGAACGGTTTGTAGGGCTGTTCCTTTTTAACTTATGTAAAGATACTTAGTTATAAAAGGATGAAACAACCACTAGTGTACCTAAAGGACGGATTTGTCCCTTATAAGCACTCCCTTGGTTTCCTTGGAGTCCATGGTTTTTGCTTATTAAGAGATGGTCAACTCAGATGATAAAACAAATGTTTGTTGGGACTTAAAGCGTTTTATTTACGATATTATAATTCGATATCATAATTAAAGATTTTAAGTCGAATGGGAGCAAACGTCATCGGCAAAATCATGGAAACCGCCACCCCTAATGAGAGTCACTTCCGTCGTACGAATTTGAAAATGGAATTGTTACGAAATTTATATCACGATCAAAGGCTTTCAAAACGCAGTTCCGTGGATGGATAAATGAAATTACGTCGCATAGCTGCGATTAGCTTAGGATAAGTTTGGTGAAATCCGTTCACAGTCCCTTGGTTTTAATGGGGTTTGCGGTTTACAGCCATCACTGTTGTTATGGTGTTAGACATTGGAAAGCATTAGACCGACTATTTTATTACCGATACTTGAAGAAACCATATCAAAGTAGAACTTGCATAAATATTTCTCAAGGATAGCGGTTGAACTACGAGTGTAATTATTATGTAATCTGTGGTTGAACTCTTTGATGTGTAAATGTTCTAAATTGCCATGATGGAAGATGTGGCTTTTTAAATTTATAAATAGATTTTGCAGTAACTCATCGATGGTGGTAAATGTAAACAAATACTTGAAACCATTGACAGAATGACGTGTCATTTCTGTATTGTCAACCTACCCAGTAACGCTAAAGACTTTTTTAGTCTGAGGGTCAACCTACCTAATGTTTTTATCAAGGAGTTTATGAATCAGCTACTTAAAGGAGGTTATAATGTGCGCTACAAAGATCCTACCTAATAATTAATTTGAATTTAGAATGTAGAACTGTCTCTATTTGTTTTATGTAACTCAAAGAACTACATATAAATTCCTTGATGTAACCATACTTTGATAGGAAGGGATGAAACTGATCCCATCACTAGTGTTTCTGGGCTCGATGTGATTTGTCCCTTTCGGACACTCCTTGTTCCTAAGTCCAACGATTAATGATGCTATTATTCCTACTTACCCAGTGAAACATATGAATACAAATGAAAGTATGCACCTAATACCATACAGCTCATTCAAGTCTATTGTGATTGGAATTGCGTAACATTACGTCGGTATGAAGTAATACCTCGTAAGAATGTATGCATACATGCATACTGCAATATTTTTGGAACAGTAAATTCTATTTGATCTGGAGCAAAATAAGTTGTGCGAAGCAAAATAAGGCGGATTATATTTTGTCTTCATTCTTCTGTAGTTCTTAGCAGGCTTCGTTTTTCCTCGACCATAGATATCAGATTGGCAATTAGTTACTCCACAGATGAGAGCGTTCCTCTTAAATTTTAAGAAAGAGCATCTATTCGTATACTTAGTAGAATTATCTATTATTATTTAGCATTTTACTCACGTGTACCTGTACCCATAAAGATTCATTAAAATCGGTCTCTACGTTTTTCCGCTACGCTACTCTTCGGGAACCATTTTGACCATTTGTGGCAGATTTCTGCCACTCATAAATTATTTATTAAAAGGTAATCTGCCGAATTCTGCTAATTTTTAATAAAAAAAAAATTTTTTTTTTTTTTTAAGTGGCAGAAATCTGCCACAAATGGTCACACTGTCGGGAACTTAAATATGGTCCAAAAAAGAGGGAAAGCTGATTGATAAAGAATGAAAATGAATAATAATGAGTCTCTCTCCCACGCGGGTGAAAACTGTGATTGGTGTCCCACGACTTAATATTGTCACCACTGACGATTGTCACACTCATTATTTTGGTACAATAGCTTAATATGACAACAAAGCATAGAAAATGCTTGCTACAAGAAAAGGTTTATTCACCTAAAGGTTCTCCTATGGCAATTTTCCCTTCATACGGAAAAGCTTATTTGTGAGTACTGAATAATAAAAAAAATTGACAAACAAGTCTGACTTAAAATCTCCTTAGTTAAGTAGATCCCTTGCTAAATTATTAAAACACTAAAATGTTTTTTATTTAACAATTTGTAAACATAAATTTTTAATTATACTTTTTCAAGCGTCAAATTATTAAGATCGAGCCAAAAAACGCCAAAAAACACGTTTTAAGTAGGGAAGCCCAATTTAATTTTGATTTTTTTTGTATTATTTGTTGTTATAGCAGCTACAGAAATACAAACTCTGTAAAATTTCAATTGTCTACCTATTACGGTTCATGAGATATACCCCACTGACAGACACACAGACGGGCGGACGGACGGATGGACAGCGAAGGCTTAGTAATACTAGCCGCCACTTTTCCGTCTTTCTTCCAAAACAACGTCTTTGTCTTGTCTACTTCGGCCAGCAGTCTGACAAGCAGTAGCTTGGGTGTATTCAAATTTTAATAGTACGTTTGTCTCCATTTAGAGTACTTTTGTACACAATGTCGCCGCTGCTCTGACACTCTTGTGATTTAAATGAAATGCTCACAGAGTTCGTATTGCTATAGTCTCTAAAAAAATATTTAAAAATTAAACGGGGTCCCCATACAAGACACGTATTTTTTTTGAAGTTTCTTGTACGATGGTACGGAACCCCTCATGCGCCAGCCCGACTCGCACTTGGCCGGTGTTATTTTCTTTTTTTTATCTCAGGTAGTAAGCCACGGTAATAATAATTTTATTTGAAAAACCTCGAATATAAGATTTAAAAAAATCTGCTTCAGATCAAAAATAGCAATTAACTTAATGTTTGCAACGAAAATGTCCAAGTATTTACATTTATGAAATGGTCATGAAACAAGGATTTTTTGTAGCATATGAGATAATATCATTCAGTACATTTTTTTTACTTCGCCGATGTTTAAACTTTTATTATCGGATATTTTTAAAGATTTTTCTTGAATTGATGATAAATTTCTGATGGCATCTTTAATTTTTTTGTATAATAAATAGTAGATTCGGATAGAGACACTAATCAAAAATATTTGAGTGCAAAAAAATATAAATTAAGTAGTTTTTTTATAAGAAAATCTCAAAAGAACACCACAAGGTAGTGATTTTCTCATTTTTTAAAATCTGGTATAACTCGAAAACCATAAACTTTTGCTGAACATATTTGTTTCGTTATTTTGATAAGTCTCGATTTTTTTTTTTACTTATTTGGGGAGCTTACAGCCTTATTTACACAATGAATACATAGATAACAACTACAAGCCAATAACAAGCTTCCACATATTGTAGTAAAAACAGTGTAAATTGCCTATCTATCAGCCGAAAGACGTCCACTGCTGGACAAAGGCCTCCCCCAAGGATTTCCACACCGACCGGTCCTGTGCGGCTCGCATCCAGCGGCTTCCTGCAACCTTTACCAGGTCGTCGGTCCACCGAGTCGGGGGCCTGCCCACACTGCGCCTTCCGGTGCGCGGTCGCCATTCGAGAACTTTACTGCCCCAACGGCCATCTGTTCTACGAGCTATGTGCCCTGCCCAATGCCACTTAAGTCTAGCGATTCTGAGAGCTATGTCGGTAACTTTAGTTCTCCTACGTATCTCCTCATTTCTGATTCGATCACTTAGGGAAACACCAAGCATAGCACGCTCCATCGCCCTTTGGGTGACTTTGAGCCTTCTTATAAGGCCCATAGTAAGCGACCATGTCTCGGATCCATATGTTATCATATGTCATATGTCATGTAAATTGCCTACTGGCATTAAAATTCAAAGCTATCACCAGCCAAAATTTGTCGCATTAGTTTTGGGACACCCTGTATAATTGACACAGACATACGTCCCGCTTGGAGCGACGATATAAAGGACCCTGACTGACTGAACACCCTTCTGTTCTAACTTCTGACATTGGTGTACGATTTTTAAAATCTGCGGATATGCCTTGCCTCTTTTACAGGCATAACAGCTGGTTTTCGAGTTACTTGTCGGACAACTAAATTATTAATTTCAATGGTATGTACAAAATCTAGTTTCTGAACGTAAAATGCTCAAAATTGCGCTCACTTCGCCATGTTGGGTGATTTATGTGTTGCGATTGTTAAATCTGAGAAACTAGATGAACCTCGTAACGAAGGTAAATCGAAGGAAATGTACAATTAGAAAAGACTATGTTTCTAATGACTTATTTATGATGTTTAGTACACAGATCAGGTCCAAGCTCCATAGTCCCGTGAAACGTCTCCTTTCTTTGATAGTTCAATTCAGTTTTGTTTAAAACTATGGCCAGCGGCCAGCATTTTGGTCTTATGCAGAACAGCAAAGAGTTTAAGATATCAAAAAGATCGTAACATTTATATTTTGTTATTCCGTAATTCACTATCCCATCAATGTTAAATAAATTAAATGAAACTTAAAGAAACTAAGTAGCCCTTATTTTCTTCTGAGCTGTTATTTATTTGCTAGAAATGATATATCATAAAATAAATGCAAGGATGTCGTGTGAATCAGTTGTAAAAGTTACGAACTTCAGTAATAAGCATAACTATTTAAATTGGGTCTTTTATGCAAGAAACTGAAAAGGTAAAATGGCTGATTGGCCAATATTTTATTGGAGGTAAAATATTTTTTTTACAATTTCGTCAAAGTTGAACAACGGAGTTGTAACTATATGACTAGAATTCCATTTAAAGTATTGTTTTACATTTTAATTACAACTTGTAACTCCTCTGGTGTTGCGGGTGTCTATGGGCGGCGGTAATCGCTTACCCGTCTGCTCGTTTGTCAGCTATGCCATAAAAAATTAATAAAAAAAATACAATATATTTATCAAAGATGTTTTATATCGTCGCTCCGCTCCTCTAGGGGGAACGTGGTGCAAGTCTGTGATATTTATAAAGTGAAAAAATATAACTCAAAACTACTACAAGCACTCAAAACTACCTCTTTGGCTATCTGAGAACAGCAATAGAGTACAAATTAAAAAACATCACATGTATGCTTGTGCAAATAGGTTGTGCCAAATGATGATCAATAAGTTCGCAAAAGTCGGCATTATCGAGTAAAGTTTAGTTTTAAAAATACAGAGGGTAAAAAGATCTTTTCCCGAGACATCAACGAGTTTCAATCATGAATCGCTCATGAATATCTATTTACAGACCCATACTGAATTCTCATTAAAATTTTGGACTATCCATAGTAAATTGGCAGTTTTTTTTGCGTAATCAGTTAAGGTTCCATAGGAAAAAAAAAATTGTATTTAGTCTTATGGGCAGATTTTTCGGGAGTGTGGTTTTATTTAAATCCCTTTGCTACTTGGATATCCTCTTTTAAGAAGGAGACTAAAAATTATACGTTGGCTTTGGCATTAGCATTTTATGTAGGTTACATATACAAATACAAGCTGTAGAGGTCACTAAACAACAAACAGTAAACAGTTTATAAACCATTTAATTTGGAATAACAGATTAAATCCATTGTCAAATATTTAAAATAGACGTCTGAATGACAAAATGAAAATACTAAGCCTATACCTAATAGCCTTATAATCATATTGGCTGAAAGTCGTCCCCTATTGAAAATGATCCATAGTTTCCCACTGAGCATTGTAGCAATTTAATGATTCCAAACGTTTATAAAGTTGGATTCCAGAGAACTATGTATACTGATCCCAAGTTTTAATTTTACATAACTATGCATTCATAACGTTTACAAATTTTGATCCTAGAGGATTATCTGTTTTGATTAACGAAGATTGTATTTAAATATAACACTTATTTTGTAAATGATAATAACAGAAGACAAATATCAATTTCATTCTGCCGTACAAACGTACATAGGTGGCTACTTAATACATTGTCAATTGCTACCAGCTTTGCACGACTCATCTTAGCAATAATGTAGGGTTATTTTATTTGTAATCATTTCATTAATCCATTATCTTATCAGGTCAAGATGTAGCCGTGACCTACATAGGTATTATACAGGGTCTTACATAGGTTCTATAGGGTTCTATAGGGTCCTTCTAAAACATCTGGAAAAATTTTAACAGAGGGTTCTACTCGTGAAACTGAACAACTTCCCCAAGGAGCCTATACTCAATTAGCAAAAAAATTTTTGGACTTCCCGTACAAAATTGGCGTTTCAGTTGATCAGTTATAGGGTATGATATGAGGACTCCAAATGAGTTTCATGAGTAGAAACCGTGATGAATTATTTTTTTTCAGGTATTTCATAAGGACCCTATATATAGACCAAAGAAGTAGTTTGACGTGTACCGAGAGGTCAAGACGTTGAATAGGGATAGACGGCGTGAGCACTGTGAGCTACATCGACAAGAGTCTAGCTCTTAAATTAGAGAAGAGAAGAACAATATAGATATAGGATTCGTTCTTCTTCTTATTATGTGGCATTATTTAACCTTATACGTATCACAAAGGATAGACTCATTTACTGGAACTTTTACTCATCAGACTGAACATTTTTTTTGAACAATTTTGTTTTAGAACTTTTCGCAATTCGCAAAATTATCTTTGGCGTATTCATAAATTGAGTTGATTTTTTTACTATACAGGGTGTTAGGTAAAATAGTGCAGATCTTTTAAGGGCTAGAAGGGTACCCTAGATGCAGTACATTTATGCTATTTACAAATTTATATTCGCTTTAATAACTGAGAAAATCGAAGGTTTTGTTTCCGTGAGTGGCGGCCCTTAAATAACGTCATAGCCCGCACAGATCACGCACACATGCACGCGTGCGCAGAGCGAGTGACAGGCTCACGCACACACAAAAACGAGCGCGCGCACACACACAAACGCGCTCGCAAATTCTCGAATGCACTGTTTAGTCGCGCACGCATTTCATCCGCTTTTTCGACCTCTTTAACTGACACTTTGTCCTTGATGTAGCCCCACAAAAAGAAGTCCATCGGTGTCAAGTCTGAGGGGCGCGCTGGCCAAGCGACGGGACCGTGTCGACCGATCCAGTTCTCGTCGAATTCGCGTCGAAGTACGTTCCCCACGGTCCTTGCAGAGCTGGAAAGAGCGCCATCATGCTGGTACCAAACACGTCGTCTTTCAGACAGTGGCTGGTCATCTAGTATCGGTACCTCATTTTCTTCTAAGAAGCTGCTGTATGCCTCAGCAGTTAACCTGTTTGGTAGAAAGAACGGACCTACATGCGCTCATACATGCGTGTTGCGGCGATTAAACATTCCACATCGCGTGAATGTGCTCTTATCTGACCATAATACATTCTGAACTAAATCTGTTTCCTCCTCGGTTTTCCGTAGCAACCACTGACAGTATGACACGCGATTTCCAAAGTCTGGCTCTATCAGGTGCTGAACAGTCTTTACCTTGAAAGGATGTTGCAAATCATCTTTTAAAATCATCTTTTAAAAGCAAGACCAACAGTGTAGGTATTAAATTCTCGCTGGGCGGCGTGGCGCGGCGCGGTTCGCGGGTGACGACGACGTTGCCACTTTGAATAGCTATGACCTACTGGTTGAGCGTCACACGGGTAAAAGAATACGATAGTGGTTGTAGGTTTGGTTTAGCCCTCAGTTGGTAAGCCCTTGGCATCATCTTACCTGATGGTAATTCGTAAGTGATGAAGGTGGAGGCGAGCTTACCAAGACTTCCCAACGCAATGGGGAACTGGCTACCTTATTTTCATGCCGGAAAACATCAATGCTGTTAACATTGCCCTACCACCAACCAAACAGTTCTACAAAGTTGGACCCCGCCGGGAATCGAACCCGCGACCACTAGGCTACGGAGGTGGTTGAAAGGTCCTAAATGAAAGTCCTAAAAAACTACCACCAACCAAACAGAGTTCTACAAAGTTGGACCCCGCCGGGAATCGAACCCGCGACCACTAGGCTACGGAGGTGGTTAAAAGGTCCTAAATGAAAGTCCTAAAAAACTAAATTTTAATAGAAAAATAAAAAAAATGATTTCATTAAAAAGGATGGACCACATAAGTTTAGTCGTACGCCTGATTGAAGTAAGATAAGACTTGTTTGACGGTAATAATAAAGTTCAGTTCATTAGATTACTATCAGTTGACATATTACTCGTACTGTTTTTACCTAAATTATAAAAACTATACCTACGACCTACGTACTATTCGCAGATACAAACATACGTACCTAGTCCACGTGGACTGAGCGGTGCTCGTAGCGTGGGACGCATGCGCGGTAGCGCGCGATAACCAACCAATAGCAGCGCGCACCCGGGCACGGGTCGACGCAAAGCGCAGCCACAATAGAAAACTGTGACGCAGTAGTCAGTAGCGAAACTTACGTTGCTAAGTGCGTTCGCGTTTCGCGCACCTATGAGAATTTTATCGCGCATTGTATTGTATCGCGTAGTACTCGTAAAAGTCACCGTACAAGTGAGTCCATACTGTAGGAGTCGAAGATCAAAAACAGTGAGATACTTTTGTCTACAGTAATCCGAAGAACACTGCTATTTCGGTCACGTTGTGCGGAGAGAGCCTACAAGTTTGGAACGATCCATTATTTATGGAAAAGTGGAAGGGAACAGACCGTGGAGCCGCAGACCAACTCGATGTGCCGATCTCGTCACGAAGACGCTGAAGATGTCGATTCACGAGGCATCGAATCTAGCGATGAACCGCGAGGCTTAGCATTACACTATCCAGGAAAATAGTAATTGAAGGGGGTCACGATCCTCAGTACTGAGGGACCGACTAAGGAGGAGGAGAAAAGTGCATCAGAAAACTGTAACCCAAATCGCCCGATATCCAGTGTGAACACCATAGACGGGATCGTTCAAGCGCTTCGGAGAGAAGGCCGTAACTTCATCAGTGGTCCTCGTGCGTTGCAGGAAGTTTGAGCAGCAGTTGAGCAGTTTGGAGACCGCTGGCTAGGACGAGGAGGATCAGTGGCTTAGCCGCCACGGTCACTCGACCTTACCTCATTGGATTTTTATGTGTTGAACCACGTGAAAGACTTGTGAAAGTGAGAGTGAAATGGAAATGCGAATCAAAATCGACATGGCCTTTGATATTATTCAAATGGACCCTCAGGTCATTGGCTCCTTGCATAGACCTGTGCGGAAACGTGCTAGACTCTGTGTACGTGTAAACGGTGGGCATTTCGAACAATCTCTAATATCTACTAAGAATTTGTTTATCTACCTATCTCTACAATTAAACTATTTATCAAAATAACAACTTACATTGTTTAATTTTGATTTCCCTACTAGTATCTGGCTTGTCTACCAATATTTTTTTAAATTGCTAATGATCTCACCTGATCGCCTCCGTGGCTCAGCAGTGTGGCGCTCGCTTCATAAGGAAAGGTTGCGGGTTCGATTCCCGACACTGATGTTTAGAGGCAAGACTTTGGTAGTTGCTAGCTATTTTTGAAAGAGATCTAATTACTTAGGCGACTTGTTAAACGCCCTACCACCAACCAACCCGAGTCTTTTCGAAGTTGAACCCCGGTAGGATTGGAAGCCGCGGCCTCCCGTGTCCAGGGGCGCCGACTTCATAAAAATATTGGGGGTAAAAATAACAACTTTATTGTTTAATTTGGTTTCCCTACTAGTATCTGGCTTGTCTACCAATATTTTTTAATTTGCTAATGATCTCACCTGATCGCCTCCGTGGCTCAGCAGTGTGGCGCTCGCTTCATAAGGAAAGGTTGCGGGTTCGATTCCCGACATTTATGTTTGGCGGCAAGACTTTGGTAGTTGCTAGCAATTTTTGAAAGAGATCTAATTACTTAGGCGACTTGTTAAACGCCCTACCACCAATCAAACCGAGACTTTTTGAAGTTGAACCCTGGTAGTATTCGAAACCGTGTCCAGAAGCGCCGACTTCATAAAAATATTGGGGGATAGGTGGTTTTTTTTTATTTTTTTGATATTTTCTAACTAGCTATCGCCCACGGCTTCGCCTGGGTGGATATCGTTTTTGTGATTACTGTTGCCCTATGGACTCCCGATTGTTGCTATGCAGGCGGTTATCCCCGCGCCGCCCGCAGCGTCCGCACGTCGTCACCCCGTGTGTTTGTGTGTTTGCGTGCGTACCTATTGCATGACGTCATTGAGTAAGACAGCGATACTGATTGTACGTGCGAGAAAGAGATGGAACAAATAAGGGCGGCCATACACGGGAGCAGTTAAAAAAATAAATTGTAATTGAAGTTTTGTGGGGAAAATTAAATTTAAAAAATCTGGGGTTAATTGTGAGCGTTCAGCATGTCTGACTCGACCTGAAAAAGTGGGTGCAAAGCGGAAATTTGAGAAAAAATAGGGCAACTTTACACCCTTATATCTCGTAAACTAAGGGGAATATAGACTTCGCTCTTTTTTATTTGTGATAGGTTCTGCAGCCCCTACGTGCCATTTAAATATCTGCAGTATTTTACCTAACACCCGGTATAGAACACTTACAACCTATTATTCCAAAGTTATTATAATCAGATTTGTTTTCCCCATCACAATTTAAGGTATTTATACATAGGGTCTATTAGGGACTTGTTAAAAGTATCTTATAAGTAAGTAAAAATAAAACAGCATTGGTTGGTCTGCCTTTGAAAATGAAATTTACTATTCCACGAATACTTAGTTTCTCAAATATGAAAATTTATGTCAGTAGTAGAATTATTAAATGGTGGATCTATACTTACATATCTTTATGGTTCGACTATAAGTTTTACATAAGTATACTTATATCCTATAAGGTTTAAAGCATCGGCATTTTAAAATTTCATTTTGCGAGTTTATTGTGATAATAGTATTTACAATTTCGGTATATTATCATAGAGGTAGAATCCTATACACTTCCCCTTTTATTTCCCCAGTTTTTTATATCGTGAATTAACACTCGTAGTGCAGATATTTTAGATTGTGTTACTGTTATAGTTATAGCGTATTTTGTTTCAAACCAATGTGTCAATAATGAGAATCTAATTAGCCGCGGATTAAGAAACGCCATTTTGTAAGATTTGGTCTGCTGTCGAGATTGCAGTTTAGTTTTGTAATTGGGCGGTTTAGTAGCTTTACCATGCAGATCTAGTGTTGCACATAACTTTACATTTATTTGTTTTCTGTTGTCTAGATTGAATATTAAAAATATATATTTTTAAAATTCAGGTTTTTTTGTTTTGTGGGAAGATACCTGTGCCCAAGAGTGGGACGATATATTGTTGTTGTTGTTTCAATGTATTATATTTGTTGTTTTCAAATTAAATATACAAAACGTTTCAATTTTCTGTTTATTAATTTTCCATCATCAATGGCCTCTGCGACTATTACCGATTTACTGCAGTGTCGTATTGGCGCTATTCCGTGTTTACCACGCAGAAATATTATACTCACATTGTAAGTTACGTAGGTATATAACAAATAGGGGAAAGAATAAACATTAGAAATACCACAAAATACACATTTCTTATGATTTAAATATATAACCAACATAGCGAATAGTAAACAACATAAATAAAATAAAAACCCCTATCAATCTAGGTTTGAAGAAATGTACAGTCAACTAACTAGTGTCATTGTATAGTATAGTTATGTGTCTGGTAATGTGTCAGAGTTACTGTAAGTAGTGTCGTATGTATGTATAAGCTAGCTGACTGTACATGAGAATGGAGAGGGCAAGCTAAAACCTACACAACCCTACTAGCCCTAGCGTCCTAACAACCCTAGTGCCCTAACAGCCCTAGCCCTAACTATAAAATATATACACATATATATAAGTACGGGATGCCTGCACCACGAGACCTAAGATGACAGGCGGAGTTGGGAAGGAAATGGGATTGAGGTCGGGGGTTTTCTCACTGTCAGTCGGGCAGACTCACCAACGACGACTGATCAGCTGCCTAAGCTGACGGCTAAAGGTTTCTTGGCCACAGTGAGAGGATAGTGGAAAGGGTCGATGATGAGGTCACGTCGATAGTGAAACAGCGTTGAGTCTGGGATATCCTAATAATTGAGCAACTTCTGTGCAAAAGGAAGCCTCAGAGCCTTGGTCACATAGTACGCGCAATAACTGCGGCGTACCGTCGAATGCTGTAGTTTAGTTGATAAATATTCGTTGTTGAGTGTACTTTGTTCTTTAAGTATATCTGCAGCCGCGAATCATTTGTTAATCGTATAATTGATCGCCACGAGACAGGCCTAGCCTAGTGTGGGATCTCTGTAAAATAATTTGCTGTTTTCATGTGTTTTGATAATAAACTTATTTTTATTTATTTATTTATTTATTTAAGACGAATCTGAAGGCCATTCCTTCGTTAAGACAGCCAGTAAATCGAGGGACATAAAGTGTTATATTAAAGTGAAATATTAAAATTTGATTAAAATAGAATTCCAAGAGGATTCCATGGGCTATTTACATCCGACATCTGTGGACGGACTGACGGATAAGCGGTCGTTTAAATAAACGTTAAAATATCGTTTTACATAAAACGATATTTTTTCAGATTACAAACACAACATGTAAAAACTAACCTTCCTCGTGTAATTATGCAAGCTGCAGTTAGGTGCAGTCAATCAACAAACTGAGGCAGCTACCAGATAACGTATCTAACTACAAGCGTCCTTCCTACCAGCGTTTTTGTATCTAGTTTACCATAGTTACTGCATTGAAGTAATTAACAACATTCTGTGATAAAACCTAGGAATATTACATAGGTATTATATTATACAAGCTGTAACTGAAAAATCATGTCTGTCTTGACTCTAGTCGTGAAACGATCAGTGATTAAGAAACTGTAGAAAATTCCCCAAAAAAAGTTGACAAGAAAAAATTAAACCAGGGCTTACGAATTGAGTTTTATTTAAATATCTTTTGAAACCTTGAAAGCTCGCATATCTTTGAATCAGTTCGGCGTTCGGCGTTTCAAACAAACTTATTTTCTAATTGTTAACTTATACCGTATCTTTTAATAATTATACATACTTATTTTAACTTTCATTATCGCCGACACCAGTAAGAAAATGCTTTAGCGTTCTCCTATATCACCAGCAGGTCTAGACTCTTTCTCTTAACTGTTAAATGGCCTGCTATGGTACAATTAACCAAGTCATCTCAATGGATAGACTACTGTTGAATATTGGGGCACGGGGTGGATATCATCCACGTAGACTTTACTGCTAGTAGAAATGTGTTCTTTGAAGTTTCTCTTAACTGCTCAACTAAAGGTTATGGTGCGCATTGTTTGAGGCCTCGACAATGGTTTAACAGCGCACTTTACGATCAACTTTCACAGTTAGCTGAACAAACAAATTGCTGACATTACACAGAAGAAAGTTATGCGCTTTCGCACTTGACAACAAGCAGCCCTTAAAGGGAAACTGTTATGTAATAATAATGCTTTTGTCTATAGAAATTGGATTCATAGGTATTTTTCCGCAATAATTGACAACGCAGAACACGTTAAAAAACCGACTTCAATCGTAACAACTACCATTTTGCGATGATTTTTTACAGTTTTTATTGATTTTTCTGAAAAAGCACTGAATCAATTTCGATAAAATTTATACGAGACCACCTCTGAAGTATTCCCTACCCAACAAAAAAAGAATCATCAAAATCAATTCATAACTGGCGGAGTAATCGCGTAACAAACATAAAAAAAACAACATACAGTCGAATTGAGAACCTCCTCATTTTTTGAAGTCAGTTAAAAATAAACTTTTAAGGTCACAAAACACATACTGGAAAACTTACAGTGTTTACCTGTGACGTGGAAAAATCTAAAATTATTTATTGATTGAATAAAAGAGGAGGAAATAGTTTTGTCGAAATCGAATCGAAAAGGGTTTTTTAACGAAGTTCACCTCTTTTGTCGGCAGGTCAAAGACATCGACTCGGAGAGCCAGTGTGGAGCGAAGTTGCCAGACACCAAACTAGAGGAAAAACTGTAAGTTCTCAGTCAAATGATCCATTACAATCTGTTAACAACCCGCATCCAGCATCTGCTGGGGCGCGGGCACCAGTTCATCCCTATAGAGGCACGAGTTTCAAAGGATTGGTGTGACCATTTGGAAAAAGTAGGTTAAGTGCTAGGGCCGTGAAAGGAGCATTGACTGGTCAAGTGGTCACTTTATCAAAAACGCACAGCGCATAAAACTTAAATTCATACAGTAAATTTGTTTGGCGCATACTTATCTTAATAAGAACTGCAGGGCCTCTGACATCGTAAAAGCGTCACCCGCTGTCATGTCAACGACATCTACATATACAGGGTGTAACAGAAAGGTGTGACAATACTTCAAGGTTGGCTTTTACCGATCTAACTGAACAACTTTTGTTTTACAACTTTGTTGAAATCGCAAAAAAATTTTTTGGACTTTTCATACAAACTTGGTGCGCCAGCTGATCGATTTGTATGAAAAGCCCAAAAAAAATTTTGCAATTTGAACAAAGTTAGAACAAAAGTTGTTCAGTTTGATGGGTAAAAGCCAACCTTGAAGTATTATCACACCTTTCTGTTACACCCTGTATAGGTATATCTATAGACGTGTCTAAACTGACCTTCAAACACATCTAGTAATCAGATGTTCAGGTTTTCTGACGATGTTTTCCTTTGCCGTTAAAGCAATCGGTATTTGAAAAACTCGGGGTTGGAGCGCGGGACCTCTAGATAGGAGAACTACCGTGAAACCACTAATATTTTCATGGTTACCTCATACCAGAGAATTACATGAACTCTCAGTTCTCACAAAAATACAAGATTTCCTTATAGTTAGGACATAATTCACACGTGTGTCACGTCCGACGTAGTACTTAACTCTAAAGTTAAGCATTAGGGGTCCATAACCCAGAGTTTGACAACCTAAGACCAAGACGAGCAAATCTAAACGAGACACTGCAAACCTCTCCATATTAGGAGACTACATGTCAAGAACCCTTGTCAAACTGACAGTTTGGGAGGTCCACCATGCGCGCGCGATCCCACAATGACATGATTTACAAGTTATGCTAAATAGTGAAGTACTGGCAGCTTACAATGCGTTTTGATATTCATTTGATGACTAAATTTTTGGAGTGTCTGACCTTTTGATTTGATCGGCTTGATTTGAAAGAGCTGTTTTTCTGTCAATTTTTTTTTCGATTTTTCTAGTTTTGCCACACTTTTCTTGTACTACTTTCACAAAAGAGTATCAGTGGTTAGTAAAAACTCAAACTGCTTTTTACAATATCTTAAATTTTCACTCAAAACTGTTGTTCCTTGATAATTTGAGTTACATTTTATAAACTGTAAAAAATTCATTTTCATGTAACTGGCATGTTAAGTTATAGTCTACGATGCACTAATCTGATAGTGTGATTTGGAATATAACATTGAAAATGGATTAAAATATCATTGGTGAGAAAGTATTGATTTTCATGGTCCTTTTTTATTATTTATTATTAAATTTACGATTCACTATTTGTCCACAATATAAGCTCCTCCTGACTCTACGGCTTCTCGCCAACGTTCTATCTGGTAAACATAAAATGCTACCCGCGTAGAGAACCAATTTTATTCAATGACTTTACCGAAATCGCAAACAAAAATGTTGGGCTCTTCATGCAAATTGAATAGGAGAATTCGTACGGAGATTCTCAAAGTTTTTTCACCTGTATACCTAAGTATAATAAATACGTTGGTGCCAACTGAAAGTGATATTGTAATACACGCATTACACACGTTTTTAGAGTAAAGCCTATTGTGTATTGTATGGTTAATATAATACCCATACAAGAGAATTGCGTGCGCAGTCTAAAATAACTAGATCTGGAACGTTACGATTGATTTCATGTCTCAATCGATTATAAGAAACGGATTAAAAAAAGGTATTTCAGAACCCAATTTTTACTTATTATTTTAAGTAGATTAAGTGAAATTATTTGATTAAGTTTAAAATAAGAAAAGTTTATTTCACTGATTGCTTTTATATTTTAATATCGTTTGATTGGGGTTTTAGCAAAATTCCATTATTTTTCTCCAAATATCGTAGATATACAAAACGAAACACCTAGGATTCACATACATCTTTGCATCATTAACTAGTGATTTCATTCAAATTAGGTGAAGAAAAAATAATCAGTTACACCCTTCCCGTCGAATACTGATTAAAATGATCTCATTGCTGACCATCAAAAAACTCTCTCGACATAAAAAAATATTGTAAAAATACAAACGGCTCCTCATATAGAACCTGAGAGGAATATTTTGTATCTTTACTTCGACCCAACTGTATTTGGAAGAAAAAACTTAAAAGAAACATCGCAATGTACCTAAATTGTGTTTATTTTTGGACATGATCGAGTTTTTGATCCCGTTTGGTAAGTCTTTGGCGTCCTGAGTCAGTGAACTGCGCGTGTGATGATTCCGAAGCAGTATACTGCTTATATATCTTTTTTTCTTAATTTGTGTTTATAAGAAACAAACATGATAAAAACAATACAGGCAACGTTCATATAATTAATACAAAACAATTTCGGTAGGTCATAATAAGATCATTTACCTATACAATGGAAAAAAAAGAGAAAATTTTAGATATATTTCCAACGCGTTGATATCTTTTGTTCGACAATATGTCGTTTTCGCTTCTATGTGAAATGGTGGCGTCGTCAAACTAATTTCGTTTTAGATACTTTAGAATAATACTTAAAGTACTATTTTAGAATTTAAGTGCTTACGTGTATTTATCTTGACAATTTAGGGAGGTAAGGATGCTTTACACATTCTTTTAAATACAATAATAGTGAAATACAGAAAGTACAAAAAGGGTGTAGCAATACCTCATGTGAACTTCTACTCATGAAACTGAACAATTTTTAACCAATTTCTCTTTGTTTTGGGAAGACCAACTGTTTTTGGATTTCAGCAAATCGTAAAATAAGAGTTTTTCAACATTATGAGTAGGTATAGGCGTGGTATAAAAATCTAACCTTGAATATTGCCATTGCTATGTACATATTTTTCTTAAACCCACCCTCTATAAATAATTTCTTTGCGGTCAAAACCAAAGTGATAATTAATTGAAAGCGACACCCTGTAATCAAAAACTTATATCTTTAATAATTAATTACTTCTTCAATAATTAATAGCTTGTATTAATTTACGCCGATGAAGTATGACATTCTTCGGTAAGTAACGGAACAAAATGACTTGTGGTCATGAAACAAAAACCGGACAAGAGCGAGGTGACTCGCGCGCCGAGGATTCCGTACAAACAATGAAAGCACCAATCATTGCTCTGACTAACGAAGAGATAAGTCAGATTGAAGAAACAACTTTGCAGCCGAAAATTTTCGATTTTTGTCTTTTTCTGAAATAATTAAAAAATAGATTTTAAAATAATAATAATAAAAAAAAATACAATATATTTGCGATCCTTACAACGAGCCCTTTACAAATCCTGATTAAAAAAAGCAGTTTTCAATTGATATTTGACATGGTAGTTTACAAAATTTATATTAATTTCTGATTTTCCACCACAATCCAAATTCATTTATTCAGGTAACACGGCCATATTTGGGTCACAGAAATCTATATCTGTACTAAGTTTCAACTTAAACGATATAGTAGATTCGGAGCAAATTGACTGTGACAGACGGACAGACAGACAGATAGACACACGAGTGATCCTATAAGGGTTCCTTTTTTCCTTTTCAGGTAGGTACGGAACTCTAAAAAGATGCGCCTGAGCATCTTTCGCGTTTCACCTTCGATCCAAGGCGTTCTTAATCTCTGGGCCAATAATTATAGCGTGACAGTGAGTAGAGTACTGAGAAGACTATTATTACCTACTGAAGTGGGAAATTATCTAGACATCTGAGAAAGGCTTGGACAATTGTTTCTCGAGTAAGATTATTTAATATTAAGTATTTGAGCCTTCTCCGAATCGGTTTGCTAAGTGAAACCTTAAATTTGTATTAAAACGAGTCCACAGTGCTCTGATAAACCTATAAATGGTTTTTGTAGCACTCTGTTATATCACTTTCGAAACATCTCTGTATTTTGATTATTAAATAATAAAAAAATAAAAAAAGTTGAAAATATTCAGGACAATAATTGACCACGCTGAATACGTCAAAAACAACCGACTTCAATCGCAACAACTCCAATTTTGCTATGTTTTTGTTGATTTTCTCAAAAACCGCTGAATCGATTTCGATAAATTTATATGGGACCACCTGTGAAGTATACCCTTTTAAAGAAAAAAAAGAATTTTCCAAATCGGTTCAGGCGTCTTCGAGTAATCGGTGAACATACATAAAAAAAAATAAGATTCCGACGAATTGAGAACCTCCTCCGTTTTTTTAAGTCGGTTGAAAAATCACATAAAGTAATCTATCTTATCACTACCATAGAGCAACAAACACTTTTTTATAGGAACCCATTGAGATTATTATTATGCAGAAATATAAATTTGGGCTACTCTGACCACTTCGCGCTAGGCGAAGTGGCAGGAGCTACTCCAGCAGAAGCACAGTCGGCTGGAGGTCAGTGCGACGAGGAGAGAAAGCGTCGGACAATCCGGGCATTGTCGAGGAGGACTGCCTTTTGCATAGCCGCTATTATCGGTCTGCCTCGAAGTCCCAGCCGTCTAAGGTTACGATCCAGGTCAGCAGGGTTCAAACCATTAACGGACAGGACTACAGGAATGATTTCAGTGGATTGCACTTGCCACACATCCGTAACCTCGTGTGCCAGGTTAAGGTACCGCAACCTCTTGTCGGCATCAGCTTGCATTATTACTATTATTAATATTATTTTCAAATGACATTGTTATTACGTCTAATTTAATCTTGACATTTTTATTGTATGATTATAATTAAATAATGTTAATAATTTGGCGCATATATTGACTTCTGGTAAAATTTTGCATGCTTAAATTCAAAGGCTAAACATGAGAAACTTTATTTTTAACCAAACACCTTGTACTGACTACTTACCATGTTTAATGCAAAATAAATATTTGTATTTGAGAAATCGGGATAAAAAGTATCCTATATCCTTTTCCATATTACAGGCTTCGTGGATGCGAAGTTGATGCTTTCTTTGCTTCTCATTTTCCTTTCGGTCGATCAAGAGGTTGGCTGGAAGATATCCCTTTATGGGATAAGTCAGCCTTTGTACATGATTTTATTTATTCTCCAATATCATGTATTTTTGTTTTATTTGTACAATAAACAGTTTACAAAGTAGCCTCCGGTATCCTCACTCACTCGGCGAAACACAACACAAGCGTTGCTTCACGCCGGTTTTATGTGAGGCCGTGATTTAACATCGGGCAAGTGGAGTAGAGTAGTCGGAAAGCGGTCCCTGGTGCAAGCTGGGATAATGCTAAGTACAAGACGAAGAGCTTAGGATATTCCTCTGTCATCCTCCATAAAAAATCGCATGTCATCTCATCAATCACACGTCATGACTCACAATCATTTGTCAGTCTTCCCTGTACGTGAGCAATAATATGTAACCTCTGTAATAAAAAGCTATTTACATAAAGAAACACTATTGATTATATGGAGATGGATGCTTATAAGCGGCGATGAGTTGGCTTTCTTTGTCTTTGTCTCTCGACCTTCAGGGTGTAAGCTCTTTGTTTAAAGAAGATGACTATCGTTTGGTACTTCATTGTGATTGATGGGAATGAAGTATACGGAAGTATACGGTATACGGTATTGATTGAATGTTTAAGTCGCATCACTATACAATGGCCGATATGAACATTATCCCAGGCTATTATTTGGGCGAGTCAAATATGACCTTTTTAAAATGAAAATTCGTTGGGCTCACCATACAAAAATAATCATCCAACGATCGATTTGTATGAAGAGATGGTTATTTAAAAAGTGGTAGAAAAAACATTGTCACATTTGGCTCGATTAAATTATGGCGTTTTTTTAATCCACACATGGTAAGCCTTTGGCATCATCTCACCTTGTTTTACTAGTGAAGAGTATGAATATTTCGTGAATTTCATCAGTTTTTGCTCAAGGCACATAAGATAATAAAAAAAATTATTCAGGAATAAATAAGATATGGTTATCTTATCTCAAAAATAGCATTTCCTATTAAAAACTGCTATACATACATGTTTAAATAACCGCCTCCGTGGCCTAGTGGCTTGTCCACTTGCTTCACATCAGGAGGTCACGGGTTCGATTCCCGGCGGGGTCCAACTTGGTAGGACTCGGTTTGGTTGGTGGTAGGGTATTTTCTGAGCCCGCCTGGCTAGCTACTTCCATCTTATCTAAGTCTTGCCGCCAAACATCAATGTTAACAGCATTGATGTGTTCCGGCATGGAGATAAGATAGCCAGTTCCCCATTGCGTTGGGGAATCTTGGTAAGCCCGCATCCATCTTCGGCATCATCGTCACTTACCACTAGGTGAGATGATGCCAAGGGCTTACCAATCGATGGTAAAAAAAAATAATACTAACTTTTGCATACGCATTAATAAGAATTGTCATTTCGCATAATGAAAGCTATCAAAAACACTTACAAACATAATATGTCTTGTGAAATATACAATGAAGATGTGCGTACGTTTATGAACCATCATTAATATAGCGTTTAAGATTTTTTATAAGAAACGTCCATTGCAACTGAGTTAAGGGAGTCATATTTTAACAGAATGTGTCAGTAAAGTACTCGCTTGTCTGCAATATTTAAAGTTTTTTGTACATTATGCGAATACTTTATTAAGTTAAATTTAAATTTCTGACATTCTATAAATAAATAAAAATTACTTACTTACATATGTCATGCTGTGCTGATTAATTGTCAGTTTCGGTTTAATTCAGTATATTTTATTGCATTTATTTAAAAAAAAAAATGTAACATATAAAAAATATGTGTGTATCTGTGTATATTCTCTTACAAATAACTGGTAAGTATAATATAAATATATCATATAAAAAGATTTCTTGAGAAAATATTCACTTTATATTGGAACAGGTTCACTTGAAAACAGCTTGTACGTACATTATTTTAAAGACCCCCCATCTGTGATGATCCTAATGACGTCAGATCTCTCAAGCAAGACCAACTGCAGCGCTAACTTTCCTTTTCATCTGATAAGCGTCTAGTTTTACGGCTATGCGTCATTTTGAGTCAGCTGATGACTAGAGTATGGTTTGTATAAAGCGTGCAAGCGATAAATTGGTCGACAGTAGCTGTCTTATTAAGTACTAGCTTCCGCCCGCAACTTCATGTGCGTGCACTTCAGAATTGGGTCTAGACAGAAATAAAATGTTAAGGCAGCGCCATCTAGTGACAAAGTCAAAATTACAGTTTTTAGCCATTCCTCCGGGAAGCCTCGAGTTTTCCAGGATAAAAAATGTCCTTTGTGTTAGCCGAGTGCTTTGTCTATCTATCTACCAAATTTCATCCAAACCGGCTCAGTAGTTTTGGCGTAAAAGTGGAACAAGCAAACAAACATCCATACTTCGCATTTATAACATTAGTCAGATTCTGCGTATCTTTGTCTCTGATTCTGTGTCGATAAGCATAAATGGGTGGGTACTACCCATCTGAGTTTATTTTAATCATCTGCCAAATATGACATTTTGAGGAAAAGATATGCTATTTGAGATAGCAAGGTATATAATTTGCTGTAATAATTTTGTGATTTGATTAATTCAAAATTCATAAATAATGGATTTTGGAAACCAAAGCGAGAGAGGTTTTTTTAATAGGAATATAGTCTTTTATTTTAAATTATTTAACATTACCTAATACAGTACTAGTCAACAGTAAAGGGTTCTTATGTTCATACAAACAATATATTCGAAATTTCGAATCAAAATGGTTTGCTCAAAGTTTTCATATAAAAGACATCAACGAGTGCATAACAGCTTTTGGGAATATAAATTATACGAATTTAGATTTTCATTGAATGATTTTTTTTTTATTATTTACGACGGAACTGACAAGGTAATTATGCGTTTAACTCATGTTGAACCTGTGTGTTTCAGAATAGTTGAACCTATTTTGAAGCGGTTTTATAGAAGCTGGTTTCATGTTCGAATATTTACACGTTTTGATATCAATCTCTTTAATAATATACTACGATTTCAAATATTTTTAGTAAAATAATACATTTAAAAATGTTTACTATCATATACAGAGTGTAACAAAATACATTGCTTTAAAATAAACTGAGCAACTTTTGAAATTAGAAAAAATATATTTTTGGACGTTCCATACAAATCAATGAGCTAATTCCCTAACTGCGTATTTGTCATTTGCACACCCCAAAAATTCATTGTTATTTTTATCTGGACTTTGTAAAGGGATTATATTTGTAAAAGGCTCTATAGAGTCCCGTGAGCGAAGTAGTGCTAGATTTATGTTAATCCACTAAATTCATTTTATTCTAAGCCGCCATTTTTTAAATTAATTTGTTTATATTACTAATGATGCAATGGTAAAGCTACCAATAATCATTGTAGTGATGCCCCAATGTGGGTTTTGTCGGATGTCGAATTCGGCCAAATGTTCGGTTTAGACCTGTGCCGAAGCCGAATTTCCAAATAATACTTTAACCATTAAAGAAACACTAATTATATCTGGGTTTTGTTCTAAAAACTTATACATCTCATCATAGTACTATAAGGTGCTATCAAGATATCTTCCAGGATTATGTATGACTGATTCATGAATTTGAAAATATTCTTCAAGGACCACAAGGCCAATTCCCAAAATAATACAATCTTCATACAAATCAATTAGCTGTGACTGTGTGTTTTCTTGGAAAAAGTTGATCAGATTCACAACTCGAAACATTTGTCATTTTGAACCTTGACAGATATTTTGAGAGCACCCTGAATTCCTACAGTGTACAAAATGCAAACTAGGCATATAGGTACGGTGAAACTTTTTATTACCTCAGTTTGGTATTCATTCGAGATACCGAATTTCGGGCGACATTCGGTAACTTGGGGTTTTATTTGCCAAAATTCGACCGAAGACCAAGCTTGCCGAAATTTGTTTTAACCAAATTGCATTGCAACACTGATCATTAATAGGAGTTAGTTCAAGTCGGCACTCATTAACACCAATATAGCTCAATAGGCGGGGAAAGTGAGGCTCTTATTAGGAAGCGATTACACTGGAGTTCGATGCTGATCAATTTCAGGCACGTTCCGAGATCTAGCATGTTTAAGTTTTAAGCGACAGGCCATATAATAATGCCTTTTTTATGCAATCTTACGTTTACCCCCTTCCCCCTTTTTTAAAATTATGTGAGACGGTAAATGTGACACTGCTTAAACTATCTGAAATAGACGTATAATCATTACTGGATTGTGACGAAAAATTGGCAAAACGGTGACTGCCCGCACTGATAGAAAATGGCTACTACCGCCGCCTGGCTATATGTTACCCCAAGACACTTATCCAATCCTTGAGACCTATGTAGTAACGCTATAAATATTTTGTCATAATGCAAAAACATAAAGAACTAACTTTGAATTTTGAGGAATCCTAGTCATAATTTAAAAAAAACATGTATGGAACATACCACGTTCACCGCTCATGACTTGTACTCCCACAGAAAACCGCGGCACGTGAGCTGCGTAAACTAAGCCTAATGAGATGCGATTGGCGAGCGCTGACCGCGCAGAGTTCCGTTCCGTTCGGCCCGCGCGTTCGTGACAATGACCCTCGCGCGGTGCGGTACCGTTGCGGCCTTGCAGTGTGACTGCCGCCTTATGACGGGAAACGGGATGTCATTTAGCTAGGTTTGGTGGTGAGATTGGGTGGTTGAACTGTTTGTTAAAGTTTAAAGTAGTTTTGTTCTACCCTGGTTTGCTGGTGAATCTTAAGATGTTTAACTTAGATTTGTATCCCCCCGGAGAGACGAAATAAAACTTATAACGCAATAAATTGCGTTTTTTTGTCAAGTTTCTTTATTAATTGCTTTCGGTGTGTGATTTCTCAGAGAACTCTTCACATCCCGACAACTAATGCAAAAAATCGTGTCAGTTGCGATGTAAAACGACAAAAAAACTTCTACTGTCGTATTTATAATACCTATTACATTGGTGTCGATTCGGTTTTTACGATTAAACTTATTTGGCAAGATTAAACTTAATTTAAGTGTTTTGTCTTTTTCTTTCTATATCGAAAAGACAAGGACAGGACGCTTAAATTAATTTTAGTCCTGTCAAATAAGTTTGATCGTGAAAACCGAATCGACACCATTTTCGTTACATCCTTTACAATAGGCATAGCTTTTTTGTTGTTTTCTCCGAGTCTTTGGAATATGAATACTTCTATTTGGATTTAGTGATACAAAGTCTCTTTCTTAATTTGTTTTTGATACAGTCGCCAATGGAAACAAAAAAAACGAAACCTTTTACCTAATCCACGATATCACAATAAAAATCCGACGGAAACCTTGACCTGTCGATATTTTCACTTAGTTTTAAGTGCCGTTGCAACATTGCCGTAATTCAGTTGTTTTATGAATTGTAGAAAGTGTCAGACAGACAGACAATAAATTTACATACATTTTCCAGATTTTAGTGTGTGCTTACAAATATGAGGATTCGTATTTTCACAAGAAAATAATAGGCAGGCACATCACAAAATAATGACACAGGCAGAGATTTGGATAACGCAATAACAAAAATATGTTCTTCTAAATACTTTCTTTTTAAATTTAAAGTTGTACAATAAACATTTTAACTCAGTATAATAGTACATTAAAAAAATGTAACCTTTAGAATTTACGTTTTTGCTTTTAAGTAAGTATAAAGTTTCATTACAGTGGATTTGATTAATTTCGATCAATTTTAATAATATGTTTCAATGGGACACAACTTCTTCGACTTTGTCTCTGATGTTAACACAAAATACGTTAGTTAAGTTAGTCTACGAATATCGGCTGGTCCATTTACATATATATGAAGTTCAACGTTTTGTTTGTAATAGTTTTTTCTAAATTCAAAAATTCAAAAAATTTGTAGGTACATTAAGCACTCTTATAAACGTCATATAATTTTTCTGGAGGAATATTCCAAATGTCATTATCATTAAAATAATCTACAGTCTTATAGGTAGTATCCTCTTGAACAAATACAGCGTTTTATATGTTTCTTAAATTTACATTCTGGTAGTTCACACACGTCATTCGGAATTTTGTTATAAAAGCGTACACACTGCCCCACAAATGATTTTTTCACCTTACTAAGCCTCGAGAAAGCTATGTCAAGATTATAAATTAAAACCAACGTATCTTAAAGATTAGTTGTACTAAGTGAGACGTTTGCATAGCATAATGCATAGCATACCAGGAAATGCATAGCAAGAAGCGTAGCCTAATTTAGCACACACAGGCGGAGAAAGGAACGTACCTACATACAGTCATACATTTGCGTGTTTTGTATCTGTGTTCAGTACTCATATTAGTTATGGTAATTCGCAATGTATTGTGTTGGTGTGTAAGAAACCGGTGTCGTGTCAGTTGGTCAATGCATTTTCGGCGACTTTTACCGAGTGATGGATCGTGGTGGATTGTGGTGGATTCTATTCATGTCATATTCCAACTATTCAATGCTTTGTCTTTTGCTTATAGGTTTATTTGTTTGTAATTAACCCGAAACTCGGATGGAGTTACAAACTGAACAACTTTTGTTGTATGATTTTATGTAAATTGCTTTTATTTTGGACTTTAGCTACATACAAAGATTTGTATGAAAGAAAAAACAATAATAAGCTTAAAATACTTACATATGTGGATCGTGGATTCAAAATCTGAATTAAAAATTAATTTATTGAGATACTTACTGCGTTAGAAAGTAAAAACCGGATAAAATTTATGTAGATATTGTAAAAAACAACATAGGTATCATACTTATGTACATTTAAAAATGTTAACAACCCATTACGTCCCCACTGCAGGGGCACGGGTCTCTTCCCATACCTCGGGAAGGTTAGGCCATACTCCACACACGGGGGCAAAGACCGGATTGGTGGAGGACTTTTAAAAATAAAACTGCTTTATTCAAATTCAATTTTTTTTATTGGCTAGGTTTAAGTATATCATTACTCATAGTCTATATTCAAATTCAAGAATTGTTTATCGTCTAGGTATAATACATGTTTCTCTAAGTCTCGTACCAAATATAGAGTTGCAATGGCAACTCTTATACGACTATCTATAGGAAGCCATTGTTACCGGTACGAACACACCCCCGGAAACGCTTTCTACCGTCTCGTCTATTACATTGCTGTTATACCTATTGTATTGCTTGTATGTTTTCAGAGAAAAAGTTAATGTAATATTGTGTAAAATTATTTAACAAGACCCATCATCACACATATCACTCCGGTCTCTGTAAGATTTGAATTTCTTACGCAAAATTTTTAAGTGAATTAAGTGGCCTATAGTTATGATTATGCGGTGAGTGAGTTTTAAATCATTCTTTACAGTGAAGAAATACATGCATTAGATTAATCCTAGCCATTTATGTTCATGCACAAATCTGTATGAAATCGATCCCCTACCATTTAACTTGAATGCACTTAACTCTCCTTACAAGTCAATCGTTGTATTGACTATTTGTGTGGAAATCGAAAGTTGTTTGTCATTTATTTCAATAATAGTAGTAATTTTTTGATAAACATCTTTCATTTTCTTTTGAAAAACGCTGTATTTGTTCAAGAGGATAATATAAGACTGTAGATTATTTTAATGATAATGACATTTGGAATATTCCTCCAGCAAAATGATATGACGTTTATAAGAGTGCTTAATGTACCTACGTAAAGAAATAAATGATTTTGAATTTTGAATTTCATTCATGGTTTCATATATAGGGTTTCATATCATTTTTTATAAATCATAAATCATCATATATACAAGTTTACTAACTAACTATAGCTATTGTATAACTCTTGCACAGAAATCGTAAACATGTTTTCTTTTTATTGTTTTTCACTAACATTACTTACATTACAACACTATGATCTCAATTTGCACCATATCAAGCACTATACAGGTTGTAAAAAATTCAAGGTGGGTTGTACACATGGAAATAAAAAACTTTTCCCGAAGCGACCCATACTGAATTCGGAAATAAAAATTGGGCTTCTCATACAAAATTGGCTGGTTGACGGATTAATTTGAATGAGGAGTCAAATTTTATTTTGCGATTCCGGTATAGGCCCCGTAGTATCCTAGTTAGTTAGTTTCATAAGTAGAACACCCTGTCAAAGTTTCCAAGAGTGTTTTTTTCACACCCTTTATGTGTTAGTTTGTGTAGGTTTTAGATTTGATGCAATCATATCACGAATACAATCCGACAGTTTCAAAATAGTCACTATAAATAGGTATTACACACATGTCTATGGTTGGTTCTGTATTATCTAATCTGTGGTTCTGTCGCTTCGCAAAAGTCATTTTGTTTGACTTGATTTAACCGCAGATCATTGTGAAAATTCCGAAAACCACGATACCTAGATTGCTATCTGTTTGTTTTCGGCTGAATCTGATGGGACATGTGATATGAGCAGCGTTTTGTAATTTGCAAAATCTAGCAGTTACCCCATGACTTTGTTTAAAAGGTTTTTGTCAGGCGTAGCTTATCCCTTTTATGGGTTGTTCCTGTTTGTCCCGCGTGGTAGGGACTTTGTACTAGGTAGAAAAAATTTACGATTTAAAAGCATGTGTAAAATATCTCTACTTAAATAAAAAAACATTTTAAGTTTTTGAGTTTATCCCCACGAGCCTGCCCTCGATGTTTTTTTTTTAATGTGGGGACAAATATAATTTTAAAGTTTCGTTTGTCTCCGAAAAAATACTTTATGGTAGTTTTATTTAACCCTTTGACCGCCAAAGTCACCGCCAGGTTTGGTTGGTGGTAGGGCATTTTCTGAGCCCGCCTGGCTAGCTACCACCATCTTATCTAAGTCTTGCCGCCAAACATCAATTTTAACAGCATTGATGTGTTCCGGCATGAAGATAAGATAGCCAGTTCCCGTTGCGTTGCGTTGGGGAATCTTGGTAAGCCCGCTTCCATCTTCGGCATCATCATCACTTACCATCAGGTGAGATGATGCCAAGGGCTTACCAATTGAGGGTAAAAAAAAATCGGCTAACTAAAAGTTCTGTTTGTCCCCATTCGGGGACAGGCTCGTAGGACTAACAGGTACAACCCGCTTTTATTCACCTTCTCTTTATTTCTTATGCCACATCAAGATTAGTTTGTAGTAGACCGTTTTTGAGTGATTGAGTAGCAAATAAAACTTTGATTTATAGTAGAGAATACAACCATTTAATTTATACGTATAATAAGTACTCATAAGTAGTTCTTTCTTCATATGTTTGATTACTCACATAGGTACCTACATTAACATGAGACGGAAACAATTAAAGTGTCAAGTATATTGAAGATTTTATTTGACCTCGTAAGTTCTTTGTATGCGCTTAAACAGCAATGTAAACGTAAGTTGTTTACAACGTTTTCATTGGATCCTAGGAACTTAAAAGTTTAGTATTCAAATCACATGCACTTTTGATTCATACTTAAAGTTTATTTACACTATGCGGTTACTTCTTGATAGATTGCGCGATTGTTTCTTTGTAGGTAAAAGTTATTTGTGGTTAGGGGAATCCATGATGATAGTACATCTACAGACAGACAGACATGACACACTCAAAGGTAATTCATATGTTTATGTGTATGCAGGGTGTTAAAAAAAATGCGTTTAAAATTTTAAGGTGTATTTTTAAGAATCAAGTATAGAATTAGTACAGGAAAAATATCGAAAAAATCCGATCTATGATTTATTTTTTCAGTTTCCCATACGAATTCTTGATTCACTATTCAGATTTAGTATGAAATTTTTTTAAATATTTTTCCTATATTCTATAACTACTTGATTCTGAGTCACCCCTTACAATTTCAAACGCACTTTTTTAACAGCCTTTATACTAGACACTTTCATTACCAAATCGGAATAAAGACTCGTAGTGAAAAATCATATCTTCCCAAAGATTACTTTTCAATATTGAATACAAAATAAGCCATAAATTATCCAATGGATTGCAGTACCTCTTGTGTGGTCGTTATGATGACATTAAGGCCTTTGATGGCACCGCACCCAGCGTTGCATAAATGCATTCAGGGCTAAAGGGATCGGCACTAGGCTTGTCTCTAAAGAACCGTGTAATAGTCAAATTTAGAGGTACTTTGATGTATTATCACGCCGTATTAGAGTGACTGGTGTAGTGATTGGTTAGCGTTCCTGACTGTTCCGAGTGTTGTGGATTCGATTCACGTCACATCCAGGGCAAATATGGCTGTATTGAGCGTTGAGCATATTCGTGTTTGTGATCTGTATCTAGGTAATATTAATAATTTTCCCTAAGGAATCTGCACTGAATTTAAAAAAAATACTACTTCCGATAAAAAGTTGACTTATCCGACTTGTATAAAAAGATCAACTTTTTTAAAAATTTTCTATTAAAATTTTTGGAGAAAGTTGTTCAGTGTGGTGATTAAAAGCAGGGTTTAAGTTTTTGGAGACGGGTTTTTACATCTTGTATGTTTAAACATGAATACAAACATGTTAGACGAGTTCCTGTATCTTATTAGCCTAACGTTTTTTTATAACCGAGACAAATCACACACGGTCATCTGGCCCAAACTAGGATTCCCTGTATCTTGGGAAACAGAGACTGATATACATACACATATACATTTAAATACATACATATATAGATATTATACATCCAGACTGAGAGCAAACAATTCTGCTCATCACAGAAAAGTTTGCCCTGTGTGGGGATCGAACCCACGACTATCGGATCAGAGGTCAGGATCGCTAACCACTTAGCCACCGAGTCAGTCACCGAGTTAAATTACAAATTCATTACAAAATATAACAATGTTTACAATGACCATAAATTATCTACAAACAAAGGCTATATCGTACTACTTTTACTCAAATTTATTGGACAGGGAAAACCTAATTTTCTCCGTAGTAATATACAGCATGAGGAGAAAATGAACTAGTTTATGTTATGTAGTTAACTTTAGTTATAAACTTAAAATGTCTAACTAAATAGCCAAGTTACTTACTTTTTAGTTTTTGTCTATGAGTATTTACCATGTAACTATGGAAAAGTTTAATTAAAATCATGTTTAAAATAAGTTATCTAAACATATCCACTATCCACGCAGATTATACAAGTTTTTATTATTAAAATATGATAAGAGGTATTTTCTAAACGGTGTACTTACGTATCTACGCAATAAAATAAGTTACTAACACAAGATGTCAATATACCACTCCCAGAAATTGTCAACTTTTGCCAACGAACCTATAGTGGCAATAATGTTTTTTATAAAGACCGTTTTTTTACGCTCAATTGGTAAGCCCTTAGCATCATCACACCTGATGGTAAGTGATGATAATGCCGAAGATGGAAGCGGGCTTACTAAGATTCCTCAACACAATGGGGAACTGGCTATCTTATCTTCATGCCGGAACACATCAATGTTGTTAAAATTGATGTTTGGCAAGACTTAGATAAGATGGTGGTAGCTAGCCAGGCGGGCTCAGAAAATGCCGTACCACCAACCACACCGAGTCCACAAAGTTGGACCCCGCCGGGAATCGAACCCGCGACCTCCTGATGTGAAGCTGGCGGACAATAGCCACTACGCTACGGAGGCGGTTTTTGCGAAATCAGGATAGGTTCTAAAGGAAAAGTTGTTAGGAAAGTTGTTATAGGAAAAGTACATAGTGTTTTTATGCTCTGAATAAAATTATATACAGAGTGACCTTTGATTAGTTGTAAGAAATCGGATCAAATAAAAAAAATTTGAGGTTAAAACGTACGCTCTGTAATGTGTATTTATGTGTTACATTTAAGATGATAAGATGGATAATTATTTGTTTGATAAAAGACAATAATTGATATTAAAATTATAACACGGTAACTTTGAATGAGCGCGTTTTATACACTGAAGTTAGATTTCTATTGCTACGTAAACCTTGTCAGCAAAGTTTCGGCTTTCTATAAAATGGAATGCGGTTTACTGTAAACAGTCTTTACGAAAATATGTTTTTCTTTTACTGCTAAACTTCTACTTATAAAATTGGACATAATATTTTTCTTCGACACTATACCTTTAATATTTTCACCTTCTCATAAATTCTATCTAGTAAATTGATCATTCATCAGCATATACGTATAGTTCGCCAACTTTGTATGGAAATATTGGGTTTCTTGGGGAAACTTGTTAAGTTTCAAGAGAAGAAGCTCAAACTCAAACTCAAAATGTTTTTATTAAGTAGATGCTTTACACATGCTTTTAAATCGTCAATTTTTTTTTTCTACCTAGTACAAAGTCCCTACCACGCGGGACTTGTACACTCAACGTTTCGTGAAGTGTTTGCGAAGCGAGAAGAAACGTCGAGCCCAAAAGAAACTCGCTTCAACACATTTTTTAAATAAAATCTTAAATTCTATTACAATTCATGTCAACAATAAAATTGTGAGCTGGAGGATCTATACATGTCCATATATCATTGTCATTTACATAATATAGTATTTTGTAATACCCTCTAGAGCATAAACAATTTTTCACATGCAATTTGAATTTGTTTTCTGGCAAACTAGTCACATTTTCGGGTATTTTGCTATAATATTTTACACACTGCCCCATAAATGACTTCTTAACTTTACTCAGTCTCGAATAGGCAACATCTATGTTATTAATATTTCTTAGATTAAAATTGTGTCTGTCACTGTTTTTATGAAACAAGTGCAAATTTTTACGTACATACATGATATTTTCGTATATGAATTGACTAGCAACAGTAAGAATATTAATTTCTTTAAACATATTCCTCAACGACTCGCGGGATCGCATCTGGTAGCCAAGGTAAGCCAACGGTGGTCTACAATTTTGATACCTAAGTTAAAACTAAGTGAAGCCATCTCTTATTAGCCGTTACAGTTGTCAGTTCAATTTTTTTTTTAAATAAAACTTAATTAATTTGTTCAAAAATAAAATATACCTCGCCATTATTTGAAATAAAACTTCATAAGCCAGGTTACTTATATTAATTTTTAGCTTTCACTCTTATCTCATCATCAGCTGAAAGACATCCACTGATAGACAAAGGCCTCCCCCAATGATTTCTACATCGACCGGTCTTGCGCTGCCCGCATCCAGCGACTTCCCGCAACCTTCACCAGGTCATCGGTCCACCGAGTGGAGGCCTGCCTACACTGCGTTTTCCACTCGCCACTCGAGAACTTTAATGCCCCAACGCCTATGTGCCCCGCTACTGCCACTCTTATCTCAATCGCTAGCAATCCTGCGCAAATCATCTCTCTCGATCACTTAAGCTCATTACAATTAGACTTACTAGTAAGCAAAAAATTATCGACAAACACTAAGAAATGCGACAACGCAGTAGCATAGGAAGTAACAATTAGCTTCGTTTACCAATGATACACTGTGATACCGTCACGTGTGCTTACGTGACGGAGGCGTGAAGTGACGTAAACGTTACGTTACGTCACGTGTAGATAGCACTCTGTCACACTTGGAAAGGTCTGAATTGGTTGGAAATTATCCGACGCGCGTGTCAAGGTGCGTAAGGGCAGTGTTTCAGACAATTTGCAGTTCATCGCATACATTATATTGTAGGGTGGCAGAATTAAGTAGTGTAATATGCTATCTGGCGAAAAGAAGAAATACTGACTGACTTGCTGAGTTACTGACTGACAGCCAACACAATATTATTTGGAGCTTGGAGCAAGTGAAATGGTGATAAAGTTCAAGTTAAGTATGGATTTATGGGGCTGGTAGGCCAACCCCAGTGTCAAAAGGTTTAAGCCGCCTATAGGACTTCTGACATGGCTTAACACTGCAATCTAATGATAGCAACTTAACATGTCTCGCGAAGCACGGAAATGGTCGAGATAAATGCCACTTACAGTCAAACCCATCCAGGTTATGACCGTGACTAAAGTCGGGTAACTTGCATGATCGACGCAGCCCCAAGCACGACCATCACTTTACAGAATAATTTTGTTTCATAATATAATTAAAACGTTTTGTTTCAGAGAGCGCACGGTCCGCTGTTCGTCGCTTCTGATCGGCGCGCTAGGGCTGTCACTCATAGCGCTGGCAATTTACACCAGTGTGTTAGTGCTGACTGAATATCGCAGCCCTAGGCCGTGCGTCAGCGAGGAGTGTGTCGGCACTGGTGAGATATATATCATCGACAGCGTTTGTAACCTTTATACAGGTGTTTAAAAAGTGTGTTAAGGGGTTACTCAGATTCAAGTAGAGAATACAGGAAAATATTTAAAATCTCCGCTCTTCAATCTTTTTTCAGATTTCCATATTAAATCTGAATAGTGAATCAAGAATTTGCATGGAAATCTGAAAAAAAAAGTTGTACATTGGATTTTTTTTAATATTTTTTCTGTATTCTATACCTGATTCTGAGTAACCCCTTGAAATTACAAACGCACTTTTTTTAACACTCTGTAGGTATAAACCTGTTTATACTAAAAATGTATTATGTTAAAAAAAGGTGTAGGGCCTATTAATTGGGGCCTCCTCTCATCGTGCTGTATATGTTTTTCTCAACGACGCGACGTTATTTAAATTGCAAAAAAAATTTTTGGACTCTTCTTACAAATTGTTCAGCTCTTTCGTGGCCAATGCATAGCAACTCTAAAAGCTTCTGTTCTACTCAGTCTTTTTTACATCCTGTATAGTATATAGGAATCTTAAACTGCAATACATATATGTTATTGTAGTATTTTTTCTCAGGCATTCGATTAAACAATTCAGAATATAAGAAAATATAACAAGTAAACACAATAGGATGGTTATGCCAAGTTCTCATACAAAAGACATCAACGCGAGCATTAGAATTTTCGTAATTTACTTATTATGAAAAATAATTTCTTCAAATAGTTTTCAGCGGGGTTGTTCCCTTAGCATCTTTTTTAAGGAATTAATTAATTACGAATCATTTAAAGCTGCCATTCCATTCTGCAAAAATTTTAAAAACCTGGCCCGTTTTATTTTCAATTGCGGATTAATATAATTAGCAAAATCTCATAAGTCAAAAAGAAAAAAAAATAGAAAAACACGACGACTTCATTCCTTGTTGTTATTTAAGAACAAAATGTAGCTTTAAATAACAGTAACACGACGAATAAAAAAACATCTAACAAAAGTCTTAACAATGTTTGTGTAAACACTGCGTAGGTGTTTTTAGTTCGCCATTAATTACTTAGCTAACCCATTCGTCACTTGCAAATCACTCTCATAAAATAATAATTATAGCAAGAATGTTAATCTTGGACACGTGGTAGAAATATCTGATGATGACCAGGCATCCCTGACACGCAGTAAGCTGGAGACCGCTAAGTGCAGTGCTTCAAATTCCTACGCATTATAACTGGAGTAAACAGACGATTTATATTGTAATAAGGTTCCTCATATGCGTCATTAGGTCGTCTCAGGTCTTAATTAGCAATTTGTATCAAAATAAAATAAATAAATAATTATGATTATTAACTTAACGTGGTAAATCAATATTGTTGGGATCAAGTAATATTTTAATTCAATATTTGATTTGAATTTCAATTTAATTACTCAAAAACTAATAATTATTATAATGCGAAATAAAGTGAGTTTGTTTACGCTTCTTTCACTTCGCAACAGAGCATCGGATGGACATGATTTTTTGCACAGGGATAGTCGCGGTGGGAAAGGACATAGGCTAAAATGTAAAAATATTGAATGTCCTCGGGAATTACATCGAAAAAAAAATAATGCAACTCGGCAAAACAGCGTTATTTGTTTCTATTTTTTTCTACTCATCAAGAACTTAGAGCAATAAATTGTCGTAATATCCATTAACATGTGAGAAATCTCTCTTTTACTAGTTAACTGGTTTTGAAAACTGGATTAGAAATGTCAGGATTCTCATGACAACTTTTCGGAATTGGGAAACACGCGGGTATGGAGTGAAGCCTTCCCGAGATATGGCATGTGACCGTTGCCCCAACAAACTGAAACTAAGACCACAGATAACATAATAATTACTAAGCTATAAGTGCAATCGAAGATTGAAAAATAGATGTAGCGAATTTATAATTAACTAAGTTATGAGAAAACCAAAAAATTCTAACCATAACTGGGCAAAACCCGCGCAAAACCCAGCCTCTAGTAAAAAAACCCATACAAAAAGTTTCTCTAGCTACTAAGTTAACTTTGTGGTAAAAAAACACCATTTTAGATTGTAGATACGTGCCTGTATAGTGTAATTAAGTCAGCGAGTTAGTCCCGTGATACGCCAGAAATAACATTTTAGACCAGACGTGTGGCGACAAAAAAACATAGTTTTATTATCATATTTTTGTTTTTTTGTTGAAATTGACCTCTGCATGTATTATGCTATTTTGAAGATGATACCGTTGATAAAACACTGTGTTAATTGAAGTAAATAGCAGCTTAATAATAAAAAAATTGCTATGGTGCATCTCGAAAATATGACACAAAATTTTAAAAGTACATTATACCTACATACATACTCATAAATCTGAACGACTTTACTTTAAAGGAACCTATAAAATGGAAAATAAAAATTGTACTCTCCATGTTAATTGTATTTTTCTTTTGTTTTGCAGCAAAAAGTGCTCATACAAATACAGTATGTACATTTTTCGCTTCTGTTAACTGTGATTTAAATGTTAATCGGAGCAAACATTGGACTTTTCAAACATATAGCTACTTAATCAACGTAATGAGTCTGAGAAATCATTTTTTTTTCACTGTAAGGTTTGAATAGAAACTTGTTTGTTTACGAGTAAAAACCCCAGTTAATGTGTCCTCGTACCATTTTGTTACATTCCATCTGCATTATGATGTTATTTTATTTGCGCTGTAGTTTAAAAGACAGCATGACCGCAGCATGAATTAGATCACTAATCCGTCATTATTATAAGTACATATAACTTATATTATAATAAGTACATATAACGCAATAATAGTAAACAATTTCGTAGTTCACGATCCACGTGTGAAATAACTGCGTACTTCACTGAGAAATGATCTAATTGCATATTAAGTAATTATCTAAGTTTTATTCAAATAGGACGTGAGGTTTTTCTAATATCCAAGTTTACCTGCGCATTATAAATATTACGTATAAATATTATATATTTTGTACGCTATTTTATATTGACTCATGTTTGGCACGTGTTTTTAAGTTTAATTATTAATGTGATTGAATTTAATTGGAGACACTAAGTTGTATGTTTTTGCGTGTGACGATAAGAACATAAATATTGCGTAGTTAACTCTTCGAAATTATTTGTTTCTCTCTTTTTTTTTTAATTAAAAATTTGAGTGCGTTTGTCTACAACTCACCCGATGGAAAGTGACTATACTAAATTCAATAAATAATAAATAAAATAAATTACACAAATACATCATATTCAATATTTTTTCTTATTGATTTGCTTGTAAATTATTCATAGGAAACATTAAGCACTATACTACTACACTATACTTCAGAGTTATTGTAGAATAATACCTAAATAGATAACAAAAGGGGGCCTTTATTCATGAAACTGAACTACTTGACCCTTATTTATTAGCAAATAAAGAATCTGAAGAAACGAACAAGTACTCAAATTATACAAAAAAAAATTCAGGCTGTCCAAAAGAGAGAAGACCAAAAAACATTTTTTTGCGAATTGTTTAGAGTTTATTTGGAGAAAGATCCGATTCATTACTTGAAGCCATAGGTAGTCAAAAATATTTCAAATGTTTCAGCGAAACCCAATAAGTACATGATGACTTACCTGTATGAATAAGAAATCCTGTTTAATTCTTAAACACTCAGGTTTTCAATAATTAAATTGGGCAATAATTAAACGTCACACATTACAGCTTCCAGAATCCTCGAAGCCCTGAACAAAGACATTGACCCTTGCAAGGACTTTTACGAGTTCGCATGTGGGGGATGGATCAAGAAGAATCCAGTCCCGCAGTGGGCTACGTCCTGGGACCAGCTAGCGAGGCTTCGGGAGACCCTGGTGTGGGATCTGAGAGAGCTGCTGGATGAGCCCGACCAGCCAGAGCTGCCCAAGAGTGTGTTGAAAGCGAAGTCTTTGTATAGGACTTGCATGAATACTGGTAAGAAAAATCTGAGATCTTATTGTATTTTTACAAGGCACTCAGGCCATGTTGTGAAGCCGCTCTTGCAAAAGCATATAGAGAAAAAGACCAAAGATGATTATTTTGTTACAGAAACGAATTAAATAATTTACTTAGATCAAGCAACAAGCTGTCTCTTTTGTTATATAATATTATCTATGTATGGAGATAAAATATCTAGTTTCGTTGCCCACTGCATTGAAATTCTCACTCGTCATCACTTACATCAATCAAGTGAGATAATGTCAGTTGGTACCGACTGTGAATAAAAAAACTAATAGCTTATCTGAGACACGAGACTTCGATATCCATACAAATTCAGTTTTAACAACAATTAACTGAATTTAGTATTATGGGACAGTGCACCTTTCATTGCAGATAAACTAGAACAAGAAGGCATCCGCCCCATCAAGGAGCTCCTGAAGAAACTCGGCCTGCCCCCCTCCCCACCCACCGAGGCCAGCGCCAACTTCACCTGGGAGGAGGTGGCTGGCCGCGGCAGGCGGATGCTGGGCTTGAATGTGCTGCTGAGCGTCCAAGTAGCTGAGGATGTCAGGAATACTAGCAGAAATCGCGTTGTAGTGAGTTGAGATCTTTGATTCGTATTTCGTATGTTTTGAAAACGCTGACATACTCAAACGTAGTATTTTGCGGCCGGCTGATGTAAGCGCCGAACGTGTTTTTTTAAAATATGCGATGAGAATTTTCATCATCAGCATCATATCAGCCGAAACACGTCCAATGTTGAACAAACGCCTCCTTCAAGGATTACTGCGACGACCGGTCTTACGC
Organism: Coleophora deauratella; assembly: GCA_958295455.1. NCBI lineage: Eukaryota > Metazoa > Arthropoda > Insecta > Lepidoptera > Coleophoridae > Coleophora > Coleophora deauratella. The sequence continues at coordinate 18,526,699 of OY282394.1, read as the reverse complement.
TGTTGCATCCAGCGGCTTCCCGCGATCTTCACCAAGTCATCGGCTACCAAGTAGAAGACCAGCGTCTACGTCTTCTGGTACGTCACTCGACAACTTCCCTGTCCCAACGTTAATCGTCACAGATTAATCATATTATTACATGTATTTCTCTGGTTTTCATAATACAGGGAATCCTAGTTTGGGACGGATGAGTTTAGGGACAAAACACAATTTGTCCCTAGATAATTTTTCACAAATGACAATTCGTCACAGATTGAGCAAGTGTCGCCCGGCTTCTCGGAGCACTACCTGCTGCAGGCGGAGCAGTTTGCGCACGAGCTGAAGCAATACCACAAGTACATCAAGTCCATGATCAGCATCGTCGATCCGCAGACCGACGCCGAGGTCTTCGCCAATGACATTGTCAACATCAGCAAGGCTCTTGCTGGGGTAAGAGTTGTTTATGATTACCTGATTTGACTGTCAGTCGGTAAAATTGACACAGTAGGTATAAATCTTAATGCCTTACACGTGGCCGCGGGTGATGCTAAGTGCAACACCAGGAAACCGCCGTCTATATCTTTCGGGTAGACGGTTTAGTTTACTACACGTCAAGAAGAACATTGACACTTGGAAGAAAGCGGCAGGACCTGTTTGAGCTAAGGCGTACTTTGCGGGGGGATAGAATGAGATCAAGTACTTTTAAACAATAAAATGTGCGCTAGAGATAGGTACCAGTTTTATATTTGTCGCGCGCGCTTCACGTGCATACGTAGCTTAAGGCGCGACGTACACTCAATCTGAGCAGGTTGATGCATGATAATATAATATAGACCGTAACGCCACTCATTTTTAGTTCAGATCAGTGTGGGTTCTATCGCGGCGGTTACGTCAAGGCCGAACGCAAAACTCTCGAGATTCCGATGTTTTTCTTACTTTTCTTGGCTTTCAAATAAGTTAAAAAAAATCCGTTCAAGGTAAATTGAAGGTATTAAAATGGCCTATTTTTGTGTATTGGTTCCAACATAAACAAATATTGTGTTTCCGAGAGAATTTGCAATTAATGTAAAATACGGGGTTTACAGGATTTTTTTCATCAAAGTTTTGTGATTTTTATGATTCTGTTCAAGGCGATTTGTATTTTATTGTTTCAAGTATGTTATATATTTTTTCCACGGTACAGCTTTAACCATTATTTCAAGAATTTGAATTGAATATTGCGATTTGGCAATACGTAACGCCTTAAAATGTGCTCTTTACTGAAGGATGCGCAGAGAAATCGTTTGCCACCTCCGGGGCGTGGCTAGTTTCTGCAGTCATTCACCCTCCGTTCTAATGTTTCAGATAATGACCCCCGTATCTGTCAGACGCAGTGGTACTCACCTGTTTCACGAAGTCAGCATCTCGCAGCTCATCAAGGGCTCCAGTGGCGGCCCCGCCCAGTGGAAAGACGTAAGTTTATTCTTGACTAAGTGAACATTTGAGAAAGATATTCAACGAGATACTCAAGGTTCCTCAATCTTAAAAAGGTATAAATATGTATTCTTTTAGAAGCTAAGGCTTATGTCCAATAGTGGATAAATACAAGCTGTTGATGATGTGATGACAAATAGTCTGAGCTGCTTTCAACAGCTTTCGATCGGTCGAAATGAGCGACCACCTTCTTATTTAAAAGTGACCTTGGAAAATAGCGGACTCAAGCGTGGCAGGATCATAATGAACTTACCAGAGAACATTAAGTTTATAAGGGATTGAGAATACATTCAGATTAGCATCATTGAAGGCTTCTTTATCAACTCAGAGTGCGTTTCCCTAGAATTGGTGCGGAAACTAGACGCTAAAATAGCGTCAGCCCAATTATTATACGTAAAATTTTCTTGAAATCCACCTCCTCCACTGTTCAAGCCAGATAGCTCAAATCTATTTGATGAAAAATTTGTTTCTGCACATATTTTATACTCATTGCTCCGCTCCTGAGAAAGTCCTTTTCAATGATAAACAAATAGGTAGGTACCTAAAAAAGGTTGTTTGTTTGTACAGCACGACTGGGACAAATACATGAAGCTGGTCTTCGCGAATACCAGCGTCTCCCTTCACCCTCATCTCGACCGCGTCATCGTGATGGACCTGCCGTACCTTCAGCAGTTGTCAGTCTTGCTGTCGAAGACCGAACCCGTTATTATTGGTAAGACCTTCTAAAGATGTTACAAGTTCCGAAGTCTTTATAGTAGACTTTGTAAAGGCCACTTCTTAAAAGTCTTGATGGACCAAACGTATCTCTAAGTGTATCCAGTATTAGTGCTGTTATCCAAAACTTACCTATTTTTTTAATATTTCCTGACTGATACTCTATATTTTAGTCAACAAGGAACTGTCTCGGTGTGAAGATGTCCAACCATGGTTTACCAAAAGTAATTCAGTATGAATTTCTCCATTTTTAACCATTTTTAAGACGACAGAAGTACGAATAACGCTTTTGCAGATTCTTTTAGGCAATGCATTTCAAATCATCAGGCCAGTGGCATTTTTTTTGTATTGATTTTTTTTTCTCCACAGAGCGCTTCTTATGGTGGAGCGTATTCTCAACGGTGGCTCCGATGACGCTCAGCGCTTTCCGCGACCTAGGTTTCGAGTTCTCGAAGGCAGTGTTTGGTCTTCAACAGCGCTCGCCTCGCTGGAAGGGGTGTACGGCCAATGTGAATGCTAACTTTGGTGTAGCGCTCAGCTACTTGTATGTGAAGCGCTATTTCGATCAGAAGTCTAGGCAGAAGGTGAGTTGGTTTCGTGATCAAATAGATAGAAAGTTACCGATTGTTGCTGTTGGTCTTGTCCTGGATTATTCGAGAGAATTCGAAGCCATTCGTAAAGATTGAGAACTGTTCACGTCAAGACCTACAATGCAGTCTCCGTTGTTCTTGCTACTAGTAAAAGCAGAATTAAAAGATGTACTCGATGTAAACATATTTGTTTCGCGCGGCAGGCCTAGAGTCACAACTGAACAAGATCTGTAATCAATAAATCACTGCTTTTTCTGAAAACTTTACCTTTTCCATCAGTCCAAACTTGGCTTATGAGTGTGGAGACATATGGGAAGAGACGACGACGTTAACGAAAAGATACTCGTTAAGAATCATGAGGAAACAAAAACTATTTTAAGCTGTTCTGGTTCATGTGCCATCCTAAATGTTTTGCAATTAACTCATCTTCTTAACCTTCAGGCCATAGAGATGGTGGAAGACGTCCGCTCAGCCTTCGCAGCAGCGGTCCACGAGCTGGACTGGATGGACTCCAGCACCCGCCACAAGACCCTCAACAAGCTGAAGGCGATCCGCAACTTCGTAGGGTTCCCGGGATGGCTGCTCACCACTGAACAACTGGATAAGCATTATAAACACGTAAGTGAAGATGAGGAAGCAATTGTGGATCAGTATGGCATGCTTGATCACGAAGGTTGTCTGACTACAAACACAGCCATTACGTGAATGGATTTGTCAGTTAATGGCATTAACCTCGACAGCTTCTGTGCTTTTCAAGCCAGGTTAAACTGATGATACCAGGTGCTATAAATAGTCGTTTCAAAAGCCTTATAGCCAGTTTGGAAATTATGAAAATGTTGTTCGCCAATAGCTTTAGAAGAAAAATTTAAAACTTATGGCAGAAGGAAGTTACAAGTAAACCAATTTCCAAACAATTTAGATATATTATATTTGTTTCAGGCGGAAGTGATAGAAGGTTCTCTTTTCGAATCGTATCTGAAGTTGACGTGGGCAGCCGTCAAGAAGTCCTTGGAGTCTCTCAGAGAAAAACCGGACAGGAACAGGTACCCACGATTTTACAACATGACCTTTGAAAATACGCTTGAAGACCTTTGTTTTGAAATCGGACTTGCAGCTGCAGGAGCATAAAATAGATGACAGACACAGACAGATTCGATACATCATTATCTTATCAACCGGAACACGTCCACTCCAACAGTGGACGTCTAACATCCACCAATCTTCCAGCGATAGCCATCAAAATTGCATACAACATATTGCCCCATCTCAATGAAAGACTGAATATTTTGAGAATTTTTGTTTGTGCATTTCAGATGGGTGGCAACAGCGACTACGGTAAACGCATTCTATTCAGCGACGCTGAATTCAGTCAGTAAGTCTTGACAATTTCTATTTTTTTTCGTGTTTGAATGTGTGTTTCTCTGTCTTATAATGTCAAGTCGAGGCTTGTATGAAACCATATCTAATGTGCCATACACCATGGATGTATCGTAATCAATATCTGTGTCCTTCATCATCAACCAAAAGACGTCAACTGCTGGACAAAGGTCTCTCAAAGGATTTCCACGACGACCGGTCTTGCGCCTTCTGTGTCCTTAGAAGATGATTAAAGTAATAATTCCTATCATTTTATCAAGTTTAACAGCGCATTCTTAGTTCCGCTCGATTTGTTTTTTAATGAAAGCCATTCGTAGCTTTTAATCTTTCACTCTAAAATTAAACTGTATACATGATATTTGATAGAAGAGATCAAAATTCAAAATATCCTTTGCAGCATTCCCAGCGGGAATCTTGCAGCCGCCGTTCTACGGGAATGGTATCGAGGCGATCAACTACGGCTCCATCGGAGCTATCATGGGGCACGAGGTGACGCACGGGTTCGATGACCAAGGTACAGTTAACAGCGGCTATAGATTGGTTAAGTGGTAGAATTAAAAATCGGCGGACATTAATGGAAACGAAACGTTCTCGAAAGAAGGTAGAAAAAAACTTTGAACATCCCATACTAAGTTCGCGAATCAGCTGATTAATTAGGAGACGCATTTTTTTTGCGAATATGTATTGTTTTCTTGTTGAAAGTTGTTCAATTATTACATAAGTAAAAGCCACAGTTAATTATTACCCTATATATCTCTGGAACATTGTGTGTGTGCGCGCGTGCGTGCGTGCGAGTGTATATGTGTTTGAATGTTTGTTGTTTATGTTAATGTGTTTGTTATCACTTATCATTTATCTTCACGATTTCTAAACCCATCCGACTTCAGGGCGGCGCTACGACGAGGAGGGCAACCTGAAGCAGTGGTGGTCGGCCGCCACGCTGGAGCACTACCACGGCAAGGTGCAGTGCATCATCGACCAGTACTCGCAGTACCACATGCCGCAGCTGCCTAATTACACCGTGAGTGTGAACTTTAGCCTTAGTTTATATCTATAACTAGCTTCCGCCCGCGACTTCGTCTGCGTGGACTTCAGAATTGAGAGAAAATGTTAAGATAGCGCAATCTAGTGACGCAGTGGAAATTTTGAGTTTTTAGGCATTCCTACGGGAACCCTAAGTTCTCCATGATAAAAAGTATCCTATGTGTTAGCAGAGTGCTTACAAACAAACAAACAAACATCCATACTTTCGCATTTATAATATTAGTGAGAGTATAACTATTAATAAGATTAATATAATTATAGATTTAACAATAGCGATAAGACTTTTATAATTTTCGACGCAAAGTATTTTGCTATGAAATAAATATGAAATGAAAATTTTAAGACAGTGCCGTAAGATTGAGAGTCAATGCACAGACTAAAAAATTGAAAATCAACATCTCAACCAAAATTTGACGAAATTTGGCATGCAAGAATCTTGTGAAGTAGAGATGGATGGAATACGGTACCTATGTTCTATCCTAATTCAGGTGAATAAGCAAAAATTATTTGTGAGCAAAACCGTAGGCAGAATGCTAGCCAACATACCCTCCTTAAGAGTAAGAGTCGTAAGAGCTCCGTAAGAGCATTAGCAAAGATTTTTATGTTGACCCCTAAGTGAAATAGGGTGTAAAAAGTTGTATGAAAAATTGCACTGCCAACGGGATCGATTAGCTGTGCACATCCCGACTTCGACGGAAAGCAGCTAGTCCTTTTAATCCTTCCAAAATATTCTCAACACTTATTCTCAAATCTATTTAAACATACCTTTGCAGGTACACGGCTTCAACACTCAAGGCGAGAATATAGCGGACAACGGCGGACTGCGAGCGGCCCTCAACGCGTACAACCTGTTTTCGCAGAGACATCCTTCAGCCAGACGGGACACGTTACCTGGCCTGCCGACTTATACTCCGGAGCAATTGTTCTTTTTGGGCTTTGCACAGGTACGTAGTCGTCTCTGTTACTTTGCCAACCGTGTGAATGTGTAAAGGACAGCCTATAAAATGCGAGAAAGAATATTTTTGGCCAAAAAGAATATACGACGAAGCAACTGTTCTTCTTAGGCTTCGCACAGCTATATAGAATTGACTCTGTTACTTTGCCAACTTTGTGAAAATGTGTATAAACTTTTCTGATGATAACTCAAAAAACTTACAACTGGTTATTGAAAAGATATCCTAACGCCAGAGCAACTGTTCTTCTTAGGCTTTGTACAGGTAAATTAGAGTTGTCTCTGTTAATTTGCCACTTTGTGAATGCGTATAAAATCTGTGATGACTTATAGATCTCTCACAACTGGTTACTAAAAACATAATATCATTCAGCCTTAAGCAATATTTCTTATTTAATATTTATGCCAATATCCCTTGAGGTACAAGAATATAGGCCGTAGGCTTCGTACGTAGAGTGAAGAAAAAGCTAAAATAATACAAAAAATATTTACAGTTTTAACAATCAGTCTGTTTGATCAATCACTTGAAACCTTTTCTCTAGGGATTTGAGAATTTTGTTCAAATGAATTTCATTTAATTTTTATTTTCATATTCTTATTTTCAACATGCATTTCTCCTCAGATATGGTGCGGGAACTCAACAATCGGCTCCCTCAAGTCCAAAATGGTGGAGGGAGTCCACAGTCCCAACAAAATCCGCGTGATCGGTACCCTGAGTAACTCGAGAGAGTTTGCCGACGCGTGGAAGTGCCCCAAAGGGTCACCCATGAATCCCGAACACAAGTGCGTGCTGTGGTGATAGTGAATTACAATTGTGATTTAGATATAAGTGAACCAAAGACGTGATTAAAATACGTAATTAATAAGTTACCGACAAGTTACCGCCTTAGTGTGTAATTATAACTGTGTCAACAGTTGCGTAGGATTAGAATGAACTTGGACAATATATTTACGAGGTAAGCAGTCACTTGTTATGGACCCTAAGAATGAAGAATGTGTTACATTTCTTCATAGCGGAGAAAATGTATAATTTTACTACTTTACTTACTTGAAGTGCCAACCTATTTTAAATATCGACAGTAATAGATACTTGGCATATAAGTAAAATAACGCAAGCTATACCAACAACAGAGGCGAGGACGAGAAGCGGATGCGACGCAGCTAACAAAATCATTTAAATTGGGTTTTTAAGTCTTGAAACTGAATAACTTTCCCCAAAAATCTCATTGTGAATTCGTATTTTTTTTTTTTTTGAACAATCTATGACGAGTCTATCAACTTACCGGCCAAATTGAGTATGGGAAATCTGTTTTTCAGTTTCAAGAACAGACGTCTCATTTTAAAATACTTTCACTGATTTTACCGAACGTCATTCTGGCGATGGCGCCGTGTCGCTTCTGTATGTTTTGCATTGCGCAGTTTCGTATGCAAGTACATCAGAGGCGGTCTTCGCGTCATTGCCTCATTTCTGTTTAGTCTGTGCCTTATTGCTATTAAACTGAACACCCTTCTCAAATAAAGCTATTTGAATAATCGTAACTGTAGGAAACTAAACCACGATTATAAAATAGAAGAAAAAATTACATTGAAAAAACAAACATGAAATTGATAATGTGATTGTATTTTTTTTATCATTTTGATGCAATCAGTTTTACTGTCAATGAAATGTCTAATGAAAAATCGTAGTTTAGTGTTGTTTTCTGTATTCAGTTAGTACAAAATAGTACGCTATAATAGTGACGTGATTGAAATTATAAGAACAAATTATTTTATATTGTAGCTATTTTACCGACTTGTGTACTTTTATACGAACTACAGAACTATTTATTTTAAATCGAAATAAAAAAGTACTTAACATGTAATCTTCTTTTTATTTCTTCCTAATATATTGAAATTTATATACTGGAGCAGATAGTTTGGTTCCTTTCTGCACACGCTTTGGCTTCATTATTTTAACGTTCTTGTCCTGTAGATGGCGCATAAGTTCCATTTTCTGTTGGACCACTGTCAATTCTTTCTCTCTTTCTATCCTTTTAGCAATCTCTTTGTATGTTTTCTCCTTCTTCTTTTTCATTGAGTGCATTTTCTGGAAAATAATCCCAACAAATAAGGTTTTAAATAAACAGTGACAAATATTCTTGTACTTATCAAGGCGACATTTTGTACACCAAGATGTAGAATAAACCTTGTTTTTTTGGGAAGACCTGTGCCCCTGCAGTGGGGACAATGAAACCTTTTAAACCAAAAGTCCCATATGAAAGTACCAACATAAAATTAATATAAGACTAGATACTACAGTCTCAATTTCTTTGTTAAGTATGAAGCCGTGGGTGGACCAAGATAATTAACATCAGGTGACTGAGTCGACACCAAAAGTATAAATGAAGTATTATATCTACCTGTTCATCCAACTCTGGTAGTGTCAGTTTATTAAGATCAGATAGCCGGGGTCTATTCGATCTGCGGCCGATGAGCGCTGGGTGGGTGTCCAGCCTCTTGGCCAGATCAAAGTCTTTCTCCTCTCCCTCGTCCACGAAGAATGTGTGAGTGTTCGGTGTAGAGTCCGCTATGTCTGTCATGTGTAGGTTTGACTGGAAAAAAATAAAAGCCATTGTAAAACAATACCATGATATAATGAAAGAAAACCATCGAAGAGAAAGTACAACGAGAACCATTTCAGATAGAAACTTTTCTGTATTTTTCTGTTACAAATGACTACATACATTTGAACATCATTTCTATAGTTTAACTGTCACCACAGCATTGAGTGTAAAAAAAGGTAAAAAAGAGACAGCAATGTAAAAAATCATTCCCAACATAGCTCTGTCTTTTTTGCACTGTTATTAAATGTAAATAGTCACCTGTAAGCGGTCGATCTGACGGCTCTCGATGGTGCGCTTCATGTTGATGTACTTGATGTCCTGCGTCTGCATCAGCTGCAGCTGCTGCGGCGTGTGCTCGTCTTCCTTCTCCAACTCGTGGTGCACCTGGGAAGATGGAATAGTAGAGTGAAAATAATTAAAACCCTTCCCAAAATGTTAAGTGTACAAGTCTCTCATGGTCGAAAATATGTAGTTATTTTGATATTGTAGTAAAAAAATACAGAATTGTGATTAACATGTATATGTAGGTATGAGTTTTTAGTTATTGTGGGAGGTTTTGTCCCGCATTTTTTTTCTGTGTGACATTGTTTATTATTTTTAAATATTATTATTCTTTATTTAATTAATGCTATGATGATCATATTATATTCTGACATTTTTGTAATATTTTTTGTAAACTTGACATTGATATAGAAATGAGTCCGATATATCAAAACGTAACTAAAAACGGATATGAGATTCATATCATAACATATCGATATGGCAGTTTTTAATAGCGGATATTAGTAAAACTATACATAGGCTAAGTAACGCGCGAAACACAAACTCCCGCAACCCAAGCATATGATATCGAACGGTTTGATATATTCGCTTTCTCTCTTTCAAACAAAAATACATTTCATTAGTGCGAAAGAAATGCAGCGAATATTGAACTGGGATGGATATCAGCGGATGATAGGCGAATTGAACATTACGGTTATTGCAATACGGTTTAGATTTAATGCGTGAGTTTGTGTTTCCATTCGTTTTCTAAACAAATAGATGTTACGTTTGAAAAGCGATTAATATTGTACTACCCATATCGATATCTGAAAACGGTTTTCGATATCGATATGAAAACTTCATATCGGTTACAAAACCGTTTTCCAAAAAAACTGATAACGCCCATGTCTTCATTGATACTACTCCTACTATACTTACTACTACTATCAATGATTGATAATATGAAATAAATAAATCTAATCTATAGGAAATCTTTTGGCTGGTGATGATATATTTTTTTTATGTGATAGGTGGCAAACGAGCAGACAGATAATGATTTATTTATTGAAACAAAAAAATATTTACACATAATTGTAGTCTGCAAATAGCTGCATTAGTATATAACATTAGACATGTATGCTGTAATTACTACTAACTTGGCAAAGTAGAACAGTTCACTTCACACTTGAAATGAAGTAAAAATTATAAGATGAACATTTCTAGTATAACACTGTTTTGGACTCAATTAATACTTAACCAAGGTCCCAAAGGTAAGATTAATTTGACAAATGTCTATGTTAAAGTTTAACCATGCAGATTTGACAAGTGGAAAACATAAACATAACCTCACCCCATCCTTAACCCTCGAATTGACCATATGGAAGTAGAACTCATCGGGGTTCTTATCCAGCGTCCTTTTCTTCAGCAGCTTAAGGGTTTCCCCCTTCTCGTGGTAGTCGTCAGCTCGCTTCTTGTAGTCTTTCTTCTTCTCGAGGAGGCCGAGGTGCCTCCTGGCTTCAGGCTGGTGGCGCTCCTTGTGGGTCTTCTGGTTAGCCTTCGCGGCTTTCTTCCATGACGACATTTTCACTTATTCCAGAGAAATTAGCGACTTATTAGCGATTTAACACGGTCGTAACAGAAATATGTAAAAGAAAAAAGAACACCGCGTGTAACAAAAACAGCTGTGTTTGACAGCTTAGCGTTGGAGAAAAATATCGATATATCAAAATATCGATATACCTATATCTTTAATATTTTTTATATCGATATTTATTTCCGAGAAGAAGTTCCAACTAATCCGAATGTAGTAATCTGATCTCCATGATTAGAAAAGACTAGGCTGTGTGGCGACATCTATCGCACCGCCACGAACTAAAAACCTAGAACGCGCTATTGAAAGTTTCTTCGGACTTAGCATATATACAACTTCCAACCATCAACGGTTGGACCACGGCATATCACCTCGCCTGGCGGAGGTACCTCCCTTTTCCTCCGAAGATTGGAACACACAGGTTCTACAGCTGTATCGGCTCAATTCTCTAAAGCCTTTGAACGCAACGAAAATAGTCTGTACTTCTGTATACGACACACTGATTTTAAAAACAATAATGGTTGCCTGTGCATTTTGAATAATGAAACTGCCAGATGTAAATTGAATAATTGGCTATACAAATAATAATTTTAGGTAACTACAAAAATACGGAATTTTCCACGGCTTTCTCTAAACTTAACTAGATGGCGCTGATCAACTTTTCATTAAATATTTTTTGTATTTTAATCCAAAAAATATTTTTCATAATTTTGATGCACAAAGCTTATAAGTATTCTTTTTGCATTTCTTAAAAGAATTGTAACATGATACAGAGTTATAAATTGCATTTTAATCATAAAAATGTATAAACACCAATTTATTTTTGGTTCGGAAGAAGAAATTACATATAACAGATAAACCAGAACGCACCCAGTTCATCCATATTTGACCATGTTGGAAATATATCGTTTCTGTTAATTCAATTAATAAGAATCTATGTTCAGTTTTATACAGGGTGTAAGGGACAGGTTTCCGAAAACTTTAAGTGCTTGCTCAGTAGACGTAACTGAGCATTCGTTCCATAAGAATTTTTTTCAGGAAACGAAAAATATCGGCTTCTCCATACAAACTGTCCAATCAAGTTTATATTTTTTTATGGAGAAGCCGATTTTTTTTTCGTTTCCTGAAAAAAAATCTTGTGAAAGTTGTTCAGTTTCGTCTACTGAGCAAGCCCTTAAAGTTTTCGGAAACCTGTCCCTTACACCCTGTATATTTTCAACAATATTAAATCTATTTTCCTACAGTAAATTCTACGATGCTTTTAAAAATACATTGCCAAAGCTTAGAAACGCCATCTATTGAGAATCTTATGAACGGTGTGATATACGTCATCTGAAAACTCCTTATTATCGATAGTCGAAATATTTATTTTTCTACTCCACATAAATCGATACTATATAAAAAATTCTATACGATATTATCGATTTAGCGTCACTATGGTAGCTTCCCTCAGCCCGTTTTTACAACTCTGGGTTCTTGTACTTCTGAATCACCAAGGAGGATAGCGAGGACTGAACCTCTTTATTAGACAATATTTTGAATATCAACTTCTTTTTACCCTCAAGACTCGATCTAGTGGATCATTTTATTTTTTTACATAAAGTTAGATTCTATCCATCCATGGTAATTTTATTAAATCCTATCCTATCTTATCAATTTCCTACATACACAGCTCTTGTTCCTTTCAAACATTTCTAAATAAATCCACTAATTCGAAATAATTTATTACTAACTTGACTAAAGGAATAAGAATTAAAACAAAAATGTCAACAAAAGGAATGTAAATTTTTTATTTTTTTAAATGTGGGTTCATCGATTTTACAAGATCAAAAATACTGGTAATATTATTACTTACATTCACAATAAAATAAAAAGTGAATTGATTTTCAACATAATCTATTTATTAAATAACTATTCATAACTAAATTATTAACTCTTTTATTTATACAATTTGTAATTTGGTTTATTTTATTGTATAATACATAAATTGTGGTGTATTGAATGTACAGCAAAACAGTCATGCAAATTCTGTTCAATAAACTGGCAACACTAACTGCAACTTACGAACATTTACATTACCATGCACACAGAATAAACACAACAGGACTATTTTACAGGTTCCTCAGATTATACATATTGGATTTTAACAAAGGTACTGCCTTTATTTAACCTGGAGTAACTGATTGATTACGAAAGAACCAAAATCGATTCACAAGAAAAACAGATTTTTCATATAAAGGCGGTTGGTTCCTCCCTGTTCAAATAGAGTCAGCACCTTTCTTAATACCTTTAGCGAATTAACAAAATCGAGCAACAGAGACCTCTAAATGACTCAACACTACATTTCCGTGCGTGATTCCCGCTAAACTTCACAAACCAAACCCCCAAAACTCCCAAAATCCCCCACACTTAGTTGTCTTTCTTCATGCGGGTGCTAGTCATGCGGTAGATGATGGAGTCACGGCCGGGGTCCATGTCCATGATGGTGTAAACGATGGCGATGAGAGCGAACACCCAGACCACGCTGAACCACAGGATTATGTTGAAAATGGCCGGGTATTCCTCCGAGTACTGCCACTCTTGGATGTTAGCGGCCTGGGGGAAAGAAAAGTTTTGATTTGGATATACAGGGTGTAACAGAAGTGTGTGACAATACTTCAAGGTTGGCTTTTACCCATCAAACTGAACAACTTTTGTTCTACAAATTTCGCAAATTTTTTTTTTGGACTTTTCATAAAAATCGATCAGCTGGCGAACCAAGTTTGTATGAAAAGTCCAAAAAATTTTTTGCGATTTCAACAAAGTTATAGAACAAAATTTGTTCAGTTTGATGGGTAAAAGCCAACCTTGAAGTATTTTCACACCTTTCTGTTACACTCTGTATAGTTATTAGTTAAGTATAATGCAAACAACAGATAGTCTCTTTGGCAACATTTTCTAATCAGCAAACACTATGTTTAAATATATTATTCTGTTTGTATCAACTTTTCTGTTTTCCTCCCTGTGACTTCCCTGTGTAGTTTCGTGGTATTGGAGATTTGACATACTCATAATTTACAATATGTACTCCATTTTTTTCTCTTAAATATTCCCATTGTCTCCCCAGTTTCGCTAACATTCTCTCCTATCTTGCCAATATTTCTCTCTACCAGATTATTTGATTTACTTCATTGTAACATTTAAACTAATCTTTGAAGACAAAGTTAGGTTTGTTTAAATGATAAATATGAAAAAAGTTTCATATATCAATTATCCCCGACTTAGTCCCACCAATACTCTCTCCTACCTCCCTAACATTTCTTATCTTCCCAGTCTCCCAACACAGTCACAGCTGCATTGCCCCGCGCATGCGCACTGACCTGCGCCTGCGCCTGCTCCTGGCGGGCCTCGCGGCGCGTGCGGCGCGTGTGCGCCACGTCCGTGGTCACCACACTCACTAGCACCGACCCGTCGTACGCTCGCTCGAACGCTTTGCTCATTTCTTGGAGTGCATCACCTGGGGTGAAGGGATTTTGTTAGTAATAATAGCCTTTATTCATTCATTCTTTACTTTGGACACTATGTATCTGTTTGCCCTTTGGCAAAGCTTTTTAAATTTTGTTAGTAGTGTCCAATAAAGGAAAACGCAAATCGGCAAAAGGCTCCTGGGCCCAAACAAAAAAAAATTCACTGCCCAAAAGTGAAACATATGCCAGTTTATAGATCTAGTCAACCACAATCTTTTTTACTATGGAGTGATCGAAATCTTTCCTGGGAGCAAAAAGATATGAACCATTGAAGACGCTATATATAACGATTACTTGATCGAGTATTTACATGATCACTTTAGTTCATAAGAGTAATAACGCATGTACGCAACAGAGGTATATTATGAAGAAGGGGTATATAATGGAAAAGGATACAATATGCGCTGCGTACATGCGTTATTACTCTTATGAACTAAAGTGATAGTGTAAATACTCGATAAATGTAATCTTTAGATATAGCGTCTTCAATGGTTCATATATTTTTTCTCCCAGGATAGATTTTGATCACTCCATTGTAAAAAAGATAGTGGTTGACTAGATCTATAAACTGGCATATATTTCACTTTTGGGCAGTGAAATTTTTTTTGGGCCCAATCACTTGCAATTTTCGATGAATCATGAATGGTGCCAAAGATACAGATAGATATGGGTAAAGATTATTAATATAGCTCTTGCATGCATTCTTTAACCAAAGCTCGTCACAAACTTTAAGATGTTACAAATGAAAATAAAAATATGTTACTGTACACTTTTCAAATTTTTTTGTCTATCTAACAGGAGATTATAATAAAAAGGTCAAATTTGAATGAAACAGATTCAGATAGATCATGAAAACACTAGGGTTGTTTTATATTTATCAGGTTGAAGAAACAGATTTTTTGGTATTTATCAACGGGTGATTCAATATAAAGCATGTACTAACCTAGTAGTTGTTTGGCCTCTTTGGCTTGCAGGGAGTTAGGTCCGTGGAAGTCAGATAGTGCATGTAGGGAACGGAAACGCAGATTGTAGAAGTCTACAATGTTATCCGCTGAGATTGCTCCAGAGTTGATCTGTAATAGTCAAGTAATAATAGTATAGTTTATACACTAGCAGGTTTAACAGCGATTTCTGTATTTCAATGCACTTATGAAGATATTAATACATTAATTTAATATTTATAAATAAATATTCGAACAAATTATGCACGCACAGTCATCTATTCCCAAACTAGGATTCCCTGTATTATGGAAACCAGAGATTGGTATACATACATAGACAAGTTAGATACTAATAAGAATATATATGTAAAACTTAAGTGCCTTATTATATTGATTATAATCGAATTTTTGACTGACTTCAAAAAAAAAGGAGGAGGTCCTCAATTCGACTGTATGTTGTTTTTTTTGTATGTTTGTTACTCGATTACGCCCCGCCAGTTATGGATTGATTTTGATGATTCTTTTTTGTTTGGTAGGAAATACTTCAGAGGTGGTCCCATATAAATTTTATCAAAATTGATACAGTATTTTTAGAAAAAATCAACAAACTAAAAAATCGTTGCAAAATGGTAGTTGTTACAATTGAAGTCGGTTTTTTTACGGGTTCAATATAAGTTAGTTATCCATAGGGGTTATCTGTAACCTACCTTTTCAGTGAGAGCCTTGAGCGCCTCTAGCTCAACCAGGAACTGGTAGTCCTCCTCAACGCTGGGCTTTAGATGTTGGTAGTACTGTTTCTTCAGCTTCGGCGCCGGGATTTCACCGAAAATGTCCGCATATTTGGCAAACTAGAATGAAAAATTTCAAAATAATACATACGCTCTGTGATTAGGGTTGCTAGGTGTGGTTCAAAAAAAACGGACAAGTTTTTTATTATTTTTATTAATTTAACAAAATTACCAAATTACAATAAAACTTAAAATCTTTTGTCCGGTCTACCAAGGTTTTCTTGACCGGACAGACATAAGGAAAACCGGACTTATAGGTGCACGGGACTATACCTGCACATAACCACAGGTGATGGTACGGCTACATATAACATCAAGCAAATGCAGTTTATCCTTTGAGCTTTGTGATAGTTCCGTTAAGTTAAATTGTGCCATACAATAAGAAGAATAGTATGTGAATCAAAGACTTTAATTTAAAAATGTTACGTATATTATCTCCTTACCTCATTGGGGTCATCAAGCTTGATATTCACAAGTTTGTTGCCGCCGTTAATGAAACGCTGCTTTATCCTATGTTTCAATGCATCATAAGTGTCTGGTTCATACTCATCCACAGTTAGGGGGTAGCTCTTAGCTTTGTCAAGCTGAAAAAATGAGTTTTATACATTAGGTTGTAAAAAAGGTAACAATCAAAATGTGCAATAGTGTTCCCTAGCTTGATTATTTTTCATATTCATTTCAGCGTCATATAAAAATGTATTCCTTTGCTAAGTTGATGTAAGAAGTACTTACCGTATTGCCCAGGTTGGAAATGCCATCGACATAAACCTCGACGACGGCTTCAGGTGTGTTGAAAGGGTCTACCACAGACAAACCATTCCAATCAGAGCCCTGAAATAGATTATTTTTTATACAATACAGCAGCAAATGCAGGGAGCGAAAAATCGATAAATTCTACAGTTTATGAGTCATTACTAGGATTCAGAATTAAGAATGTAGGACACGTTACCTCGTCAACTGACAGTCCAAGGGCAGCAGAGAAGATCTCCTTCAGGATGCTCTCAGGGGCTCGGCTCGATCCCGAAAACTTGAGGGAGTCAGGACTTTGGAGCACTGAGAACTGCCCCGCAGCATTGCAGCCTGCAAACATGTAAATACTTGTTAATTAAACATTGCCGCACCAGGATTTCCAATTATTTGTTTAGAAAACTCACCGATTACAGCTAAGATTATGGAAAACGAGAAAAGAGCAGCCCTCACAGCCATTTTGTACGAAAATAATCGGCTGACTGTCTGTCAGTCATATGATCTCGGTGTTGCCAATATTTCGAAAACTCTAAAGGCGGAAACATAGTATTGAATCGCCACCCAAGCACAATGACGTAGGAGATAATGGACGTGGCATACCTACAGAAAAAGCGTGCATACCTAAACTTGCTGAGAAACGAAAATGACCGTTCGGCCTAGTGCATACCCATTATATGAGATATGATTTTATCGATATCACCGGCATGCAGAGAATGAGCGTCTATTTTTTTTTTGTACTCTACTCGTACATAAATCGCAACTGATGGCGAACTTTCGATTATTTTATTATTATTTGACGGTTATGGCCAAAATTGACATATCCTCCTAAACTAGAGATGAGCAATAACAGATTAACGAAATGAAACAAGAAATTAATTATATTGGTTTTATCAGTTAATTAGTACATAAATGGTCTGTAATCTCCAATATGATTACTATCTACTGTGTCTTTTACACTTAAACAATAAAAGGCAAAAAGTAGGAGACAGAAGATGTCAAACGAGTGTAGATGGCTCGTGTCTTGCAGCGCTATAGGTGTAGGTATTCAAAATAAAGACAAATATTCGGAACTGTATTTTAATTTACAGCTTGGCCGTAAAGAGTTGAAAAAAAAAATAATGATAGCGCTGTTGGATGCGAGCAGCACAGGACCGGTCGGTGTGGAAATCCTTGGGGGAGGCCTTTGTCCAAGCAGTTGACTTCTTTCGGCTGATGATGATAATGGCGCTATCGCTTACATTGCAACATTTAATACTACAATCTAAATGAATTTAATACTTGCAGGTTTTTAATATAAAATGAAATTACTTTTCATCGTTGTATTCAATAGTTTGTTTTCTGCATCCCTATAAAAAATGGGAAAATAAACAAGCGTAGGACATTAAAAGAAAATTTATTTAGTTTTATTCACATAAACATTCTGGTCGAAATAAATATCTTGATGATTTACACCTGACATGGCATCAACATTGACATCTTCAGAATCTGAGCTGCTGTCACTGCTTTCCTTGGTGCCACTGGGTACGAATCCTTTAGCTATTCCAGGACGTACAATAATACAATATTTTCCTCTTAAAACATCATGCTTAATGCCTTACAGATTTTTCTGTAAACAGAATTTAACATTATATTTAGGAAGAATACCGTGCCTGACGAAATTGATCAACATTATGAAGTCGCGCTATGTATATGTATCGCGCTTATCCACTTTTTTTCCATATTATGTAAACAGAACAACGAAGAGCAACTCGAATCGTCGGCTGCCAGGATATTTCAGATCGGCTTGACTCCTTGGCGCTGCGTAGAGATGTAGCCTCATGTAGGGGTGTCTATGGGCGACGGTAATCGTTTACCATCAGGTGATCTGTCTGCTCGTTTGCCACCTCTGCCATAAAAAAAATGTAAACAGAAATTACTGAGGGATTATATAACTGACTGTAAATTTGTGAATAAAATTCACCACTGACAACACTCTTAATCATTAAGTGCCATAAAGAAAATGTAAACAGAAATTACTGAGGGATTATATTATAACTGACTGTAAATTTGTGAATAAAATTCACCACTGACAACACTCTTAATCGTTAAGTACTAACGTGGGTATGGTTCATTCCATTAAAAAAAAAGCAAAACGTAAACAAACTTACTATGGAACTGACACATGTCAATGTCATCTGCATACTTCGTTTGTTTACCTTTTGCTTTTTTTGATTGGAATGAAGTATAGATATACTTACCATTAAAAATCTTGATGGTACAGCTTCATCATGCAATGTTGTTTTGTCCAATGTGCGGTAAACATGATTCATGGAAATGAAGCGAACAGATGTTGATGGCTTTTGTTGATGTTTTCTATGCCAATTGCTGCCAGCACTTTTTCTTTTTATATTCACTTCGGGGAAGCCTAAAAAAAATATATGTAAGTAACTTTTTCTAAAATTCATCATCATCCTACATAAACATTGATGTCTAAAAGAGCCCCGAAGAACAACACTAGCCACGTTAGAGCCGAAATATATTTTAATAAAATAAAGTTAAAAGACAGACTGAAATTATATTGAAAAGCTACTTTCGGTTATTTATATCGCTTATCTTCTTCATTAAAACAAATACGTAATTTAGTTTGTGAAAATAAGGTATATTTCAACAAGATAACAATACGTACCGGTGCAGTGTAATGTTCGGCAGATTTCGGCTCATTTTGATGCCACAGCCTGTAACACTACAATTAGGCATCTTAATTACTGTGTTGTTTCACTAAATTTATTATTTTCGGATGCTTTGTTTAACCATATTTAACAATTTTCAATTAAAACACTCGCGAGCGAAGGCATTTTGACAGCTTATGTACCAGTGACACCGAGAAATGAAAATGGCGAATCGGCCGCAAAGAGGTATTTTGCTGACGTCACGAAAACAAAGTTGCCATTTTGTAAAGGACAAAAATATTGTTGTCCTTTTTTTACTGAGAAGAATTACATAAGTTAGAAAGAAATAAAAGTATAATTCAGAATTCGCTATCGAAATGGCACATATTTGTATAACTAATGGTTCATATAGACAAATATTTCATGTCCTCTAGTTTCTTTGGTCTGAGCCCAAGCACGACGTGACGTGCGTCACGTGCGTGACGTGACAATGACAACACCCGACCCGACAACACGAATACGCATATCAAAATCCAATCCATACATAATTCAATGGCTACAAACATACTTACTACTTACTACCAACCAATACCCAACACCACGTGATGTCGTCAGGTCAGGTGGCGATGGGTGTTGGTAATATGTTTCTAGCTATTGAATTTGTATACAGATTTTTTATTTATTTTATTTTTTATTTTAAAGATTTGGGAAATCAACAGCTTATTATAATATGACAGGATATAATACAAGGACTTATTATAGTGTTAAGCCTTTACAGATAGAGATGGGTTTTTGCCCAGGCAGTTTTGAGTAAATGCCCAATAAACGTCCATTTACGCCCAATAAATGCCCAATTTGTATGGGGTAAATGGACGTTTATTGGGCATTTATTCAAAATGCCCAAAAATGCCCGGGCAAAAACACATCTCTATCTGTAAAGGCTTAACACTATAATAAGTCCTTGTATTATATCCTGTCATATTATAATAAGCTGTTGATTTACAGATTTCCACGGAAATATTTACATAAAAATTACACAGGATGGCTATCAGTAACAAAAGTAACAAGTAACAGTAACAAAACATTTTTTTTTGTTTTTTACATCATAATGTTAAGAAGAAATGAGAGAGTGTGTGTGTGGGTGTGCGTGTGCGTAGATATGCCGGATATGCGTGTTGTCGGGCCGGGGTTGTCAGGTCTTCGTCGTCGGGTGGGGTTTATTAGTATGTTTCCGCCTTAAAACAAAGTAGAACAACGAAATTCCAGAACGCTTTCGATATCGTGTTTCAGTGTATTTTTTGAACGAAAACTGTTGACATTGATTGATGAATGAAAATATAATGCGCACAAAATAAAAATAACCGACCTTGTGTTTATTGTCTTTCTCGCATACTGCAAAGCGAATAGGTGGAAACGAGAAGGCCATAAAAGTGATAGTGGAATAGTAATCTATTTAGAAAGCGTTCCAAATTAGTTTCGTTAGAGTAATTTTCACTCTGACAGCAGGATAGCATATTATATTTTTTTGAAGTGTGAAAGGGACAAACTCTTGTCAGGTGAATCTTAACTTGGTTATGGAACGACTTCTAAGTTTCGTGCAATAATCCTATTCATTGATACTTTGTTTACCTTGGAATGTTTGCAAATTCATGAAAAAATAATTTTTCAAGACTTTTTGAAAGAAAAGCCTGCCCAAGTGACACTAAAATAATTTTTTGAATAAGTGGAATTTATTGGTATTCATCATTTCGCGACCAAAATCAATAATGGCTCATCGGAACTCTAGTTTCCAGTCAAACGATTTGTTCCCACGGGAGATCGACATCGAAATATGTTTAAAGACGTTAAAGATATTCCAGAAAATGGAAGGAGACGTGAATTGTGTGGTGTGGGACGCCTCTCTTGTCCTCGCCAAGTATTTGGAGACCATATGCCACCAGAAACCAGAGTTCCTCAGTGGAACCAAAGTCTTGGAGTTGGGTTCTGGGTTAGGAGTCGTTGGACTCACTGCGGCTACCTTGGGGTAAGTGCTGAGAACATTTATTTATTTTTAAAGTTGTTCTCAAAAACTTTTGCTGCTGCTGAAGTATTTTTAATAATCTTATTAGAAGAAGCCTTATTATACTGGCCTAATTGAAATACCTTCATCAAAGTGTATTCAGCAGGTTCAAATATTGTAAATAAAATGCATGCATAGACATACAATATTTTGTATCTTAAATTGGTATGTGCCATCCAGAACAAGTGTTTTACTTTACTACTAGGTGCTACTTAAAACACGGTCCACTTCAGGAAAAAATATTATTTTAGTCCTTTAATGAATAGCAATTTCTATTTACAAAGTTGATAAATACCTGACTAGTCATCTATTGACCCAAGTATCTTAATACTGATTCTTTCACATGACTGTCAGTAAAAAAAACTTTCTTCTATACAATCTTACTACAATTCTACATCTCTTTCTCCTATTTAGTGCTCAAGTGACGCTAACAGACTTGCCAGAGTCGCTTCCGCTGATCCGTCTGAACATCAATGAGAACAAATCTAAGATCGGCAGCATGGGAGGTTACGCCATCGCCGAGTCGCTGGTGTGGGGAGACTCCGCTTCCGATATACTGAAGGAGGAGTTTGATATGGTTTTGCTTGCTGACTGTGTCTATTATGAAGAGGTATTAAATATACTTGTCTTTACTATTTTCTTGGGTTTAAAAATACATTGTTAAAGTGAAAAGAAGAGACTACTGTCACCCACCATTGTAAAGGAAATTTCTCCTTAGAATCTAAAGAAATGGGGTTCTCATATTGATAGAGCAGCTGATTTGAAAACTCAGATACATAATTTATAAAAAGAGTAGTATTACTGGGAAAAAGCTGTTCAGTTTAATTAAAAACTTGAACACTAAAAAACAGATGTTGATATTTCAGTAGACCATATAAAAAGATTGCTGATGACTTGTGTACAAAAAAATGCAGATGGCGTATATACAACCACTTGTGGAAAGTTGGTACTGATAATAGTTATAAATTGTTATGATTGCATTTTCTATATTGACTGTTCAAATGTGCCAAAGTTGTAACTGCTACAACTATTTGTGTGACCAGCAAACTAAATTTAAAATCTTTGTTTTTCAGGCTATAGACCCACTCATAGAAACAATGAGAGCATTAACCAGAGGTATTACAAAGAAACCAGTCATATACCTAACACAAGAGTTGCGAGACACCGAGCTTCAGAAAATGCTATGGAAAAACTTCTATGACAAGCTCGAAGAGTATTTCTACGTAGAGAAAATTCCAGAAGAGCAGCAACACAAGAACTATAGAAGTTCAGATATAATACTGCTGAGGTTGCATAAGAAATGATGCATGTATACCTATGAAATGTTGTAAACTCATTCTACCGGTCTCATTCTTTCAGTATCAGAAAACAATAATGGGTTATTTCAACTGCCTCCAAACCTTAGTGCTTATATTTCATCTGTGTAGGTACTTAAAAAAAACGTAAACAATCTTAATATGTCTTTTTATTCATATGTGCATGTTTAAATTCTGATATTTGTTGCAAAGTTTCTTTTGCATTTCTATTAAACACGTAATACATTCTCATTTGAGAATTTCAACAAGCAGGTATCAATAAAAAGACATATCAAGATTGTTTACGTTTTTTGAAGTACCTAAACAATTGAAGTATAGTTCATTTGCTTCAATAAAAAAACATTGTTGCGAAGAAAGTTGACAACCCTATTAATTGTTTTTTGATATTGATGTTTCATTCCTGCTTGTGATAGACAATATCACATTATTTTTATAGAAGCTTATCGAATTTCTTCTATAAACTGTAATTTCTTCTTAGAAATATGAAATTCTGCAATCATAAAAACATACTACTAAAAGTAATAGTGTTAAAAGGTAGAATGAAAAATCTATATTTTGTAATTAAGCTTGTTAAAAGTGTTCTAAGCATTTCTTCTATTTATTATTACATATAGTAATGCTTGCTTTGGTAAGCTCTTACAGAAGCAGGTATACCTAGGGTCGGAGCTAGCAGAAGCAAATTAATCAGCTTAAAAAATATTTCTGCTTGATATTTTTTTCATACTCGGATCACTTTCTGCTTCGACTTTGTATACACGATCCCCTATATATCTACAGCGTGAAATTAAAATCGCGGACCAAATTTTAACTGTGGCTCTGTATAACTATTGGAAACTTCATAACTCCTCACAATTTGCCTCCCTCAACTTTGGGTCCCTGACCCCAGCAAACACGTTTTTCCTAGGTG
Source organism: Coleophora deauratella (assembly GCA_958295455.1). Lineage (NCBI taxonomy): Eukaryota > Metazoa > Arthropoda > Insecta > Lepidoptera > Coleophoridae > Coleophora > Coleophora deauratella. Next base: position 18,503,203 of record OY282394.1, on the reverse strand, counting down.
AAAAAGGTGTATAGCTTTGAAACTAATATGAATACTAGATTGGTTCTTGTGCCCAGTAGTTCTGGGCAAAATTAGAGTAATCTGCTAAAAAAAAATAGAATTCCAAACGTTATAGATACAGCGGTAGACGCTAAAAACTGATTTTTCCCGCCAATTTTTTGTACACCAGTTGGGTCGAATTCCACCCAGCAAGCACACCTTTAGGCGCTCGTATTTCGATTGTGTGTGATTGCTCTAATTTTTTCACTTGGCATGATGATTGCTCTAATTATGCTCTAAAATTTGAGATAGGTAGGATTCTTCTAGGAGCCCTAGTAAAAGTGCTTGCTGGGGTCAGGGACACCTCAACTTTTGATGGTTGAAACTCTAAAATGGTTAGGTTTTATTTCGTGTACACTTATTAATAAATTATGATTTTATTTATTCTTGTAAGTATTTTAAAATAGAGGTGCTAGTCGTAGTTAGCTGTGCGTGGCATTTTACAAACTGTTGTTCCTATTCCTGTTTACTAGTACATAAATTATCTACGAATTTATAGTTTTTTCTTACTAATAAGATTAGTTTTAGGTTCTTATTAGATTTTTAAACAGCTAATACCTATAGAGTCTGTCAAAAAAGTTTTTAAGCGGGACTTCGACGGAATTACAAATATTTCTTATAGTAATGCAATATTTCTAAATGCTGGGTACTCATTCGTTGCGATTTAGAACCTAAAAGCGTCCTCATTTTCAAGACTTTTTTGTCAGATTATGATTCCCACCGTTTCTGTTTTGTGATTAAAATATTGGTAAGTAAATGAAATAGTGAAACTTCTATTCTATTCTAAAGAACTTGACTATTTAAACTCTATTGGGGATATATCCCAATGGGCCCCAAATAATAATTTAAAATTATTATAAATTAATTAATTAATTTCACTATTTTGAAATAACGACAATATTTTGACTATGTGTGGTAATTTGTATTTTAGTTAAATAAAATAGTATCGGGTGGAGACTAGACTATTTTTTTAGTAATTGTTATTTTTTTGCATTTCATGTTCAGTCAACACTCTCTGTTATCTTGTAAGTTTAAATCATATTTTAATCTGAAATCAAAATGACATAGAGAAATAAATTTATCGTTTCAAAAATAACATTTCATTTAATAATTGATCGATGATACCTGTGACAAACTTAATATTATATAAATCTCCACTTTTCCTGATATTTAACATCATGCTCATATGCTCTCATGTCCGCTTTCACTACGTCAAGCCAGCGCTTCCCTCCATCCATGGGATCTAGGGCCTTCAACGATTTGTTTTTTCCAGGCATCTGTTACCGACATACTCTGGCTCGTATAATGACCGAATTATTTAAATAATAGGACATTTCTGATTGGTTGGCTACAAATGAGTGTTGAGTATTTAAGTAGATGTTGTACACATTTTTTTAAATCGTCATTTATTTCTACCTAGTACAAAGATCCTAACCACTCGGAACTTGTAGGTACTTAGTTCTTTTTGTTAAGCGGAGCGAGATTTTTTTTTTATTTTTTTTTTATTTATTGACAATAACTTAACACTTGAAATGAAACTTTCCGTCGAAAACAAACTCGCTACAATGTTTTTTATTTTCAAATAAATACTTAATTTCTAAGACAATTCATGTCATTACTGGAGCTGGATGATCAATGTTCAAATTGATTGTTTTCGGCATGGAAATTTGATTAAATGGCATGAAATGAAAATTAAATCAAATGAAATGAAAATATTTTTATTCGAAGTAGGTAGCAGTGTACACTTTTCGAACGTCATTCTTTTATCTACCTATACAAGTTTCCTACAACTCGGAACTCGTACCCACTGTTTCGGGAAGTGTTTGCGGAGTGAGAAGAAACGGCAGGCCCTAAAGAAACTCCCTCCAACACATTTAAAAAAGTCTTATATTCTATTACATTTTAATGCTAGATCATTAAACAATGTCATGTCTGTCTGTAAATAAAATATACAAAAATAAGAATAAAGAAAGAAAGGATTCAAAAGAGATAAAATGCCAGTAAGTTCCGCATTGCGTTGGAGATTTTGCTGAGCCGTTAGGGGTTATCAACAAATTTGGTACGTAACGCAATCGGAGGCTCAGCCAGGTTTCCGTTATGTAATAGTAGGTACCGACAAGTTACGTACATACGGTCTTCGTATTAATTGGGATTAAAGTACTTAGTTCTAGTTCCTTGTATTAAATTAAGTAATACGTGGCGTGGGAGCATGGCAGTATCGACTGTTGAGTTTAAAATAAGATACTTAATTTTGCGTTACCTTGTGGACAGTCCCTTACATTGTTACTCTAAGGTTATTTATTTATGAAATTCTATAGAATCTGACGATAAAAAGACGTAGGTATATTTCCTACCTTTTTGCCATTTGCCTGCCTTTCAATTGCGAAGGCACCCTTCTCACTACATGTCTCAATACACGAACGAAGAAATAGAAAAACACAATGCATTGCAATCTATCGTTCTTTTTTCGGGTTGGGGTCGGGGGTTCCCATTTGCCTGCTACATTATTAACTGGCTGGCACTAGCTGTGTCTCAGTCAACGACAGTCGCTTATGCCTGCGACAGATAAAGCTGAATTTGAGACTGACAGGGTTTTTAGGGACAAGTGGTCTACGAGGAAAAAAAAGTTAATTGACAAGCCTTTGGTTTCACTGTCTGGTTGGCGTCAAAAATCCTAACTTTTAGGTTTACTTAAAAACAGAGGGCGTGCTGAGCTGGCATCATTAACTTTTTTTAAAGAATTTTAAAACACATTAAAACCTGAAAAAATATACAGAAAGAAACAACAGAAAGAAACAGAACAACAGAAAGGTGTGATAATACTTCAAGGTTGGCTTTTACCCATTGAAAACTGAACAACTTTTGTTCTACAACTTTGTTGAAATCGCAAAAAATAATTCGGACTTTTCATACAAACTTGGTTCGCCAGCTGATCGATTTGTATGAAAAGTCCAAATTGTTTGTTTGTTTGTATACTCTTTATTGTAGAAAAATTAGTAGAGGTGAAAATTTTGCGAAACAAAGTTGTAGAACAAAAGTTGTTTAGTTTGATGGGTAAAAGCCAACCTTGAAGTATTATCACACCTTTCTGTTACACCCTGTATATTTAAAAAATGCACTAACTCCTGTATTAACTGTGAATTATATAGGGTCTAGCAAAAATAAACATTAACATACAATTCTCCACGTTTCAGCTTCTTTAAATGAAAAAGCCATAAACTAACCACACGCCAAATGAGTCGTCAAAACCCTTAAAATTAATGCGATTAGAAGCAATTTTATAAATACGATTCTTTGTTCCCCAGAACAGATTAATTTAATTCCATTTCTCGGCAAGTTGGGCCATACCCATACTCCAGATGACAGTCCACATACGGAATCAAGCGTGGATTAAGATCCTCCCGTTCAAGTGCAGGATGTCAGGTTTGTGGCCGTTCTTAGATGGAAATGTCCTACCTGTCCCTTCCGTCCCCTGCTTGGGTTTGACAGCTCTGTATTGGATTCGTATTGCGTTTCAATAAGTTTCAGTGCGGGCCGCATCGCATCAGCGGGCAGCGGGCCGTGAAATGTGCCGCCCTGACGTGTGTTCGACTCAATTATTATTTGAATTTACAGACAAATTGGCTCACTCGGGCGATTCGATGTTTGTTTACTTTCAGCTCACTTATACAGGCGTTAAAAAAGTGCGCTTGAAATTTTAAGGGGTTACTCAAAATCAAATACCTAAAGAATACAGGAAAAATATTGAAAAAATCCGCTCTTCAATTTTTTTTCAGCTTCCTATACTAAATCTGAACAGTGAATCAAGAATTTGCATGGAAAACTGAAAAAATAGTTGTAGATCGGTTTTTTTCTGTATTCTTCATGTGATTCTGAGTAACCCCTTAAAATGAAACCCGGACAAGTGCGAGTCGGACTCGCGCACCGAGGGTTCCGTATAAATTCATAATCATTAATCACACATGTCTTGAACTCTATATTTTTTATATTTGAGTTGACTGAATGAAAGGTAATTTGCGGTTTACGATTTATGACGTATTAAAAAAACTACTTACTAGATCTCGTTCAAACCAATTTTCGGTGGAAGTTTGCATGGTAATGTACATCATATATTTTTTCTAGTTTTATCATTCTCTTATTTTAGAAGTTACAGGGGGGGGGGGGACACACATTTTACCACTTTGGAAGTGTCTCTCGCGCAAAATATTCGGTTTAGAAAAAAGTGATATTAGAAACCTCAATATCATTTTTGAAGACCTATCCATAGATACCCCACACGTATATGTTTGATGAAAAAAAGTTTTTGAGTTTCAGTTCTACGTATGGGGAACCCCCAAAATTTATTGTTTTTTTTTCTATTTTTGTGTGAAAATCTTAATGCGGTTCACAGAATACATCTACTTACCAAGTTTCAACAGTATAGTTCTTATAGTTTCGAAAAAAGGGGCTGTAACATACGGACGAACAGACAGACAGACAGACATGACGAATCCATAAGGGTTCCGTTTTTTGCCATTTGGTTACGGAACCCTAAAAATGGTTCCCATACTAATCGATTAAACTTTGTTATTTACTTAACCGGTACTCGAAGAGTTATGTTAGTTACTACTTTTTTGGCTCAACAACTTCAAAAGTGAACAACGTTTGTAATTTGTTTTAAAATTACTTCAGAGAGCTTTCCTATTTTCAGAGGAAACCGTTCATTATAATAGTCGCATACATTTTTAACCGACTTCAAAAAAAAGGAGGAGGTTCTCAATTCGTCGGAATCTTTTCACCGATTACTCGAAGACGCCTGAACCGATTTGGAAAATTCTTTTTTTGTTTTAAAGGGTATACTTCACAGGTGGCCCCATATACTTAAATTTTATCGAAATCGATTCAGCGGTTTTTGAGAAAATCAACGAAAACATAGCAAAATTGGAGTTGTTGCGATTGAAGTCGGTTGTTTTTAACGTATTCAGCGTGGTCAATTAATAAAATTCAGTTTATATTATGAAGCCTTATTATTAACTATCTGGAAGGGGCACTGCTTCCGTAGCCAACATAATTATAACGCAAAGAGGGTAACCGCTTAATTAATAATTAATTAACTGTGCGTCTCGCGCAGGGCAAATTAAGGCCCACGAACCGCACTTGTTCACGAGTGCCCATTGTACGGGAACTTCCTTTCTACCTTAAGCACCTACATTACTGCCTACTCCTATAGAGATGTACCTAATTACTGTAGGTATGAGCCTAGTATTCGTATCCAGGTCGGTTACTTAGATTTCCGGTTTTTTATCATAATTTTAAAATATGTAACAGTAATCATATCTTTTCCAAATAAATAAATAAAAAATACTCAATAATCTGAAAGGTTTTTGTGCCAAAATATTGTGAAAATTGCAACAGTCATACAAATTGATCAGCTTTTGTCCATTCAAGTCTGAATGAAAACTCAACATATTGTTTCACTATTTCAGCTAAGTTGCTGAACAAAAGTCGTGTAGTTCCATAATTAGAGTGACAATATAATATAATATTATAACAATATAATTAATAATATATCTATCTATCAGCCGAAAGACGTCCACTGCTGGACAAAGGCCTCCCCCAAGGATTTCCACACCGACCGGTCCTGTGCGGCTTGCATCCAGCGGCTTCCTGCAACCTTGACCAGGTCGTCGGTCCACCGAGTCGGAGGCCTGCCCACACTGCGTCTTCCGGTGCGCGGTCGCCATTCGAGAACTTTACTGCCCCAACGGCCATCTGTTTTACGAGCTATGTGCCCTGCCCACTGCCACTTAAGTCTAGCGATTCTGAGAGCTATGTCGATAACTTTAGTTCTCCTACGTATCTCCTCATTTCTGATTCGATCACGTAGGGAAACACCAAGCATAGCACGCTCCATCGCCCTTTGTGTGACTTTGAGCCTTCTTTTGAGGCCCATAGTTATCGACCATGTCTCGGATCCATATGTCATCACTGGCAACACACACTGGTCAAAGACTTTAGTCTTGAGACACTGCGGTATTTTGGACGTGAAGATATTGCGAAGCTTCCCGAACGCTGCCCAGCCGAGTTGGATTCGACGATTGATCTCTTTCTCGAAGTTGGACCTACCTAACTGGACTGTTTGTCCCAGGTATACATATTCGTCAACAACTTCGAGTGTAGACTCTCCAACCTTCAGAAGAGTGGGTGTAACACAGACGTTTGACATGATTTCGTCTTATCCATGTTCATTTTAAGATCCACTTGTCGAGAGACTACTGAGTCCTTCGAGCATTGCGCCTAGGTCCTCCAAGGTTTCAGCCATGATCACGATATCGTCAGCAAATCGAAGGTGAGTGATGTATAATTATTATAATATAATTAATAATATAATGATTATAATAATATTATTATTGATACGATATCAACTTATATCCGAAAAATATGGACATAATTAACTAAGGTTTTGTATTTAATTGTTCTTCCCTGCACTGGTTGGTTCGATCCTTTCGACCGTTCCCTGAACGCACAGATTTCCACTCGAAAGGAGTAGGCAGGAAAATGATTACCCTCCCATTAAAATATTACACAACTCGGTCAGGCTCGGCTATTTTAATTAACGTTTTAATGATTTAGCTAGATGCCTGTGTAATTTGCTTGTTGTGATTAATTACGTATCTGTGTTAATTAGGAGGATTATTTATAACCTTCTTTGAAAGCTCCACCTTATTAATTATGAATAGGTAAATTCGCAATTGGACTCTTCATACAAATCGATCAGCCGAGCGGCCAAATTAGTATGAAGAAGAGTCCAAATTTTTTTTGCGATTTGACCATTGGTTCCTTGGGGAAAGTTGATAAGAATCAGGAGTAGAAGCACTGATTAAAATTTGACTCACGACTAGATTTACACCCTGTATAATTATTATTCGTCTAAACTGAATATACCTATAGTTGGGACAACATTGTATCTCAAGTGCAACATACAAATTAAGATAAGATTTTTTCTAGAGTGTGTTTCCTTCTTCAAATTTTGATTAGTATCTAAATAAGATTCAAACTTCGTTTGTATGGAGTTCGCTAGGAATACACTCCTTTTAACGTTATAAAGTCATGTCACAAAATAGGTACTCGAGTTTTAACTGGGCCTTGTGATCATACTGAACTGACTTTGCTGAAATACCACTTGAGAGCCTATTTTGGTCCAAACTGTATAAGCCAATTATTTTTGAGAGATTCTGTTGGTAAATATGGTACATAATATTTTCTACGATTTCAAATACTTTAAACATCAATTCTAATGTTCCCATTTTAACATCCATAATTGCAGTTGTCACACATAAGATTCCCTTTACAAGTTGACTTTGCGACATTCCAGCATTAATTGACATGCCAATATCAGTTGACATTCTCACACACTACCACAGTTACAAACATCGCCGGAGCTGCAGACACCCTTTCCTAATTTAACCCTGCAAACGCTGAGCGCCGCAACTATTCCGAGCACACCCGCTCCCGCGCAATGTCAACCGCGTTGATTACTTGTATTGGCGTGTGGCACATAGCAGGTTAAGCGGGCATAGTCGGCTGTATACAGCGGTGTGTAAATACATTAATGATAATTGAAGCTCGTCTTTATAGTACTTAGATATATTATTCTATGGTATTTCATGAAAGTGGCGGGAAAAATAAATAAAATGAAACTACATTTAAGTATTATTATTACAGTTAGTATTCTGCTCACAATTTGTCCATGCAGTTAAGGCTTTAATTTACCGAATTTGTTAATTGATAGATTTTGAGACTTAAGAAATCTTTAATTTCTGGTAGACGTCTTTTATTTTCCGCTCGTTTTATCATATTGCAACGAGTCTGGAACGTAGGAAAGCTGATGCGAAAGAAAATATAATGCATGTTATTGCTCATAATTTCTCGACAATACGATGAATATTTTAATGTGAAGTTCATCTCGGTTACGTGCTTCATATGTTGTTTTCGTGCGGGTTTCAGTGCCTATCCAATACACCCTGTAACATCGCCTGCAGGCAGCTTCGCAGCAATTTTCAATTTCGACCGCGCCGCGCCACCTGGCGGGCTGTGGCGCTGCAATATTAATCCACCAGCTATGTAGTGCGGGAGCCGGGGGCAGGGTTGGCAGTTGTAGCAGAGTTGCTCCTCGAGGACTGAACGTTCTAATCTTGCTCTGTGAATGAAGCTAAATAAAAGTTAGGATCACAGTACTTACATTTTTACAAGCCCTACAGGAAATATCAATGGCAATAGGGGCGAATAACGCATGGTCATCCGATGATGGAATGACACGAAGAGAGTTCATAGGAGGTTCCCTACGTCGCGTCATTCCACCATCTGATGGCCAGGCGTAGGGAGTTATTACCCCTCTTACCATATTCCATCTACAGATATTCGTAGGGAGCATTTTGTTTCATCGTTTATCATGTAACGACCAAGGAGTTGAATTTTCTGCCGTGTTGGTCGGTGTTGCATGATTTTGATAATTTAGAGCGACACGACAGTAAATATACCGTAACTCATCTTCGGCAATATCACCAATTACCATAAAGGAAGATGCTGCCAAAAGCACTAAAATAAAATAGATAAAACACGAATAAGTATATGAAGAACACGAAGATACTAGGTAATAAAAAAATGACATAACAAATATGTAACGTAACAGATTCTATTGGCACCCCTATCCGAGAAACTGGTACAAATTTGAAAGCGAATTGAATATTCAAACTTAGCTCTGCGCTTTGCTGTCCACTCCTAATCTGGTTGTTTGCTACAACTAAACAACTAAACTATTATTGAAGCTTCCTGTTTCGGAAATCTACACTAATAACCTGTGGGTGGCTTTGACTCTATCTATAATATCACTTTGGACACAGATTTGTTAGTATTTTAATAGTTTATTAAATATTAAAATTACTAACAAATCTGTCTCCACACTCGCTATTGCGAGGACTTCATTCGCGTATTTCCATAGAAATACAACTTATATCATTCATTTAGGGAATGGTATATAAAAGTCATCTCTTGGTGCTTCTCTACATCTTCTTCAAACATCACATCATCAGATAAAATACGTTCAAAACATTTCCTCAACGAGTTGTCCAGAGCCTCCTTGCAATCTTTTCCAGGTCATCGGTCCTCCGAGTGGGAAGCCTGTCTACGCTTCGTCTTCTTCCGGCGCGGCGTGCTACTCGAGATTTTTCCTTTCCAATTTTCAAGTTATAGCATTAATTGTTTATTTATTTATTTTATTTAATCGTATGGCATTTTGAGTCGCTATACCATTAATTGTTAATGTTTTACATCGTCTGTCAGTTAGTCAGTCTTGTTCCTTTAATATACCTATTTTATTCGTACGCCTAATTTCATTCTTGTGTCGATATTCCTACGACGCCAGACTTTTTGGTTATATCCTTAAATATGAAAAGCATTTTGCTTTCGAACACTGCTTAAACAATCTTCTGCAGACTATAATTTATTAGGGCCAATGACGATGAAACTAGAATCTAGATATTGTTCAACTGACGGAAAATCGCTGTCGACTCCTGCATAACCTGGATGCGTGAATGGAATGCTGGCTGAGAAATGCAACCACAGCGAGCGCCGTGCGGTGACAAACGCGCGGGTGCATACCTGCTTGGTCGTTACATCGTCGCTGAAGATATATCGGGTTAGATCGGTAACTTCCGTCAAAATTTTTACTAGTGGAGCCCACACGGCTTCGTCTGCCTAGATTTCAGAGGTAAATAATCTGTCGAAGTCGTTGGAAACTACTTTACTATACAGGGTGTTAAAAAAGTGCATTTGAGATTTTAAGGGGTTACTCTGAATCAAGTATACTTCATTCCAATCAAAAAAAAGCAAAAGGTAAACAAACGTAGTATGCAGATGACATTGACATGTGTCAGTTCCATAGTAAGTTTGTTTACGTTTTGCTTTTTTTTGATTGGAATGAACCATATTATAGAAAAAAGGAAAAATAAAAAATCCGACCACTAGTTTTTTTTCAGTTTCCCATACAAATTCACTAGTATGGGAAAGTTGTAGATCGGATTTTTTTTATATTTTTCTTGTATTCTATACTTGATTCTGTGTAACCTCTTGAAATCTCAAAAGCATTTTAACAGCCTGTATAATGTTTAACACCCCTTTTCACAAATTTAAATATCGATGTTTAAAAAATCCTCTACAGTTTCTAATGAAAAGATTATACTTCTGAGTATACAGGGTGTAACAGAAAGGTGTGACAATACTTCAAGGTGTCTTTTACCCATCAAACTGAACAACTTTTGTTCTACAACTTTGTTCAAATCGCAAATTTTTTTTTGGACTTTTCATACAAATCAATCAGCTGGCGAACCAAGTTTGTATGAAAAGTCCAAAAATTTTTTTGCGATTTCAACAAAGTTGTAGAACAAAAGTTGTTCAGTTTGATGGGTAAAAGCCAACCTTGAAGTATTGTCACACATTTCTGTTACACCCTGTATATTATATCCATGCCCGAATGCACTTGTAGGCCGGCAACGCACGTGTGACTACTCTGGTGTTGCGGGTGTCTATGGGCGGCGGTAATCGCTTACCATCAGGTGATCCGTCTGCTCGCTTGCCACCTCTGCCATAAAAAAAAACTAGCTGTATTACTACTAGGGAACTAGAGACTTATATGGCAGACTGGCAGTACCGAAACAGGTCTGTAACAGGTACGTAAGCATGAATGAATAACAGTAATATACAAATAAAAGTATCATTTTTCACGGCAAAATGTCCGGCTAAATATGAAATTGTGTCCGGCTCTTCTATTTTTGGGCCTGGCAACCCTATACATATACTTACATTTTTTATAAATAGATTATCAAGATGAAGCGAAATCTTCTTATCACATATTATTGTCCTAGGTAGGAGTCGAACCCACATCCTCGGAATAAATACAAATAATTTAGAGCATCCACGTGTACTGAATCGCACGTTGATGTCTTTCGTATGGCCAACATTTTTATGCACTAAAATATAACTACATATAAGGTTGACTGGAAGAGATCCCGTAAGGGATAAGTCCGCCATTGTATATTACTCCTGTTAAAGTTTTGTACATATTTTATTTTATCAATAAAGAGTTTACAAACAAACAAACAAACTACTAAATACTAAAATAAAATAATAACAACAGAAGATGTCGCGGCTGTATTTGATGCGTTTTGTATGACCAAAAATAGTAAAATAAAATAAAAACAACAAGAAAAGTCATGGCTACATCTAAAAAAATGTTAAAAAAATATATCCGTCAATCGTCTTACTCTAATAGAGCGCAAAAAACCTTTAAAAAATATTTGAGAAAGGTCAATGTCAAACCTTTCCTAAAATATTTGTCAATAAGACTGTTTGCATAAAAAATCGCCCACCCTCGTCGGGTCCGCAATCGGTCTGCCTCTTGAAGCGACGTCGCGTCGACGCGAACGCCGGTTATTAAAACACCCAGACCGTGACCCCACATAAAAATTCAGGCAAGCTCCTTTGCTAGGGTGACCATAAGATCGAAAGACTTTAGGATACGTCTCCATTCCTGTGAGGTGGATATATCATATATGAATAAATGAACTTTTCAGAGTTCTTCAATGGACTGATCAGAACAATTATTGACAATTCATATAGAATTTCAAAAATGCTTATCAGGTTGCTTAAAGAGCATATTTACTATTTGTCGACGAATAAAAAGTCACCCCACATAAATCTCAAAAACATTTACGTACCTACTCTCTTTGGGAATTGAGTCAATCAATAACTGCTAATATCGATGTTTAAAAAATCCTCTACAGTTTCTAATGAAAAGATTATACTTCTGAGTATACAGGGTGTAACAGAAAGGTGTGACAATACTTCAAGGTGTCTTTTACCCATCAAACTGAACAACTTTTGTTCTACAACTTTGTTCAAATCGCAAATTTTTTTTTGGACTTTTCATACAAATCAATCAGCTGGCGAACCAAGTTTGTATGAAAAGTCCAAAAAATTTTTTGCGATTTCAACAAAGTTGTAGAACAAAAGTTGTTCAGTTTGATGGGTAAAAGCCAACCTTGAAGTATTGTCACACATTTCTGTTACACCCTGTATATTATATCCATGCCCGAATGCACTTGTAGGCCGGCAACGCACGTGTGACTACTCTGGTGTTGCGGGTGTCTATGGGCGGCGGTAATCGCTTACCATCAGGTGATCCGTCTGCTCGCTTGCCACCTCTGCCATAAAAAAAAACTAGCTGTATTACTACTAGGGAACTAGAGACTTATATGGCAGACTGGCAGTACCGAAACAGGTCTGTAACAGGTACGTAAGCATGAATGAATAACAGTAATATACAAATAAAAGTATCATTTTTCACGGCAAAATGTCCGGCTAAATATGAAATTGTGTCCGGCTCTTCTATTTTTGGGCCTGGCAACCCTATACATATACTTACATTTTTTATAAATAGATTATCAAGATGAAGCGAAATCTTCTTATCACATATTATTGTCCTAGGTAGGAGTCGAACCCACATCCTCGGAATAAATACAAATAATTTAGAGCATCCACGTGTACTGAATCGCACGTTGATGTCTTTCGTATGGCCAACATTTTTATGCACTAAAATATAACTACATATAAGGTTGACTGGAAGAGATCCCGTAAGGGATAAGTCCGCCATTGTATATTACTCCTGTTAAAGTTTTGTACATATTTTATTTTATCAATAAAGAGTTTACAAACAAACAAACAAACTACTAAATACTAAAATAAAATAATAACAACAGAAGATGTCGCGGCTGTATTTGATGCCTTTTGTATGACCAAAAATAGTAAAATAAAATAAAAACAACAAGAAAAGTCATGGCTACATCTAAAAAAATGTTAAAAAAATATATCCGTCAATCGTCTTACTCTAATAGAGCGCAAAAAACCTTTAAAAAATATTTGAGAAAGGTCAATGTCAAACCTTTCCTAAAATATTTGTCAATAAGACTGTTTGCATAAAAAATCGCCCACCCTCGTCGGGTCCGCAATCGGTCTGCCTCTTGAAGCGACGTCGCGTCGACGCGAACGCCGGTTATTAAAACACCCAGACCGTGACCCCACATAAAAATTCAGGCAAGCTCCTTTGCTAGGGTGACCATAAGATCGAAAGACTTTAGGATACGTCTCCATTCCTGTGAGGTGGATATATCATATATGAATAAATGAACTTTTCAGAGTTCTTCAATGGACTGATCAGAACAATTATTGACAATTCATATAGAATTTCAAAAATGCTTATCAGGTTGCTTAAAGAGCATATTTACTATTTGTCGACGAATAAAAAGTCACCCCACATAAATCTCAAAAACATTTACGTACCTACTCTCTTTGGGAATTGAGTCAATCAATAACTGCTAATCACATTCATAAGCCTCGAGCATATTTTAGGTATAGGCCGTCAATTGTTCGTATTCAGCCATCATCAATACTCTCCTCTTTATTTGATTGTAATAGTTGAAAAATGTGTGTACCAAATAAATAAATATTATTATTAACATAATCCACGTATTCCGTAAAACCATGGTCACCGCTATGTGACAAAACAAAATGAATACAGATTTATGCAAGTTTCGTGTGAAAATATGGCCATCATTTACCGCCTTTACCCTGTGAAAGTGATAGCACCTCAGGTCATCGACACGAGCGGACTGAAAAATTAGAAAAAGTTGGGACTAAAGAAAATGGATGACAGCTTGTAATAGAATAGATATTCTAAGAGGGGCTTCTACTACAAAATAGACACAGAAGGTCCGCTCAATACAAACTACTAAAATCGTAAGCATATACATGCTTATAGAAATATACGGTCGTTCGAGGGAAGGTCACGATCGCACAGTGATCGTGCCTACAACGACCGTATACGTCTATAAGCATGTATATGCTTAGGATTTTTGTGAGCATATTGAGCGGACCTTCTGTATCTATGTGTTTTGTGCTTCTACTCTTGAAACTGAACAACTGGACTGTTCTTAATATAACTGTGTTAAAATATGGTAATCCCCTAACTGTGTTAAAGTATGGTTGTATTTTATCCCCGACGGTAGAATTTGAATAACTCGAAAACCACTTAACTAATTTTCACCCAACACTGGTAAAAACAACTACGATGAAACCTGTTTTAAGAGAAAATTATATTGAAGAAGAAAAACCCTAGTATCACAGCGGTTTGTATAAAGTTCTGGAGTGAAGACCGCGTTTGGACAATTTTCGTTAACAACACTGTCCTCACTGCTGGTGTGTCTTAAGATATTTTCTGTTTATAAATCTTGAAGGTTGCGAACATACTCTACACACGGGGGTCAATAGTCCGGATTTGTAGAGGTTGTATTGGGCTAATATCTCATTGTCCAAGAATTTTAAGCCCATAAATAATTATCCGGGACAAATCACTCACGGTCATCTCATCTGCCCCTAGCAAAGATTCCCAGTATAGGTACCAGAAATCGATATACACACATATGTATGTACATACATAGTGTATATCTAACTAAACTATCCTTATTTAATGCTGTGGATTCGGTGTTTACAATTAAACTTATTTGACAGAACTAAACAAAATTTAAGCGTCCTGTCCTTGTCTTTTTGATAGAGAAAAAGAAAAAGATAGAACACTTAAGTTTTATCCTGTCCAATAAGTTTAATCGTGAAAACCGAATCGACACCAATGCCCATGTTTTTGCGTAATCGAAGCAACGAAACCACAAAAGCCGGACTAAGCCAGTACCGCTTCAACAAGTATCAATCTAACTATTCCTATTATCCTACCTGTTACAAATCTCCGTCACGACCTCGCAATCCCAAATAAAATGTCCTCAAGATAATCTCCAGATTTGAATAATCCACTGGAAGGTCGAACGGTTGCGATCTGGAATTCGTAATTTTTTAAAACCGACGTTATGAATTCCGATCGGAGAGGACGGGCTGTTTACAGGGGTTAAGTGGTGTTACAGCTTGAGGGTTTAGGGATTTAGGGGACCCTCAACAGTTTGGGTACTTGGAATAAACGATGAGCCCCCTGATCTGACTTAACTAACAGATTAACATAATTTTAGCGCAAGAAAAAATGTTGGTGGAATTTCTTTATAAAGATTTGTAAGTACCTCTAATCGTGTTCGCTACTTTTATCTGCATTAAAAGTAAATTACAATATTAATGTTAATACCTCATTTCTTATATAATGAATTCATGATTGTTATTGATTTACTTATTATAATAAAAATGTTACCATTATTGACCCGAATAATGATAGCCTGGATATGTTCATATCCGCCATTAAAATACCTCTGAAAAATTATTTTAATTATGGTTTAGACTTTATTAATTTAACTTATTTGCATACTGACAATTTTATAAAGTTCGTGCATGATCTATCGTAATATCGCTCCAAGGTAATTTACGACAGTACTTTTAGTTTTTCCAAAACAAAATCTAAACGAAACCCTTTTCAACCGTCCATTTGCGTAAAAAACAATTGAAATCTTCTCCCATCCATCCAGGTTTAAATATCGAGGGCGGGAACCGGAAGGAGCCGGCCGGAAGTCGACCGCGCCGGCCGGCAGTGACCTCTGGAAATACCTCCACTCTGCGAGGTGGAAGTATTTTTGGCGAGTATTTAAAAAACAAACACAATTGAGCCCTAGGCGGAAGTATTTTTGGCGAGTATGGGAATTTGAAGAGGTCGTAAAAATAATGAAATATTTATGTACTTTTTCTAGGTTACTCTTTTTGTTTGAGCATACAGGTATATAGGGACGTAAAAAAAGGAATATATGTACCAAAATGTGTAATGTATAAAGCAAAGGCTTAAAAGGTGGATTAGAAACCCAGATTAAAGTTCTGACACAAGTTTTTACTACATCCTGTAATGATAAAAGTTTTTTTCAATAGGCGCTTTGCCAAAGTACTGGCGTAAGTATCAGAGGTATACGATTTAGTTTCATACAAGATGCCAAGGACTTACCAATTGCAGATGAAAACCGAGCGGATTGATTTCATTTCCTCAGAATTTTTGCAGTTTTGTTAACCACAAAAATAAGGAATGGTTGAGTGAGCGAGCAATTTTAGCGGCTAAGAATATAAATTAATTTAACTAAAAGGTATCACTACATTCCTTGACTGTTAAGCGGTAGGAAATTCACTGGGTCAGCTAGTTGCAGATGAAAACAAAGTAGTTAGCAAGGTTCGGAACCGGTTAACAAATACCGGTTAATTTCGTTCGGATTTCGGTTAACGATTCCGTTCAGGTTAAAACCGGTTTCCAGCTTAACCGGTAAATTTGAATAAAATATCGGTTAATCAGGAAGCGGTTTTCAAACCGAAATAAGAACTAAATTAACCGGTTAAAACCAAACTTAGTCAAGTACAGGCGCGTCGCGCGGGTGCCACTGCCCGAGTCTTCTGCTCACTTTCTCGCACGCTTTCAATTGATTGCACGCGGCAAACATGCCTACAAAGTCGCATATTCTTCAAATTAACCGGTTAATTCCGTTCGAACGAAAAAATATCGGTTTTGGTTAAACCGGTTAAATATACCGGTAACCGAAACCTGAACGAAACCTTAACCGAAATTATTTCGATATAGGTGTCAATGACCGAAACCGGTATTTTCAAAAAACCGGTTTCCGAACCCTGGTAGTTAGGTAATAAAATAAAAACGTGATTGTGTCAGTGTTCGGGGCGCAGTGAGGTACCTTCAAGGGGAAATCGGGCAAAAACCTGAAATACGTCAAACAATGGTTTTGCAAAGCGAGCTTGTTGTGAGCGTAACATTTTTTGCGAAAAGGACAGCGTCAGTCTAACGGAAAGATAATATTCGTAAAATTTTTAGGAAAAAATGTTAGTATTTTCGGATTTTGTTTGGTTTCCACTGAACTGAAGAGAAAAATGTGTAATGTGTAAAAGCCGCCTAACTGGATAATATTTTGCGTGTTTTAGAAAGCCTGATACATGAGAAAGGTAGATTTTCCTCAACAATAATGTTTTTAGTTATTCAAAGATCTTACATTTCTGCATCTATTCTTGCATTTTACCACCGTCTTATCTATGTCTTGCAGCGATGTATTTGGCTGTGGGAATAAGATAGCAAATTCCACATTGCGTTGAGGATTTTTGGTAAACTTATCCACTGTCAAATGAGATAATGCCAAGGATTTAGGTACCATTTGTAGATAAAAAATATCCACTAGCGTTATAAAAATATCAATATAAATAGATAAAGATTTTCTGCTTCTGTATGAGCCTACTTCTAGATATATCGCGAGATCAGACAGCAATCTAAAACTTTGGAATCCTCCTAGAATTCGAATCACATATTATAGAGCAACATCTGCTCGACCCGTAACCGAGCGAAATGAGGCCTTAGCGCCAACGCAATCGCAAAATCGCAAACGCGAATCGCCACCGTCACGGTCCATCGCATTCAGTATTCTTCGCACGTCTACCCATCGCCGACGGTGAGATCAGTCGCCGTGATTCGGCATCGGCATTCAACCTCCTTGGGTACATATATCGTCTCCTTGCAGTTATTATCCGGCGGCCATCTTTCGCCGATGGAAAAGGCGGGAAATAAATTCACTAAAATCTTTGGTTCTCTTCTTGATACAATACTAGAGTCTGACAAATGAAAGCGTGACCTGGAATTTTCAGAAAAGTTTTTACATGGCAACAGTAAAAAAATTGTCAGTGGCTGTCATTGTTTTTTGCAAAAAAAATTAATACGAAAAATATTTGATTAATAATGGGCAAAACGATTAAAAGTATGTTCAGACTTATAAAAGATTTATAAAAGTTAATTCAGACAAAAACAAGAAGGGTAACAAGTTGTTTTCCAAGAAAAACAACAATGTTTACATTTCTAGACTAGTACAACTGATAATATTGATAGTTGTTGGCTTAATATTTATATTTATTATGTAGGTGGTTATTTTTATCGCTGCAGATCGAACTTTTAGAGTCACATTTTGAGTACATGATTTTAGAATAATATGTGGTGATAAATGTGTATATTATGTAATATTATGGTTCCTATGTTACTGAAAATAAATAAGATCATGTTATGTGAATAAATACAAACACGTGTTTTTTTATATATGGCCATAAATCTGTTAATTATATCTATATACTATATATGTATGTATTTATATGTACATGTGTATGTATATCAGCTTTTTGCCACTTAACACAATCCATACACCAATCGTTTTTAAAGATTTATTACACAAGTATTAAATCTATTTTTCCTGCTATAGGTGGTGATACCACATGAAGATTTTTTGAATTTGCCGCGTTTTCTCAGGTTACGCTTTCATTTGTCAGACTCTAAGTCAATGGAATTTTCAGGCAATGCACCTCGTAAATAGTTATCTTAAAATTAAAAATCCTATCGCTGAAAATATTATATCCTGACGTTTCAGATGATGAAACACACCTTTTACATTTATCTAAAACTGGTTTTTATTTTTATCCCTGTCGTTGAGGGTGCGCAGTGCAGCAGTGCAGCACCTAATAAGATGACTTTATCCACTGTGGTGTTACGTTTTTATTTATACTGGTATCTACATAGTAATGTTACTGACAAACTCAACATGCGCATTTCAAGTTGTTTGCAAATTTTTTAGGTCCTTGGACTTACCACGCAAAGTGGGCTGTCTGCACAGCAAATCGATTTTTATAAGAAGACAAAGAAATTACAATTTCTTTAAAGTTGTAGAACAATAATCGCTTATTTTCATGAGTAAAAGTCCCCCTTAAAACTGTTCTACTTTCCATTATATGCTATTATATCAGCAAAAATTCTGTGTCTAGGTGTTTTAGAGCTGACTGCTGAATGAACGAACAAAATCAATCAATCCCACGTTTTCCGATCATAATAATAACAAAGGAAGACTGCGTTTCTCTTCGAATTTCGCGCGCAATCAGCCAGCAAGCTTACAACTCAATACCGCTGTGTCATTGTAATCAATTCATGCCTGTTCACATTAGCATTCTGCGCCCCTCCGAGCGAGTCAGGTGCTCGCCACGCCAATCCGGAGCGAAGCGAAAAAGAAGTTAAAACGTAAACACGAGTTGAGGATTAAGTTCTCTGTGTTCCTTATAAACTTTTTCTGTGAACTTTATTTTTATTTTAACTGTTTTTTATTGCGAAAGGTGGTAAAAGCCTTACGTCCCACCTGGTGGAACGTGGCTACCACCAATGGAAACCTGTAACCCTAGAAGGGTAAAGTGTCTCGTTAATCCTAGAGGGCTAAGATAGAATGCTTTTTATGTCGGTACCTAATTACGCTGGATATCTAGTTCCATTCCCTGGAACGCAGCGCAGCTTGGCAGCAGGTGTAGATGTAAAGTGGGCAGTGGTATACCAGTCGGACATTACGAACCGAGACATTGCACCAAATGCTTGTAATTCTGCATAATATGAGGTACCTACCTACTACCACAAATTTTTAGATGACAAAAATACTGACGGGTCACATTATGAAAAATTATTACCTCCGTCAACCTATATGCATTTTCAACACTATCTTTGCCATTACTTTCAGAAAATTTTCAAGAAGAGTCTCACATTGTAACTCTTAAAGGACAACCTAGGAAGGAAACTAATTCCACAGCTTCATTGGCATCTTAACTATCGTAATCAGATGAGATATTGTACTGAAGAAAAAAGCTAGCTAACATCTTATCTAAGTCTTGCCGCCAAACATCAATCTTAATAGCATTGATATGTGTTCCGGCTTGGAGGTAAGAAAGCTAGTTCCCCATTGCGTTGGGGAATCTTGGTAAGCCCGCTCCTATCTTCGGCATCATCATCACTTACCACCAGGTGAGATGATGCCAAGGGCTTACCAGTTGTGGGTAAAAAAAACAACTCTAAAACAACAATAATTTATTTTGTAAGCATTGACTTCGTATATGTGTGTGCGTGTGTGTCTTCTTAGTTATGTTTGGAGACAATTTTGTAGTTTTTGAATGTCGTAGTAGAATTGTAAATTTTGTGAAGATATCCACTTCAGAGTTAACAATATACTACCTACGTTATTTACGATGAATATTTACTTGAAAACTTTTGAATTTTCCAACGGAACCCTATAAAAGCTCCTTACGCAGCCGGTTCCCGTTAGCTCAGCGGACGTTCCGACAGATCCATGATTGGGTTCCACTATTCCCCTATCTCTCTGTGCCGCTGGACTCTGGACAGGTGTAGTATCAGACGAAGAAAAGAACCAACCACCAGCCACCGGAAAATTGTGTTCCCAGAGCTGTTCGTGTTAATTTTCAGTGTTGCATTTGCTCGATGTGGATATGTGGGAGTTTACAGGGCCGGACTCAGTGGTGGTTTTGTTTATATAAGGGGTTACAAAATGGTGACGACCCGATAACTGGGGTTTCTTTTTATCATTCTGAATAACTTTGTCTTGCGAAAATAGCGAAATCGTTTAAGAATTATTATTTTTGAAGTTATACAAAGTCATCAGATGATTTAGCAAAATTTTTATGGGCATTATTTACAGGTTCTAATTTTTTTTATGTGTATTTTTAGCATAGTCAAAAACAAAAGTTGTTTAGTTTAATTGGTAGAAACATATTGTACTTTGAAGTAATGTCACATTTTTCATAGAACAAGGCCAATTTATTTGATAAATGTTTTACCGTCTTGAAATATCAAATAGACTGAAGTGATTAAAATAATTACCCATGTTTTTGGGTGTGCATGGCTGATGATAGGTAAAAGTGGTGTGCCTTCGGAAGTCCTAAGATTAATCTGGTTTAACAGTTTATTAGCATTTTCATATAAAATTTATCTATATCTACGATTCCTGGCCTCCACATGCGAAAATTCTTAGACAATCAACTTCAGTAATTAACTGTGATAATAAGTTTTTTTTTGTTTATGGACGCTGCAAATTGACCTCAAATAAAATGATATAATGAAAACTTGCCTCTATTTTTTATAATTTTTTCTATTCAAGTTTTTCTGAATCCCACCCTGCAGGTCCGCGTAGATTGTACGTACAGTTATAGATTTTAGGGTGCAACCGTTGCGGCTTGCAGGTCCATTTGCATGCACTTCGCGGCCTGCAAACTGCATAATGCACGTTTGGTTATTGTTATGTCACTGCTTTTAGTCGCTAATAGGTGCTGGCTAAACGCTTTGCTGCATTTTGTTACCTCGGTCGGTTGTATTAGTTAAGAATACAGTTAAAAGTCAGACACATAACTTTAATAAAACAAACAGGCTTCCATTTTAAGTTAGGTATGTATTAAGAAGAACTTTTACTTTGTTAGAAACGATATAGGTGGATATTTTATACAACAAAAACAAAAATAAAAAAACAGTGTAATAAGTAAAAACTAGGTAACATGTTCTATACCTATATTGTTACACTCTCTTATAGACTTTGTTTATACATATGGGAAGAAAAAACTAAAAGAATAAAAACAAACAATATCACCCCCGACAGTAAAATTAAACAACTTGAAAAATCACTAAATCTGTTTTTTAATCCACTATTAGTAAGCCTTTGGTATTATCTCACCTAGTGGTATGTGATGATACCTAAGGCCGAAAATGGAAGCGGGACAATGGAAGCTAAGAACCCATTTCACAGCAGCTACGCCACAGACATACACACAGATGCACAATTGCACATACATACATAGGATTCAAATTTAATAATAAAATAGAGGCTAGAAGATCAAAAAGTAACCAACTCCTTTCTTAACCCCACTATAAGAAAGTTCGCTTAACATTACACCGTCTACTTTAATAATTTTTACTTTAGTATCCTCTGTCACTGTTACTTAAATAAGCTTTTTTTTATTGTATCCATTGCGCCTTAATATACTTGACGTTAGTACTACATCTACAAAATGAGGCTCACGCTCCCACACTAATTTTCTTACCAGTAATTGATCGAATCGTACGTCACGAGGTGTTTATTCTCGACGCGTACCCTCGGCGCCGCGATCCAAAACCAATTGATATTAAATCCACGGTGAAATCTTCGCCTTTACGTGCCCTGCATGAAGCTGAAGAAAAGAAAATGTTCAGAACCGCTGCAACACTCACGTAGGCTTATGGTTATGAATAGGTATATGGAAAATATATTTATGTTTATAGAGAATTAAGGATTGAGCAAGGTAGTAAACTTAGGTGATAATCACGAGAGCCAATCCGGACTTGACCCCCTTGTCTGGAGCCTGTTTTCCCATACCTTCCCGAGGTATGGGAAGAGATCCGTGTCCCTGCAGTGGGGACGATTTGGGTTGTTAACATGCCAATACTCTCAGAATTTTTAGTATACTAATTTTGTTTTATGACTCGTTTTTTATTTCCGCGAGTCTGATTTTAACACAAGATCTTAAAATAGGTCTACTTATCTAATACAGGCCCACCAAAGTTGAAATGGGGCCACATTAGTTTCACCAAAAAATACCACCTTTACAGTGCTTACCGCTATCATTTTTTTCTTATCATCGGTAGTGTCATCTCGTCCAGGCCTGTGTTTATTTTGGAATTAAACTAGCGTCCTCAAATATCTGGGGCAAGTAGTGTCCCCGGTCCAGTAACGCGACCGTAACATCCTTTTCTCGAAGCATCTCAGGCACTTTCATCATAGTAATACTTACTCAAAAATAAACTGTACTTCAAGATGAAAAATAGCTCCCTAGTCACATTACAAACGGCAGGTAGCCGAGACAAAATAGCCCACTTACTACCGAGTAATAACTCTAGGGATGTACCTATGCTAGTGATGTAAGACTCTATTCCGGCAGTCGATCGGCTCATCGCTCAGACATGCTACATTACGCAACGATGTTCCCTCTATCCGTATTGATGTATGATCTGCGCTGTGCATCGCTGGAAAGAGGGGTTCGAGAAAATAAAGGAGTGGTTGCAGAATTACATTTTTGAATTGTTGAAAGCATCAATTCATTCATCAAGAAAAAGTCCTTTTATACCAGGCTACAGCCGACTATAACTTGGGGACAGACGGTTTGTTTGTTTGTTTGTTTGTAGTCTCTTTATTGTACAAAAACATAAAACATAGCGATGGACTTCGAATGTTAGCCGTAAAAAATAAAACAAACAATCTAGGAAAGCATAAAACTGAAAAAGCTGTCTTTATTTTATGTTAAACTTTTTTGTTATATATATATATGCCTTGTTTGAAAATCAGTTGTATCTCTTACGGATGAGCACAAAAAAAACAGCGTTGTACGTATAACTTCATAGAGCTACAACTTTATGCTGAGTGGTAACCATTTTTGTCGCTATCTGTGCTGTTTTAGTTTAAAGTTTCTTGTAATTAAAATGTTTGGTACGGAATAAAATCTTACTTAGTTACCTACAAAATAGGATTAGATAGATAAGAAAATGAAAGTTAAGGTTTACCTAATCAAAACACTTTCCTAGTAGCTCTGATAAAACTGCGGCATAGGCACCAAGACAATCATCAACAAAATTAAATATCTTTCGCATCCCCAAAAGCAAACTGCACTACATTTCATCATCAAAAATTACTTTCAAACCCTTTGAGTTGCAGGTTTCCGTGTAGCTTTCAGTCGGCACCTATTCGAAAATTCTAGAAGCATCCCAGTTCTAGCTGAACCTGAGGGTTTTTTAAATATATATTGGTGCTTTGAACCAAATACGAGGGGCAGTATTAATATTACATGAGAGCTCAGACGTGTGCGGGGGTCCCGTTAGAATAACCAATTTTTAAAACGTCCGACTCAGGTGTGTGGCTTTAAGTTGGGTTTCATGTTCGAATATGGTTTGGTCGAGGTTCATTCATCATCATCATCAACCGAAAGACCTTCACGGCTTCATTACTACTTTATATTATATATATTGTTCCATGCTTCGCAAGGCACGTTAAGCAGTTGGTGCCGGCTGCTATCACTGTCTATCTGCCATCTGGCAGTCGTTAAGTCTTGTCAGAGGCCTTATGGCTTGAAAACTTTTGACACTGGGGTTAGCCACTAGCCCCACAATCTCCACCAATCCCTTGGCCCCCGTGTGGCCCCCATATGGCCTAACGTTCCTATGTGTGCGAAGAGACCCGTGCCCCTGAAGTGCAGGGGACGATATGGGTTGTTAACACATATATTGTTATCATTTTCATTTAGTTTGGTCAGTACATCTGCCGATACTAACTTTTCTTCTTAGGCCTGAGGGCGAATTTGTCGCGCTGGCATCGGTCTGATTAGTCATCAAAAGCATTGCAGTAAATTGTATCGCATCAAAAACATAAATGTGAAAATGGGAGCCAAGTTCAATATTATGATATGGTGTGGTTGTCAACTTTACTGAGAAAAGAATTGAGATCTAAATGGATGCCAAGTTCTGTAGATAATCCTGAAATTTATTTATAAGAACGTATAACATTCTTAAGTAAATTTAAAACACAATTTCTTGTTTTTACTGCTACAACAATGTTTGCTTTTTAAAAATATGACTTTCTAAATTTAAATAGTAGAATTATTTACACAAAGCAAATAACTTATGATCTGTTTAACCTCAACTTTGACTTGGCTAGTTTTCACATACTAGTCATCTTAAATTTGGTTTATCAACGTATCATCTTTATGTTATACGCAAGTTCTTATTTTTATACTATAAGGTTCTATTCTTCTGAATATTTCATGTGCTGGTAAAAACTAGCCAAGTCAATGATGAGGTTAAACAGATCATAAGTTATTTGCTTTGTGTAAATAATTCTACTATTTAAATTTAGAAAGTCATATTTTTAAAAAGCAAACATTGTTGTAGCAGTAAAAACAAGAAATTGTGTTTTAAATTTACTTAAGAATGTTATACGTTCTTATAAATAAATTTCAGGATTATCTACAGAACTTGGCATCCATTTAGATCTCAATTCTTTTCTCAGTAAAGTTGACAACCACACCATATCATAATATTGAACTTGGCTCCCATTTTCACATTTATGTTTTTGATGCGATATCATTACTTTTTGTGAGTACATTTATTAATATTATTTAAAAGTGATTTACTAATAATAAAAAAAACCTGCGCTTACGCTGTCACACCCCGGACACTTCATACCAATTTCGCGCCATTTTTTTTTTTTTTTTTTATGTGATAGGTGGCAAACGAGCAGACGGATCACCTGATGGTAAGCGATTACCGCCGCCCATGGACACCCGCAACACCGGAGGAGTCACAAGTGCGTTGCCGACCTTGTTTACTACATAGACATTCATGTTTGTACACATGTAAATGTGTAAAACTTTTAGTGCTTGATCTGATAAGTGTACTTAGTAGGACAATTTCCATGTTCTACCGGCAGCTGTAGGAGCCTATGTATTGTGAGTCAGTTTATATTTAAAGCGGCAATGCCAGTGGATGCAGCTACTTCAAGTAATTTGTTCATTCGCTTCGTAACCGAACTTTTAATGGTATTGATATAACTTTTTCCTGTGCCGCCTGTCCTACTAGCAAATTCTCCAAAACTGCAGTTTTGTCTAACAAAGTCTTACAAATTGTGTCGAAAATACGTTTCTGGTCTAACATTTAGACCTTTTATCATTTGTTCGAGCTCATTTTCTGATATGAAATCTTTGGCATTTCTGAAATCTTCCATTGCATTTACAGCTTCAACAGGTAAGAAGTCCAACGGGTTCTTTAGACCGTCATCTTCGTGATCATGTTCCTGTCGATTTCTTTCAATTTCTCCTACTTTTCCTGCAATCATTTCGAATGCTCTCTCTGTATTTTCTAATGTCACTGACATAAGTATATTATCCCTTACTTACTAAATCAACACAAGATATCTCTTCTACTTTGGGCATGGCAGCACCCACCGAATCTTATCATTATCAGTTACAACTTACAACAGTACACCTACTGGCTACTATGTGTAACTGTGCTCTGTTTGAAAGATATAACAGTACTTACTACAGAAGATGTGTTTCACCCCGTAAGGAATCGACCAACCGGTGTAGGCCGGTATTGAGGGCGGCTTCAGTGAGAAAACTCTTGGTTCAAATCCAACATGGGCAACTTTATATTTATTATATTTTCAGCTTATTGTTAGTAATAATGAAATGCTAACATATGTTTTTATTCTGTTTATATTTAATGAATTAAGTTTATATGTAATAGTTTTTATTTAAATATTTAGTAGCTAGTGCTTTTATTACACAGGTTTTTTATACAATTCGAAGAATCTTTTATTTTTGTTTCGTCTTGCTATTTTCCTGTTTTCCATTTACTAAATTGTATAATATTATCTTTATTTCACCATTACCATAACAACCTCGATAGCTCACTTAATATAGAAGTCGCACATGTAACGCGCAGGTGTGAGTTCGAGCCCCGCGATAAGTTACTTTTTGAGCCTTTTTTTATTTTTTTAATACATGTTTTTTTTAATTTTTCCGTTATCAGTACATGAAATACTAGCCGCACACCAAATTTCAAGCTCGTAGCCTTTCTAGAAGTACCTTAGCTTTTTGATGACGGTGAGTGTGTCTTTAAATCATAAAAATATTGTATTGAAAAAACATTTTTTTCTTAGAAATTCAGTGTTTTCTGATTTTTTCCTTTGCATACACACAATTACCTAGCTTGATGCAAAATTTGAACTTTCTAGGTCATCTGGAAGTGGGTAAACTTTTTGATCTATATGTCAGTGAGTCAGTCATAAAAATGACGATTTTCGGACGTTAAAATCTATACCAACCGTTTGAGCTGTGTTTATAAAATTTTGAGTACTCGTTTATCTAGGAAGTCTTAATACATAAACCAAATTTGGCGTGTTTATGTTAAATAGATTTTGAGTTATGAAGGTGACAAAAGTGGCTCCAAATGGTTCGTGTAATATTACACACGGAGCTACTCGCCAGTTCTTTTTTGTCGTGAACTTGGCTGGACACGCTCCGCGTGTCTAGATGTACAATAATAGACGCAGAGGCCATTGATTGATTGAGGTTCATTATGTAGTATCGCCTTTGAGTATTTTTACTGTCTCCCAAGAGTTTTCCCTCCATTTCTACTAAACTTTACTAGATGGCGCAGGTAACGAGTTTTGTTTACTAATTTTATTATACGTATAGATCTTAGTTTTTGTAAAGTAGAACATAGACCAGATTTATTTTAATTTACGGACCGATACGACATTTAAACCTTCAAGAAAAGAGCGTACTCACATATCAAAGGCCGGCAACGCACTTGTGACTCCTCTGGTGTTGCGGGTGTCTATGGGCGGCGGTAATCGCTTACCAACAGGTGATCCGTCTGCTCGTTTGCCACCTCTGCCATAAAAAAAATCCTGAACTATAACATTCTTTGTTGTTGAATTAGTAAAGTGATTTAGACTGATTTTAATAGATGCAGGCAGTCTGGGAAACCATAAAATAAAGACGAGTTTAGTTTCGTGTAATAAGAAGTCCAAGAGACATATGTATAATCATCTACAACAGCTGTAACTTTCGACCAAACGATATTATATCTAACAAAAATCGACACAAACAGCAATTACTAAATGTGCAGAGACGTGGCAAGGCATTTCCTCTTGATGCGACCCGGCCACGAGACTTCTAGTGTAACACTTTACCGAAGTTGCAATCGTTAACTGGACTACAAACAGAATCTATTTCAATGCTTTTAAGTCGGAAGTAGAATAAAAGGGTGCACTTTTTTAAAAGGAATTCAGACAAGAACATTTTGTGTCGGCTTTAGAAGGAAAACGTGGGAGGATTTTTATTTTTTTTATTAAAAATTTGAGTGCGTTTGACTACATCTCACCTGATGGAAAGTGATGATGTAGTCGAGGATAGTACACGCAAACTCGCATAATGCCTATTCACTCTCGCCTTGAAGATCCCCAGATTGTAGGAGTCCGGAAATACAGACGCAGGTAAGGAGTTCCACTCCTTCGCAGTTCACATGATAAATGAGGAAGCATAGCACTTCGTGCGAAGGATTGGAGTGTCAACTACAAAGAGACGAAAAGCCTACCTGCGCCTGGTTGACCGAAGGTGGAATGGAGCTGGGGGAATAAGGTCGTGTAGTTTTTGAGCACAATCTCCGAAATGAAATCTCCTCTGGAGTTGCGGGTGTCAATGGGCGGCGGTAATCGCTTACCATCAGGTGATCCGTCTGCTAATTTACCACCTATCATATTAAAAAAAAAAATGACAAAAATCCGACAAAGAGGCTACTTTGCGGCGATGCTCAAGGCTTTGGAGCTTATTTAAAACAAGTTCATCGTCACCTATAAGTCTCCTGGCGCGTCGGTCGATAGCATCCAAGGCTTCAAGCCGGTAGCGGGCCGAGCCATCCCACAGGTGCGAACAGTACTCCACACATCCTGTGCTTGATATAATGTAAAAAGAAGAAGGAAATCATTTAATGTAACGAGCGTATTTCCTTGTAATACTATTCAACTCAACAATTTGAACGAAAGAAAGATAATTGACCACGCTGAATACGTTAAAAACAACCGACTTCAATCGCAACAACTCCAATTTTGATATATTTTTGTTGATTTTCTCAAAAACCGCTGAATCGATTTCGATAAAATTTATATGGGACCACCTGTGAAATTGTTTGTGATTGATTGTGTTTTAAACAAAAAAAGAATTTTCCAAATCAGTTCAGGCGTCTTCGAGTAATCGGTGAACATACATAAAAAAAAAGATTCCGACGAATTGAGAACCTCCTCCTTTTTTTTGAAGTCGCTTTTTTAGGTTTTTTCGGTAAACATAAAGAAGCAGAAACTTACAAACAGATATGTATAATAAATCAAAAATGATGAAAATATCTGTAACCTGGGGATTCAGACTAATCTCTCCAAGATCTATAAACTATAAGTATTGGTTACATAATTATGTACGTCAACGAAAACAGGTCACATCCAATAACTAAAAATTAATAGTGATACTCGTATAAGAGTTAGACGTGGGAGAGCCATGCTTCGGCACGAATGGGCCGGCTCGACCGGAGTGATACCACGGCCTCACAGAAAACCGGCGTGAAGCAACGTTTGTTGTGTTTCGCCGAGTGAGTGAGGGTACCGGAGGCCCAACCCCCCTCCCCATCCCCATTCCCCCATCCCCCATCCCATTTCAAAGGTCGGCAACGCACTTGTGACTCCTCCGGTGTTGCGGGTGTCTGTGGGCGGCGGTAATCGCTTACCATCAGGTGATCCGTCTGCTCGTTTGCCACCTATCACATAAAAAAAAAAAAGAGTTTTGAGAAATAAAATATATACATACATATCTGTTGAGTGTACAAGTTACGCGTGCTAGGAACTTTGTCCTAGGTAGAAATTAAAAGTATGTGCAAAACATCTACTTAAACAAAAAAACATTTTGATTTTGAATTTTGATTTTAAATATATAGATAAAATAAATAGTTTTACTTGATTTTATCACACGAAATGGTGCTATAAACAAACAGTATAAAATCATACTTTGGTGAATAAATTGATGCAGGTTTATTTTGCAATATTTACTCAAACTTTCAAAGTATTTATAAATAAAGTAGATAGTACTTACCACTTATGTAGGTATGTACCATCATGTTTTTGGTATTGACTTCTAAAAAGTTCTAAATTGTTTTACGCGACTTTCCATTCGACGAGGTGGAAGCTCGATCTCCCGGTCGCGTAGCACGAAAACTACATTAAGGCATTAAATATTCACCTTATCCACAAATAGATGACCCCGCATATACAGTATGATTATAGTCAGTGAATAGTGGCACATTGTAGATACTAAATTTGCTTATGAAGCTGAACAGCTTTCCCCGAGGAATTGAACTATACGGTCAGATAAAAAAACCTTCAAATATAAAGACTTGCACATCAAATTAAATTGCAAACTAAATGGTGAAACAAATATTAATTTAATATTTCCCAATTTAATATACTGGGACAAAATTAGGGCCAATCTTATGTAATTATAATACTTACCTTACATTTATAACGGTATTGTTGAGTGATTGAGTTGTTATTAAGCCACTCGCTTTTATTATTATAATACCAAATATTGTAAAATATATTCACACTTCACAATCCATACATAAACACAATCTGTAGGAAAAGTAATTAATGTCATTCTTACGTCACACTTTAAACACACACGCACATAGACATAAATAATATAATAATAATAATAATATCCGGGATAAATCACACACGGTCATCTGGCCCCAAACTAGGATTCCTTGTATCTTGCGAACCAGAGACTGATATACACACATATATTCATCACAGAAAAGTTTGCCCTGTGTGGGGATCGAACCCACGACTCTCGGATTCTGATCCGATTCTGACCTCTGGGTCAGGATCGCTAACCACTTAGCCACCGAGTCAGTCAATCATCCTATTACTGCGTCCCCCTAGGACTGCGGTTTATAACAAAATTGACCAAACAGCTAAACAATTTGTATGAACAGCCCAAAACTTTGCGTTTTAAGCGATGCCACAGAACAAAAAATATTCAGTGTGATGAGTAGAACCCCCGGTAATGGGTCCTATGCCTATTTTGGTACATCCTGTATATAAAATCCACTCGGAATACCTCAGTGACAGTCCACCGTTGTAGTAGTTATCTATCTATAGAATTAATAAATGTCGAGTAGGCAGTCTCGGACGAGTTACAAGTCAATTGAATAACTACAAGTTAAAGTAACTCCATAATTACTTACTCGGTTGCCGTAAACTTTAATTAGATTTCAAAGACAGTTACATGTCTGTCTGTCAGTGTCAATATTCTGATGCAGACAAAAACAAGTTTTAAAAATATATAAGTGAATAAAATATACAGGATGGCTGGACATACTTGCAAACTTAACTGAAAATTCTACTCATAACATATAACTAAACAACTTTGTTCGACAACTTTGCAAAAATAATAATTATTAAATATTAAATAATTTCATAAAAATCAACAAGATTCTGAGCCAAGTTTTTATCTGGGGGCGCGGGAGTGCCCCCCGCCAAGATAGTATGCACGCGACTGCAACATCCTTTTCTCGATAAAAAGTACAAATATGTTTTCGCTATTTCACTTAAATTGTAAAACAACATTTGTTCAATTTCATGAGAAGAATAACATAATTTATGACAGTAAAAAACGTAAACATTTTTTATAACCAATACGGTACCCAGTTAGTTAAATTAACTGAACGTACCGGTCATATGAGTAAAACCAGTATCCTCCAGTAAACTGATTAGACGCTACCTCTTAGATAACCGTCTCAGCTTTCAGCTCTTGCTTACTGCCTGAACCTACTGACCTAACTTAGTAATTGCATTTAGTACTGAGAAACCGATAATAGTAGATTTAGTCTCTAGATAGATTACTCTTAGTTTTCCTAGGTATAAGGAACGTCTTATTATTTCACTTTGCCATTTCTTTACTGCGCTTTTTCGTAACATGTTCGATATAGTAGTAACAATCTGATCGAAGAACTAAAGAATAAAGTTCTCTGGCCCATTGGCTAGGGGTTGCCCATATATTGTGGGCTAGATCATCAGCCTACATACGTCTTTTAGCTCACGTTTTTGCTTTAACTTTATTTATTACTATAATATTTTTTCAATAGTCTTTAACAGTCCCAGTGCTGGGAGAAGACCTCCCATATCCGTCCCCATTGATCCCTTTGCCCAGCCAGCCCTTGCCTTCCCTTACGGAACCGGTCCAGTTTAACCTTCTCGGTCTGCCGCGGCCCCGACAACCTTCTGGCATCTATTCTGTAGCTATCCCAAAACCCCCTAAGCCGATTTTTTTTTTAAATTACATATAAAGAATTATGGCGAGATGCCATGTACTTTGGGACTCAGTCTTTTCATCAACGTGCTTTAATGATACATGGTATTTCTGGAACATTGATAACAAAAAAAAAATTGTGTGTTTATTGCACAAGTTGGGAGAACTTTTAAATAGCGATGTTTGAACCTGACCATTTAATATTTTTAGGTTATACCTGGGAGGCTGAGCTTAACCTATTAACATCTACACTACTCTTTGACAAATAGTGCCCCCACCGTCAACGTTGGCTCCAGCCAACAAAAATGTATGAAAATCTCAAATCTTAACCATGGCTGACTGTATCATTATTAGCTTATTATTATACTTTAAAAATCCCCCAAAACAATGACAGCTTCTTAAGTCAGGCAACACTGATTCCTGAGCCGCGTTCCGAGAGTGTACTCTGACAGCAACCGTTTTGTATCTTCTCTTTCACACTTACGCGATTTATATTATGCTATCCTGTTGTCAGAGTGAACGGTGGCTGTCATAGTCTGTTGTCTGTTGTACCGTTGCGTTTTTTTGGTACATTGCTGCGTTTTTGTTTGAATTAGTGTGGAATCAAGCCTTTTTTAAACTATTGATTCCCTACTTCTGCTGGGGTATTTTTATTTAATTTACATACTCATATATTTAAATAAATTATGGAAATAATTTCGTAACTGAATGGGTCGTCTTTGTTTTTTTTTTTTGGTGAGTCCCAGTTCGCCATACTTCTTTACTTTCAACCAGAATAGGTAAGTACCAGCATTTTATGACAGACATTTCTGAAACGTAGTTTATAAACTTTACTTTAATTCTTTCAACCAGAATAGGTAAGTACCAGCATTTTATGACAGACATTTCTGAAACGAAGTTTATAAACTTTAATAACTATCTTGTGAAAAGAAATGTTTCTTATTCATATAAATTTTGTACCTGTCTAATAACAAAAAGTTTTAGTGTAAGTAAAAACTATTTTAATTAAGTAGTTAATTTTAAGTAGTTTAGTTAGATTCTCGAGGTAGGTATTACCATTATTATGTTTATTAATAAAATAACAAAATCATAGTTATTCTCGTATGTACCTCGCAACTTTAGCTACAGATAGAACGAACAACATTTTACATGGTTGTACTTATTTCACACTTAATTTGATGTGCTTTAAATTATTTTGGTAGATTTCGGTTTTGAAAATCATTTGGACTTCGTGTTAACAGGAAACCATATTTTCAGAATATATTCCTGACATCCTTCTGTAAATTCAATTATTCGTGATTTTCTCACATCATTTGCTATTTATGAAAGCATTTTTTTAAATCGCAATAAACTCCATAAAAACGTTGCCTAATCAGATCGAATCGATTTGTTTTCGTATCCCAAATTCACAGGCATACCTAACCGAAAACGTAACAACCGTTAACCAATCAAGCTTTGCGCTGAATGTGAAAAAGCAAACATGTGGAATCATGGTGGTTATTACAGGGTGACGAGGCACCATTCGGGCCCCACAAACACTACAGGGTACCATGGGCGCGGCAGGTAATTTTCCCCATCAATGGGCAGTGTAAATGAAGGTTAAATTCCATGGAGGCAGCGTTCCCGACGTGACTGTATTAGAAATGATGTTTATTTAACGAATACGGGAAACAAATAAAGAATAAATTTGTGAAATTAATTTTTATTTGTTACAACCATAGAAATCAACATTTAAAATTCATAATCCTCAATTTTTATGTGTGTATTTTCTACAATATTTACGTGTGAATAACACTACTCACTTTTTTAAAATAATTTTCCACTTCTCGAGATAATGTTGTTTTTCCCGTTAAGGTTTTTAGGCATGTATGTAAGAATTAATGCCAACTAAGTAACAGCTAGGTGTCTTATTTTTGAGTATTTTACAAAATTCACACATAAAATTATGGGGCTGAGATTTTGAAACGTCAATTACTACTGTTCCATGTATGTAAGTATACTGTTTTTTATTGTGCAATAAAATGATGATAAAGAGATATTGTTGATTAATTAATAAAAAGTGTAGGTATGCATTTATTTATTCATTATTATTTTCTTTGTTTCAGGTTAGAGGACTATCTAGTGTATATAACTAGGTTTTACTTTAATAATAAATATTCTTTATTGCACACCAGACAAACAGAAAAAACATATAAACAATGCAAAGATGGCGTTATCGCTTTGAGCAATTTCTTCCAGGTAAAAGCTAGTAACTATATAGATTGCTATATATTGGAGACTACTCCGCTACGGTAACGATCCCCCTGGCTCTGCTTTTTACACGCAGTGACATTCAATGTGTCTAAATCATCTTAAATATTCCTTTACACCTACGAAACTCTACTATGAAAATAAAATAAGACTCTCTAGAGACCCGCAACTCTTCCCACTCTACTTCTAGCATTATACCTAACGGCACTAGGAATCCATATATTCCACTATCTCGAATAAAATTCCGAACTGTAATTTTGTCTACAGGGTGTATGTTTAAAAACCCGTCTGCCCCATAAATTATATTTACGTGCAACGGCCGACCCGGCGCCGATGCCGCCGGTGCTATAAACGTCATCGGGAGGTAACGGCGCCGCCGGGAACATACTGTATCAGCTGTCAATTCGCAACCGTACAAGCCACAAGAAATTAGCGAACTTTATTTTGACCAAAATTCAATTCAAAGTTAGTGTATCAAAAGATGATGCTAAAGTCTATTATATTAATAAGTCTATAACGCTGTTTGTCTGACAGTGTATTAAAGAGCTGTACCCTGTTAACTGTTATAGATAGTTACAAAATTATTAGTGGAGCGTCTGCGACATTTCAATTTTCAATTTTCAATTCAAATGTTTACAACCCATTTTCATGCTTAAAAATATTTATATATTATCTTAATACTCCTCTAAGTATACCTTCTAAGGACAAAGGGTTTAAATTCATAAACTATAGTATCATCATCATTGACCTGTAACGTCTATGGCAGACAAGCATGCAAGCAAGCAGTTGATCTGTGGTTCTCATATCAATCAAACCTAACGCTGCGACACACAGTCTCCGAACCTAAATGATCCATGTCGGGGTGCTCCGAATTCCCGAGCGATACCTATTCTAGATATAACTTATAGCCTCTATCATGACAAATAAAAATACAGATCTCAAAAAAAACATGTAACTCAAAAAAAATCTAAAATGATTACTGAAAAAAAATGACATAACAATATAGAAATCTGATACTCTATGTCTATGTAGTCCAATTAGTTTTCTACGAACTATTTGGAACAGTTCAATTTGTTGATTATTTCATAATAATATGAATAATTTGCATTCGCAAATCGTTCGTAGTTTGGACCACGCGCCGAATGGACACTACCAAAATTCAGTTTATTAAAATTTTAGCGGAAATTCGCCGTAGCTGATGGCTATCCGAATTTCAGAATTTATCACGATTTCAGTTGAAATTTATTTTTATTTTAGGCTTTTTTAAAACAATGGAAGCAGGTCGTGACGTGGATGTCAGTCACTATTGTGTTTGGAGATAAAACGATGGAAAATAATATATATTTCAGGTGGAAATACATAAAAGAGACGAAGTGAATATCGTAAATTGGACACCTTCAGTTTTTTAAAGCTAAGCTTTTAAAGGTTGTTTGGGCTGAGAAGTCGTGAAACTTTTATTTCAAACAAAAAATAAATAAAGGTTGACATTCTTTTGAGTACCATAAAATACTCTTTGCACCTGACTGCCGAATGGAGGGTGAAGTTTGCGTGTGAAAAAATATTTACCTTATTATGTAGATTTCATTTGTACAGTCTCGTGCAACTACAAGTATACAGCCAAATAGTGCAAGTGTACCCTGTATATTTTTAGGTACACGAAATTGTACCCCACCTGTGCCTTAATCAGCTAGATGGATTTGGAACTGCGAGATGTCAGTAGCTTTGTCTGGATCTACAAATTGATATACAATACATTTTATACAAATTATACGCCATAGGGCCGGGTCCTAATAAAACTTGCTGCTTGTACACTGTACATCCTCAATGACAGTCATAAACAATAGCAACGGAGGCAGACCCTTCTTCAGTTTCTTTAGTTTACAAATAATAAAAAAGAAAAAAATGTTATGTATTACACATTTGCTAGAGAACTCATTATTTCCACTATTATACTTCCTAATAAGGCTCTATTCTTCCCACAGATAACAATTTCCTTCATCTACCCCCCACGCTGGACAAAAGGCGTAAATACAGGGTGTTCCTACCCCATGCTCTGGGGACCGCCGCGCCGCCACCGAACTCGGCACGCCCGTTATTTGCACCGTTGATTAAAAACTGATACACACTGTATATACAGGCCGTCACAAAAATAATAAGAGATAATGATATAATTTATTTATTAAAAAAAAAGTTATGATGAGGCCAATAGATTTCTATGAAACTTAGGTACCTTGCGAAGCACGGAAGCGGTCGAGATAAATACCACTAACAGTCAATCCCACCTAGGTAATGACTATTGTTAGCTATATTTTGTTGGATTGTAAATAATCACTATAATTATTGCTTTATATTATCAAAACATAATATATTTACAGCTAAAAACAACGTAAAGAGTAAATCAAGTAATGTAAAACTTGAAGATCGACTGACGCACAGAGGGCGCAACAGATCAAAGTAGAGGGGAGAGCATTGCACGAGGGAAATGGTGGCGAGTGCGCGTCAGTCTATCTTTGAACTTCGAGTGGGACAGTTAATTGACAATAGCGCTGTGCAGTATTCAATATGAAGTTAGAAATACAGGGTGTTAAAAAAAGTGTGTTTGAAATTTTAAGGGGTTACTCAGAATCAAGTATAGAATCCAGGAAAAATATTGAAAAAATTCGCTCTTAAATTTTTTTTTGCAGTTTTTCATACAAATTCTCGATTCACTATTTAGATTTAGTATGAGAATCTGAAAAAATTAATTGAAGAGCGGATTTTTTCAATATTTTTCCTGGGTTCTGTACTTGATTCTGAGTAACCCCTTAAAATTTCAAACGCACTTTTTTTAACACCTGTATAATAATTGATTGACAAATGAGTGTATTTCTTGTGTCAAACGAAGATTAAATCTATTTAAAAGTTATACTCCGCGTGTTTTACTTCAATATGTTGGTAGGAAGTTAACCTGCATGATCGTCGTGACGTTTGTTACAGCAGAAGTGGGAAGTAAAACTCGTGGATAATAATCGCAGTTTAGTCGGGCAGAGTGACGACTAAGCAACAGTTCGATAAGAAATGTATTCTTACAATGACTATTTCCAGCTTTTATACAAATGAGTCTTTCAAAGTTATCAATGGCTAGCGACAGCCGCGCCATCTGTCACGTTAACTAAATTAATTAAATAATGCAAGTAATAATAATAATATAATATAATTTTATTTCAAACAAAAACCCCGTGTACAAAAAATAATAATAATATAAAAAGTTACAATATAATACAAAATTATTAAAATTACAGTAAACATTCTAATAGTTCAAGTAAAATTATTCATTTTTGATTCCCACTCTGATGCACAGAGAGCCATTGTTTGCCATTTTGCTATACAGATCTTTACTGATCACCTGCAAAATTGTGTTTCCAGTGCTGCCCAATCTACTCCAGAAGGAGGCGATTCGCGACCTCAGAACGGCAACGGTAATAATTACATTAATATTTTAATTTATATATATAAATTAATTAACGGTAATAATTACATTCTACTTGAATTACACATTAAAAATAAGGATAAACATTTTAGTACTTATTATTTAGATTAAAACAATTACATAACTTTTATTAATTTGTTAAATTAAAATCACTATCACAAAGGTGCAAGATGGCGCTAGTAGTATGTAAATCTAATATTGTTAATTTTTTTTTTAAATGGTCATTAATCTATTCAAATGATATGTAGGTAATTAGTTATTTAATTTATAATTTGCATTACTACAATATTATTGTTTTATATACGATTATGTGCGGTTGTTAGTGTTAGCGCTCAAAGATGATGCTAACACTGTATCCGTGCTGAACCACGACCGCTTGATATTTATGTGTCGCAAATTTTTCACATGCTGTATAAAGTTTTTGTTTGTGACTTTAATTTTACACCAACAGAGTCGTTGTTTGTACCCACGCCATGTTTGTTTTAAATGTGTTTGGAAATTTTGAGTGAATTACTATATGCATTTTCATTGTTTTGTTCGAATTAAATTGCGAGATTAATAAATAATTAATGGCTTCTACTCATGAAACTGAACAACTTTCCTCAAAAACACCTATATTCAATATTCAAAAATTAAAGGCTTTAGATTTTTTTGTGAATTGAGAATACCTAGGTTTTTTGATGAAAGTTATTCAGTTTCTTGAATAGAGGCTACGGTAAATTTTTTCAGGTATTTCAGAATGACCCTACATAATATTATTTCTATTTAATTTGTTTTATGATATAAAAAGTATTATTACAAAAACTGTATTGTATTAAAAACTTTTTTTTGAAAAAATTGTAGGCGGTTGTAGTGCTACGACAAGGCGTAGCACTTAACGTAGTAAAGCGACGTATGCGCAGCTACACGATAACATTCCTTTGCCAGCTAGCTTACCTTAGCCAGTTGATTATAATTATCTGTCTTGCCAGCTTCCTCAGTTAGTTTTTGTATCAGGAAATACATACTACAAGTAGGAAAAAAAGCAAGACATTTATTTGACAAGTTGGGAAACAAGTTAATACTAAATTTTTTGCATTCCATGAATTTTGACAGAGGTGTTTAAAAAAAGCACATCTTTTACTCAGTTTAGGAACAAAAATAGTCTAATTTTAAACTTTACATTGGCCTACACATAGTGTGAAATGGTAAACATGAACATCATAAGTCGGAATACCTTCACTATTGAAGAATAGTCACAGCATAATGTCATACAATGTTTAATAATATTGTATGACATTATGCATGAATAGCCACAGTTATATTACAATGAATAGTCACACAATATTGTATGAATAGTCACAGCATAATGTCATACAATATTGTTAAATATTGTATGACAAATTATGCATGAATGGTCACAGTTATATTACAATGAATAGTCACACAATATTGTATGAATAGTCACAGCATAATGTCATACAATATTGTTAAATATTGTATGACAAATTATGCATGAATGGTCACAGTTATATTACAATGAATAGTCACACAATATTGTATGACTACAATAAGAAAACAATACAATATTGTGTGACTATTCATTGTGATATAACTGTGACTATTCATGCATAATGTCATACAATATTATTAAATATTGTATGACATTATGCTGTGACTATTCATGTAACCCATGTCGCCCCCACTGCAGGGGCACGGGTCTCTTCCCAAACTTTGGGAAGGTTAGGCCATACCCCTCACACGGGGGCCATACAGTATTGCCCCTCTCCTAATGCCATTCCATTCCCCTCCCCCTGAGGGTAAAATTCGATGACTGTTTCTTAGCGCGAGCTACGTAACACACAAATTTACGCATGTAGCCGCCTCCTAGGCGCTGTGGCTTGTCCGCTCGCTTCACATCAGGAGGTCGCGGGGTCGATTCCCGGCGGGGTCCAAATGTATGACTTGGTTTAGTTGGTGGTAGGGCATTTTCTGAGTCCGCCTGGCTAGCTACCACCATCTTATCTGAGTCTTGCCGCCAAACATCAATGTTAACAGTATTGATGTGTTCCGGCATGAAGATAAGATAGCCAGTTCCCCATTGCGTTGGGGAATCTTGGTAAGCCCACTTCAATTTCTGCATCAGCATCACTTACCATCAGGTGAGATGATGCCAAGGGCTTACTAATTGAGGGTAAAAAAAAAACATGTAAAATCGAATATTTTCATAGTGTATTAGGTTATTGTTACACCAAATTATGTCGGAGTATCTGGGGCATATGATTCAAGCATCTATCCCCCACAGACTTCCACTTATCACCACTCTAAGCGACGTGTAAAATGGAATAGAAATAGATTATTTTCGATGCAGGCCAGATATTAAAATAAAATGACGATTTAGTAGCAAGCATGCTATTTTAGTTTTTGTAGAACTAACTAATGAATAAGCTGAGAGCGCTTTCGAACAATTCAACAAAGGCTTTCAAAATTTAATTAATATGAAAGTTCTGGCATATTTGATTGCCAGATTTTATTAATATTTAAAGGCATGACTGCGGAAACTTTAAAAGAATTTCCATAAACCGGAATCGAATAATTGCGAATGTCTCGAGAAAAGTTCTTGCTGATTTGATTGAAGCTTAAAAACAAGAAGACAGATTTAACCCTTTGTAAATTCTAATTTATCAGCTAGTTAGTAG
The DNA here is from genome assembly GCA_958295455.1 of Coleophora deauratella. NCBI lineage: Eukaryota > Metazoa > Arthropoda > Insecta > Lepidoptera > Coleophoridae > Coleophora > Coleophora deauratella. The sequence goes on along the minus strand of OY282394.1, from coordinate 18,462,973 downwards.
CTTTCTGCACAGATTCCGTTATCCTACATGAATCACCAACGACCGCGGAAGTGGGGGGCAGAGGGGGCCAAATGCCCCCCCTAAAATGAACCAGGGGGGCCGCGCCCCCTTCGAATTTATACTACCTGATAAAGGTTTCTCTGTGCTATCTTTAACAGAGCTTTTTTTTCTTAAATAAGAAAGCGCTTCTTCTTCGAGACTAGATGCTTGCATGTGTGAGTGAGGGAGGAAGGAAAGAAAGAAAGATAGACTTTCTTCTTCGACTGAAGTTCTCTCGCTCTCGAGTCGGCGTGTCGACTCGGCAAGCTCCGCCACCGCTTCGGCATTGCGTGTAGCATTGTTTCAAAAAGGTTGCCCCCCCGTGATGGAGGACTATTTTTGCGTCACTTTGATTTAAACAAAAATGCAACCCCCCCGTGATGGAGAACTATGTTCGCGCCACTTTGTTTAAAAAAAAATACCCCCGCCCGTGTTGGACTACTTCCACGGTCCCTGTGAATCACTTCGGGAATCGGAATAAATTATAGCCTATGTCCTTATCCACTTTACAGGCTAGGTTTTTGTGAAATTTTAACAAGAATAGCTGAGACATCAAGTTATTTTGAATGCTCAGCTGAATCTTATAATGACAGGTGCTATTAAATTTTGCTGACGATTCTAAAATGGATTGTTACGTTACGTTAACAACTCATATCGTCCCCACTGGAGGGGCATGGGTCTCTTCCCATACATCGGTAAGGTTCGGCGATACTCCACACAAGGGGCCCAAATCTGGATTGGTGGAGGTTGTGGGGCTAGTGGCCAGTCCCAGTGTCAGAAGTTTTTCAAGCCGCCTATAAGGCCACCGAGACGGTTTAATGACTGCTATCTGGCGAAAGCAGCTGGCACTAATGGCTTTACGTGCCTTGCAAAGCACGGAAATGGTCGAGATAAATATCTCTAACAGTCAAACCTATCCAGGTTACGACAGTTTCTGTAGTCAGTTAACCTGCGTGATTGACGCGACCATGCAAGCCGCACTGAGCCACAATCGCTTCGCTTCGAAAATTGATTGTAATGGATGACAAAGGGGTATAAAACTCTAGAATTAATTTGTTGTTCTCGTTAAAAAAATATTATTAAACTAGATTACTAAAATGACTTAGATAAGAAAGATAAGATAAATACTCTTTATTACACACAAAATAGACGGGTTAGATTACTACAGGTGTAACAAAAGGTATAGGTATCATTCATTCATCATCAGCCGAAAGACGTCCACTGCTGGACAAAGGCCTCCCCCAAGGATTTCCACACCGAGCCGTCCTGCGCTGACCGCATCCAGCGGCTTTCCGCAACCTCTACCAGGTCATCGGTCCACCGAGTGGGAGGCCTGCCTACACTGTCTCTTCTGGTGCGCGGTCGGCACTCGCAAATTTTAATGCCCCAATGACCATCTGTACTACTAACTGCCACTTCAGTGTAGCGATTCTGTGAGCTATGTCAGTAACTTTGCTTCTCCTACGTATCTACTAATCATAGTGAAAAACTATTGTTCTACGGACTCTCCATACAAAATAAACTTTTTGCGAACTCATACTTACAACAACAGTTGTCTAGTAAGATGAAAAAAAAGCCGTACTGAACGGCTCCTTCACCTATTTTGTTACAACCTTCATAAATACCCTATTAAAGCTCATTAGCATCATTTGGTTATGAAATCCTAAAAAAAAGAAACAGTTTAATGTCCTTAGACCCTTAGCAGCAGGCAGTTACGAACAGAAGCACATCTTAACGATGTTCCTCAGCATATAACAAGGCGCCGTAATTGTGCGACGACGATTCCTGCCGTAGACACGAATTTGCATGTCTGATGAACGAAGTGTTTTTCACGCCTTCCCGCTGTTTTAAGAAGTGTATTCATTTAATGATTGTATTGAATTGAAGAAAAAATATTTAGATGTTCACCCAGGTACTTTAAGAATGTATTCCTTTTGTGGATTGCAATATGTACTATTTCCAACAGACAGAGCGCAGTAATGGAAATAAGTGATGGCGTCATTTTGCCGATAAGAAAAATTGTTGAATTGCTATCAACACTGTCATTTTTTAAACTGAAATTCAAACTCAAAATGTTTTTAAGTAGATGTTTTACACAGTCCTTTGAACCGTTATTTTGTAACCCCTACCACGTGTAACTGTCACTCAAGTTTTCGAAAGTATTAGCGAAGAACTTATCGAGCATTTTCAAGAAGAACATTTCATGTACCATATTACACAAATTGTATTTTAAGTAACCAACCAGATTAGATAGTCTGAGACTTAAAAACTCATGCCCAAGTAAAGTTTTTGAATAATTTGTAGTTTGTAGTTGTATTATTACGTATGATTGGCCAACTTTAATACTGTATCTACATATGTACATATTTCGAACATGTGTGCAATAGCTCTAAGATCGCAACAGTAGGCACCCTCTGAGTCCAGAACAGTTCCAAAGCCGCGCTTATGTACAAAACATTCTACCCTCAATTAGTGATTCAAATTAACGCAAAACACTTTTTGATTTACAGCTCCGACGACTTGTCTTTGGGGAAAGCGGTTCTTGTCACGGTTGTGTTTCTGAGGCCACGTGATATATTGGAGGGCGAAAATTTTTTGTTGAGACCTTTCTGTTTATAAAATACACTGGTGGACTAAAAAATCGACTTAAGATTTGTTGCTCGACTTTTGAAAAAATAACTCAGTCTACATAATTGACCACGCTGAATACGTTAAAACAACCGACTTCAATCGCAACAACTCCAATTTTGCTATGTTTTTGTTGATTTTCTCAAAAACCGCTGAATCGATTTCGATAAAATTAATATGGGACCACCTGTAAAGTATACCCTTCCAAACAAAAAAAGAATTTTCGAAATCGGTTCAGGCGTCTTCGAGTAATCGGTGAACATACATAAAAAAAAATAAAAAAAAAGATTCCGACGAATTGAGAACCTCCTCCTTTTTTTGAAGTCGGTTGATGAAAACTGTTAAACACTAAAAGCAAAAAACTAGAAAACCATCAAACTAAAATCATAAACGATAAACACACAGTTTTTGAACTTTTGGTTTAGTTTTATTTTGCTAGATTGAGTTAATATTCCAAAAGTCGTGAATGAAACTTTGAGTCGATTTTTTTGTCCATGAGTATAGATATACTTATGTACATTCAGTTTAACATATTTAAATACTTAATAACCAAAACACAAAAAAAACGCGGATCAAGACGTAACATTTGCGAGGTGATTTTTAAAATATATCAAGTCGTTTTGGCTACACCATAATTTTTAAATGGCTGAACCGATTTAAGTTTTGTAGTGTCATTATCATCCTTGTAACAGCCCAAGTAATATAAGCTAGGTTGATTTTAAACTTTTAGTTCTCTTTTGTCACGGCAGTCGTGTTTTTTTCCTTTTTTTTATGGCAACACAGAGAAACTTACAAGACAACAATACCTACCTGGTACGAAACAGTCAAGTCAGCTAAGCTCAACATTCGCACCGCGTCGCGATCATCAGCGACTTGGCGGCACACAGCCTACGTGACTGGAACCCAATCGGAAACACCCCACACAGTACCTAAATAAAATACAGTATAAACTAAAAGAGGTTGCTCTTTGCTCTGACCGAATATCACTCGGATACTCGGTTTGATTTTTGTATCAACATCTCTTCCTCTTTCGTAATGAGCTACCATATCAAACAAGGGATAGATTGCGGGTGTCTAGATTTACATCTACGGACATGTGCAACGCGAATAAAGTTTTTCGATTCTATTCTATAAAAAATAATTTTATAGCGTTCAATTTTGATCAGCTTGATAAATTATTACTTTTTTCCTCAACTGGTAAGCCATAAAGTAATATTTCACCTGATCGTACTATGATGTGATTATGATACCGAGGATTGAAGTGGGCTTTCCAAGATTACTTGACCCAATGGGGAACTTTCTTTCTTATATTCATGCCAGCAATGTTCACAATGTTAATAAAATTGATTTTTATGCGGCAATACTTAGATGAGATGGTGGTAGTCATCAAGCGGGCTCAGAAAATCAACCAAAAAAACCAACCAAGAATCAAACCGACACCGAGTCCCACAAAGTTTGACCCCCCGGAAATCGAACAGGAATGAGGAGGTCACCCTGATGTGAAGCGAGTTGGCCAGCCACTATGCCACGGAAGATGTTAAAAACATACGTACCTACGTGTTACATATTCGTCTCATCTATTGCGATTTAAAGCAGGAAAACTTTTTCTGACTTTTCATTAAATTGATCGGCGAATCAGTAAATTTTGTATGAAGTTTCCGATTTTTTTTGGGGATTCATTTTCTCGAACGGAAATTTCTTGGTATTCCGCGTCTTTTTGCACCCTGTATTGTGACATTTCCTGAATTATTTTTGTTTAGACTAGAGCATTGTTTTTTGCCACAACATCTAAAAGGCCCTACTTGAGTATTCTCTATAAGTACTGACCAGATTGAGGCCACCTTGAGGCAATATAAAAACATTGATTTAAAAAGAAACCCAATCTCTTTCCTACTTTCTCATAAATAATACAAGACTGTACTTTCTTATTTTTCTCGCCTCTTTGGAGTACATCACTCTTTTTCTTTGATCAACTCGCATAGAAGTCAATTATAAATCTATGAATCAAAATCTGATTGATCTACACCTTTTTATTTGACGTCCCAGCTCCAGGGTAGGGTAAAATTCAGGTATACTTATGTATAATAACAATAATATCTGGGACAAATCACACACGGTCATCATATGTATGAATATTTTTTGTTTTGTCTGTAGACATAATCTCATGGTGGATTTTAGTCCGACATAGGTATAATAAGATTTGTCTTTATCGTAACTCGTTAACAACCCATATCGACCCCACTGCAGGGGCACGGGTCTCTTCCCATACCTCGGGAAGTTTAGGTATACTCCACACACAGGAGCCAAGTCCGGATTGGTGGAGGTTGTGGGCTAGTTGTCAACTCCAGTGTCAGAAGTTTTTCAACCCGCCTTTAAGGCCTCCGACATGGCTTCGAGGTATAGGAAGAGACCCGTGCCCCTGCAGTGGGGACGGTATGGGTTATTAACGCTAACTTACTTGGGTAAACGCGTGCAAAATGTAACCCTGTCTTTACTGTCACGCAGTCGGATAAAAGTATAAAAATAAAAAAAGCGGCCAATTGCGAGTCGCACTCGCCCATGACCCTTCATGGGCGAGTGCGACTCGCAATTGGCCGCTTTTTTTATTTTTATACTTTTATCCGACTGCGTGACATTTCCTGAATTATTTTTGTTTAGACTAGAGCATTGTTTTTTGCCACAACATCTAAAAGGCCCTACTTGAGTATTCTCTATAAGTACTGACCAGATTGAGGCCACCTTGAGGCAATATAAAAACATTGATTTAAAAAGAAACCCAATCTCTTTCCTACTTTCTCATAAATAATACAAGACTGTACTTTCTTATTTTTCTCGCCTCTTTGGAGTACATCACTCTTTTTCTTTGATCAACTCGCATAGAAGTCAATTATAAATCTATGAATCAAAATCTGATTGATCTACACCTTTTTATTTGACGTCCCAGCTCCAGGGTAGGGTAAAATTCAGGTATACTTATGTATAATAACAATAATATCTGGGACAAATCACACACGGTCATCATATGTATGAATATTTTTTGTTTTGTCTGTAGACATAATCTCATGGTGGATTTTAGTCCGACATAGGTATAATAAGATTTGTCTTTATCGTAACTCGTTAACAACCCATATCGACCCCACTGCAGGGGCACGGGTCTCTTCCCATACCTCGGGAAGTTTAGGTATACTCCACACACAGGAGCCAAGTCCGGATTGGTGGAGGTTGTGGGCTAGTTGTCAACTCCAGTGTCAGAAGTTTTTCAACCCGCCTTTAAGGCCTCCGACATGGCTTCGAGGTATAGGAAGAGACCCGTGCCCCTGCAGTGGGGACGGTATGGGTTATTAACGCTAACTTACTTGGGTAAACGCGTGCAAAATGTAACCCTGTCTTTACTGTCACGCAGTCGGATAAAAGTATAAAAATAAAAAAAGCGGCCAATTGCGAGTCGCACTCGCCCATGAAGGGTTCCGTAGCAGCAAGTAACATAATATAAAAGTTCTTGTAGTTCGTTGTAACTTGAATGAAAGGTAAATTGCGGTTTACAATTTATGACGTATTAAAAAAACTACTTACTAGATCTCGTTCAAACCAATTTTCGGTGGAAGTTTGCATGGTTAATGTACATCATTTATATTTTTTAGTTTTATCAATCTCTTATTTTAGAAGTTACGGGGAGGGGACACATTTTACCACTTTGGAAGTGTCTCTCGCGCAAACTATCAGTTTAGAAAAAATGATATATTAGAAACCTCAATATCATTTTTGAAGACCTATCCATAGATACCCTACACGTGGGTATGGGTTTGATGAAAAAAAAAATTGGAGTATCAGTTCTAAGTATGGGGATTTTTTTTTCTATTTTTGTGTGAAAATCTTAATGCGGTTTACAGAATACATCTATTTACCAAGTTTCAACAGTATAGTTCTTATAGTTTCGGAAAAAAGTGGCTGTGACATACGGACGGACAGACAGACAGACATGACGAATCCATAAGGGTTACGTTTTTTGCCATTTGGTTACGGAACCCTAAAAAGAGCATAAAGTATATTTAATGAAATTGAAAAGGTAAACAAACTTAGTAGGCAACTGACGTTGGCATGTGTCAGTTCCATAGTAAGTTTGTTTAACTTTTGCTTTTTTGATTGGAACAAGGTATACCTATAGTTAAGAACATTATTACCGAGAAAAACGTTCTGAAACTTAGTTCTTATTCAATTAATCCGCCATTCACTGACTTAAACGAGCGTCTGCGCCATTGCATTCGCTCCTTCATTTCTGAACTGCGATTCTGCCCTCATAAGAAAAAAGGCCGCAAAGTATACGGAAACTTCATATACGACATTCAAGCCTTCAAGAAAAGAGCGTGCTCCCATTTCAAAGGCCGGCAACGCACTGTGACTCCTCTGGTGTTGCGGGTGTCTATGGGCGGCGGTAATCGCTTACCATCAGGTGATCCGTCTGCTCGTTTGCCAGCTATGCCATAAAAAAAACTTTGCGGCCTTCTTTCTAATGAGGGCAGGATCGGCCGTCAAGCGCCGCAACCACTAATGACGGCTAATTAAGAGGCCGCCGGTCGATTGGCAGTTGGCACGCTCCCTAACGACTGGCTCCATAAATACCACCGTTTGGCAGTTGTGAATTGGCCCACTAGTCACCGAGCTATGATAGAGGTGATTAAAGTATTGGTAGATTATACCTCTCTGAGTCTGTAATAGATATGCGACTGTAAGTGATTGTGATCCATTGTTAATTTGTTCATGAAAACGTATCGTATAACTAAATGCGTCATTTCACGAAAAACCGGAAGATCACGACATCAATGTTTGATTACGTTAACTTATGGTCTTTATTATATCAATTTGTCAACAAAAAAAAGGAAAATCCAACGATTGTTTCGTATACAAAGACAGTAGTGCAGTCTACGAAACCAGTGATCCCGAGATGAATTCCTTTGGCCGAAATCTACTATGTACATACTCCTTTATAGTATGATAGAGTTACACGTGTACATAAGGAATAAAAAAATCTCCAATGATTTTTTTTGTGAAAGTTAGAATCAACGCACATTTAAAATTCTGAGACCTTAAATACAGACCCAAAAGTATTGGTAAAGAAGTAAAGCACTGGAGTTGCTGTGATCTCAAAATGCTTCAAAAGAGTATGATTATTTTAAAAAAAAGTATTTAGTTACTTTAGTACTAAAATTAAATTCATTGCATCTCGTTTACTCCTATTCAGACTGACAGAGATACGAGTAGCATGTTTGCCAGCTCTCTTAAACGAAAACATTCCGAGTCAGAATTTTTAGTTCCATATTTTTTAGGCGATAATTTTCCTCGCAAACTATTTCACGTAGAGAGTTGTAGGACTGTAGGAACTTCGCACAGTCACAGTTGCACAAAGCCATGTTCCAGATACAGCTGTTAAATTCTGAAAGTTCCACTTTGAACTGGATTCCGAACTTTGAGCGGAGCAGTTTTCGACCATGTGTTTTTGGAACTGGTGTCCAATAAAAATGGTGTTTCGTCCTTATAATGCTTATGCGTGTCAAGTAAATCGTATTATAAGTAAGATTTAGTAACAAGACAATAAAAAATGTAGGTATTGTAAAAGGTATTTTTGAAGTTAAATTTCTTCTTTTTTGTAGGTTTTTTTGTAGAGGCGAATCTCTTTCGTACCTATACTTTGGAATGATAAATTGAAATTAAGTTGAAACGGCTGAATTCTGATTGATGCTTTTATAAAAAAAATTGAAGTAGAATTTTGCAGAGGGCAAACACGAAACTGCCATTCTTAATTTTATTTATATAACATTCGTTAGGGACACGTCAATAATTTCTCGGATACTAAAATACGGTGTACTAACAGAATACCAAAAACAAAGAAAAAGAACGAAATAAAGAACAGTATCTGTCACTAATGGTCTATTAAAATAAGTCTGTATTCACTTCTTTTACCTAGTATGTCTCAAGTTTTTTTTGCTTCAAACATATATTTTGGTTTCTTTGGCAAACTTGCTCAGTTTCATGAGGTCACCCTGTATAAATTATACTTTAATGCGAGGGGCAGGAAAACCAAATTTTCCCAACTTCCTCGCAGCAACCACAGATTTATTTCTTTTTATCTGTGCTTACTCGGCCGTGAACGAGTGTTGAGTCCTGTAACGGTCGGTTATCGAGCGCCATCTTTGATTTGTTCTCTCTATTGTCTGACTACTCGCACCCGCAGTCCTGTAAAGAAGTATTTCCATTATGATCCTCTAATAATATTTTTCCAATATAAACCGGTTATGAATTATTTTATATAAAATATAGTACCTATATACGATTAGTTTTTTTTATAGTAATAGTCATTAATAATACATCTTGATCTGATGCGGCTTTTAAAAGAGGAAAAGTACAATCAAGTAAAATACATTTGTTTTAATTAATAATCCAGTGGCTAGTGTTCGTGACTTTTGGCCCTTTGATTTTTTATGACTGACTGCACCGGATGTAACTGGAAGTTTAAAATAGACCGGATCGTATTGGAAATACTCCGCAAAACGCGAGTATCGAAGCTGTTGTTATTGTTTTCTTTTACCGCAATAAAAGAGTTGCAGAACAATTTGTGGCGTGTATTAAAGTATTGTAGTGCAAAAAGTTTTTATACCTTTCTTTCGATATTGTTTAAATGAAATGAGATTTAACTCTACGTAAGTACGATTACTACGTAGTTACGTAACAATTTTGTTATGAACAATTCTTACTTTTTTATTTATTTATAACTACTGGTTCAATATGATTTTATAGTACTACTTACTATAAAATCATATTGGACCAGTAGTTATAAATAAATAAAAAATATACGATATAAATATTAGGTATTTTTATATAGTTTTTGTAGTGTTTATGGCTACCTATATCTATGAAATATATAACTGTTAAAGTATCATGACAGGCGGTCAGCTGGACTGAACAGACGTGTCGCTGCACTCGGTACTTGGTGTGGACGTGAGCCAGTATTCCCCAGCTGTATGGTGTGGACCATCAGGCCACTACAGTTTTAAAACAGACATTTTTAACAAGTTTCTGTTTATTCTGACTGACTCGGTGGCTAAGTGGTTAGCGATCCTGACCTCTGATCCAAAAGTCATGGGTTCGATCCCCACACAGGGACAATAGATATCTGTAACCCTATGAAGGTTATTTTATCAGTTCCTTGCCTATCCTCTAGGGCAAAGATGCAATGCATCTGTGCCGGTAATACGGTATTTGACTATTAATCATTTGAGTGACTTTTTATCAACTGCCAAATACGACAGTTTTTTCTGAGATAGTTCGTGTTACTGGCGTGTGACGTCACAATCTTTGACGAACTTATTTTCTGATTGTAATGAATATAAAATTAAAAATGTACAAAAACATCAGTCGAATAATATTTTTCGCTTTTCTAGGACAAATGCTATTTAGTGAATAATATTTTTCAGTTTAATTTTGATAGTGTCAAATATCCTTTTACGCTAGAATCTCGCCCTACACACTCGGAACACACAGAGCGGCTGTATAGAGCGAGCATTGGCACCAAATCGGACCCTGCATAATAAGTTCCTACACTTGTTAAATTAACTACGCAAATCTATCATTTACAGAGACAAAATAAAATAATAATTCAAACAAATAAATGTACTCAAAGCTAATAAAATATTAAAAAGATTGCTTTATAATCTTCAATTTTGTCATCAGAGTTTGAAAATGGAATACTGACATGTTTGAAGAGAATAAATAAACGAGTCGAATTCAAATGAGAGCGCAGAGCAAGAAGTTTTCAACTCAACGAAATTTTCTTAACGCAAATGTGAAATTTTTTAGAGACACAAAATACGATAATAAGTAAGTCAAATTTAAAATGAGCAAGCGTACTAAAAGCCTGTGAAATATTACAAGGATTTATTCATAATCGCCGATTGATCCCAAGTTCGCGATAGAGCCAGAGATGTCGGGGATGAATTTTAAACAGGCCGCCAGTAACTTTGTGAAGCTCGTCTAACAACTGACATCATGACGGATTAGCGCGTGAATTTTATATGAAGGAGAGATCACGAAGAGATTTTTACGATAAGTAAAGATTAAGAATCTTTTTGGAAGCTATAATCACAGGCTTCAGTACATTGTTCTATGACTGTACAATAAAAAGAATGTGTTTTCACATACAAAAGGCAGAGCTACGTAAAGGTACATGGTTTTTGGAGACAACATGGATGTACACAATCAATGCCGATCACTACTATCGACGCAGAACCGTTTGTGGATTGCAAATTATAGTTTAAAAATTCCAAAACAAAATTGTATGCATAATAATATTTTCAATGAATTTATTGTATAACCGGTCGGCATGGAAATTCTTGGGGGAGGCCTTTGTCCAGCAGTGGACGTCTTTTGGCTGATGATGATGACTGTATAGCTTTGTATATATCTATTGGTCTGTAATATTTTACTAAGTTGTTTCAAAAAGAACATTATACAGGGTGTAACAAAATTGGTGTAGGACCCGTTAACTGGGGATTCTACTCATCGTACTGAACAACTTTTGTTCTACGACATTGCTCAAATCGTAAAAAGTTTTTGGACTCTCCATACAAACTGATCATCTGTTTTGCTATTTTTTGCCATTTTTGTATGGAGAGTCCACATTTTTTTTTGCGATTTGAGCAAAGTTAATTGTAGAACAAAAGTTGTTTAGTACGATGAGTAGAATAATAATAATAACAATATCTGGGAGAAATCACACACGGTCATCTGGCCCCAAACTAGGATTCCCTGTATCTTGGGAACCAGAGACTGATATACATACACATATACTTTTAAATACATACATATATACACCCAGACTCAGAGCAAACAATTCTGCTCATCACAGAAAAGTTTGCCCTGTGTGGGGATCGAACCCACGACTCTCGGTTTAGAGGTCAGGATCGCTAACCACTTAGCCACCGAGTCAGTCAATCCCGAGAATCCCCAGTTAACAGGTCCTACACTAATTTTGTTACAGCCTGTATTACAGAAGACGTAGCATAGGCAGGCCTCACACTCGCAGGAAGCCGCTAGATGCGAGCCGCACAGGACCGGTCGGCGTGGAAATCCTTGGGGGAGCCCTTTGTCCAGCAATGGACATCTTTTGGCTGACTGATGATGATGAAACGGTGTATAAATAATAAATTTTGATGTCGAAGCGGTACATGTGTCGGTACATGCTATATTGGTGTCATTGATCCTCAGAATATAAGACGACCCAAGACCCAACCCAACTTCATATAAAAAGTTCCTTTCTCAAAAATACCTATTCAGTTCTATCTGCAATAGATATAATAATTATAAGGGGCAAATAAGTGATATTCGCTTGTTTGTTGGGACAAAAGATAAGAAAAACAAAAGAACATTTACAAATTAAAAAGTGTCGCTTCGTTGGAAGTCCTTTTAAAATTTGGGAGCTTGCATGTTCCGCGAACCGCACACAAACAAAAATTTGTTTTGTAACTAGGATATAGATTAAGCCTTAAGGGTTCTTCTCATCTAAACAAGGTTTAAATATCTTATTTTCTAGAAGACGGGGTGAAGAGTGACGTTTTCAAAGTGCCAAGAAGTCGTTAGTTACACACCTAGAGCTTGATTTTAATCGATAAAACTGGTAAGTGTTGACTCTTATCGATGAAATTGTTTTCCGTTTCCGTTCCGGTTCCGTTTTTTTTTTTTTTTTTTTTTTTTATGTGATGAGGAAGGCAAACGAGCAAGTGGGTCACCTGATGGTAAGTGATCACCACTGCCCATAGACACCTGCAACCCCGGAGGGGATTGCAGATGCGTTGCCAACCTAGAGGGCTAAGATGAAATGCCTCTTGTGCCTGTAATTTCCTCGGCTGTCTTACTCTCCACACCGGAACACAACAGTGCAAGCACTGCTGCTTAGCGGCAGGATTAGCGAGTAAGATAGCGTAAATTAGCGATAAATTAGCGTTTCTGTTACCACTCACAATGTTGATCTACAATTTAGTTTGTAATATTTACGATAAAGTATAAAATATTAATTAAAAAAAAATTGATGTTTAAATGCCGAAACGCTGAAGTGTAAAGTTTAAATTAGAATGTTTTTTTTTTTCATTTATTATTTCAAAGTTCTAACAAATTTGATGTTTTATCCATACTGTGTACTGTGTACATGGTGTATTTTTTTCATAAAATTAAAAACTTTGTTGATTTGTCATACAGTTGTCGATAATAAATAAACCATTATTTAAACTTAGAAAGGTCACATGGCAAATGTCAGCTTAATTTAAATCTATTAAAAATAGGTAACTTTGCGCACTACATCGCTTTTAAGAGTCTCTACAGAAAGTCCCATAGGTACCATACAAACATACAACTCAAAATACTATAAACTTTTCGATTGCTACGTTATTAAAGAACCATCAAAAAGCAACCTTTATTGTTAAATTAAAATCTTGCAGCAAACTTTTTGGGATTTTTCATACAAAACAATCAACTGTTGGGCCAGTTTTTGTATGAGGTGTCCGTTATTTCCAATTTCAGTAATGTCGTAGATCAAAAGCTGTACAGCTTCCTTCTATCTATCTATCTATCAGCCGAAAGATGTCCACTGCTGGACAAAGGCCTCCCTCAAAGATTTCCACACCGACCGGTCCTGTGCGGCTCGCATCCAGCGGCTTCCTGCAACCTTTACCTGGTCGTCGGCTTCCTTACTAGAGTTTATCTTTAAAATTTGGTCCACTATTTCAATTTTACTCATTTTGAAAAAAAATCTTCTTACTTGAGGCACCGTTTCGCTAAGCGCTTACCATCACCGCGGTACCCTAGAAAATCCAGAGAACGTTCTCTAATTAAGGTTGGCATTTTACCCCCACTGCAGTTACTGCACCTGTGCCTCGCCCCGGCTTCGCCTCACTGAATTAAAAACGGACTAATTCCCTTCCTCGAACTACATACTGCAAAACGTGAACATTTTCACTGCGGTTTATAGAGGGTGAATTTTTTATAACGTTTGATTTAACGGTGAAGGTAAACGTTGCGAGGAAACTTACGTATATTACTAAAGAAGAAGGGTGTTTGGTCGTTCCGTTCACTGCGGCTTCTTCTCAGGAAACTGAACAACTTTCTGCAGGGAACTATACAATCAGAGCAAAAATTTTCTGACTCTACATACAGTTGGTAGCTCCTAAAACGAAACTCCTGAAACCATTACAATCGGAGCAAAAACTTTTTTTTAACTACCCACTCGGTTACACTGATAAGTGTTAATGTGAGTCTCCATATAAAGTTGGAATTTATCAATATGGTCAGATAAATGAGAAGCCGAACACATTTTGCTAATTCTATTGTATGGGTTCCTTGAGAATAGCTTATTATTTTCGAGTTAAAAAAAAAATCACAATGCTTGCCTGGAATAAATTCCTTCCGTTTACTTTTGTGATTTTTTTCCTATAATATGTATGTGTTAATACAAAACAATATGTTGATTTGAATACAACTTCAGCATGTATATAAGAGAAGATAATTGGGGTGTGTGACTTTTAGCACTTCCGTTATTTGTGTAACATCCTGTATAGTCGCACTAATTAGTGGATAATCCACTGGTAGGTAATAGGTAATAATAATATCTGGGACAAATCACACACGGTCATCTGGCCCCAAACTAGGATTCCCTGTATCTTGGGAACCAGAGACTGATATATATACACATATACTTTTTTAAATACATACATATATAGATATAATACACCCAGACTCGGAGCAAACAATTCTGCTCATCACAGAAAAGTTTGCCCTGTGTGGGGATCGAACCTACGACTCTCGGATCAGAGGTCAGGATCGCTAACCCCTTAGCCACCGAGTCAGTCTAGGTAGAGTTTCACGTAAACCCGTTTTCTTTGAAATTAATATAATTAAAGTATAAATGCAGTGTGTAAAAATAGATTTTTTGATTCATTTGCATACACCTGCTTGCCTTAAGCAATTTTATTTATTCATAATAGCATTAAACAAAAAAAAATGTTATCATAGTGCATGACTGTCAATGAAGGTGCACAGAACGCGAGCCGCAAGCGGCTTTAGTCTAACGATATGAGTTTTTCGGTATAAAACTAACCAATGTTGTTACCCGCTCTCCATTTAAGCTCTTTCCCAAATTTAATTGAAATCGGATGAGTTTTTATAGCAACCGATATTGTTGCGTTGTCAAGTTACGTAATACTTCACAAAATATTTACTTTTTATCGAGATTACAGAAAATGTCATTTGAAAATCTAAGCAAATGACATTTTCTGCAATTCTTTTTCCGATACGACATTCAAACCTTCAAGAAAAGAGCTTGCTCCCATATCGAAGGCCGGCAACGCACTTGTGACTCCTCTGGTGTTGCGGGTATCTATGGGCGGCGGTAATCGCTTACCATCAGGTATTTCGTCTGCTCGTTTGCCACCTCTGAAATAAAAAAAAACTAAAAAATATATTTTGTGAAGTATACAATAATTGCATACGTCATCGTTCATCAAACACTGTCTTTCATGTAACGACATGAAAGATGCCTACAAACAAACTTTCGCATTTATGATGTATTTTTAGTAAAGATATTTTTTTATGAATTTATAAACACTTTCGTAACCATTGCATAATAAAAACAAAAAAATACGATTGTACGCCGTATACAAATGCATCAAATAAACTACCGTTCTGCAAACAATGACAAACAGAGAGAGCGGCATGCAATCAGCTCCAGAATCCTCTTTAGCCAATCAGTGGATAACTAGCATAAGTATTTAAAATTGGAACTCTCAAAGG
Organism: Coleophora deauratella; assembly: GCA_958295455.1. NCBI lineage: Eukaryota > Metazoa > Arthropoda > Insecta > Lepidoptera > Coleophoridae > Coleophora > Coleophora deauratella. The sequence goes on along the minus strand of OY282394.1, from coordinate 18,447,475 downwards.
GTTTAAATCCGATTTGGCTGGCATTCGGCCCGAATCGGTAATTTACAAATAACCGTCGACGGAAAGAAACGAAGTGGAGCGAAGTTTTTGGAAAACATTTCCTCTAGTCTTCAAATAAATTTAGGTACGTTAGTCGTTTTTACATTTGGAACTGGCACCTTTTTTAATTTATTTGGTATCGGGATGGGTCAGTTTGGAACTTAAGAAACTATAACCGACAGCATAAGTTAGTAATAGGGTTTCGTTACGATCCTTTTGGTAGGGAATTGATTAATGCAGGTCGTACACGTGACGAAAACATACACTCCACATATCACAGGCCTGAAAATTCTAAATGACTCGATGGCTCAGTGTTTAGTGTTCCTGACTACTGATCTGAGAGTCGTGGGTTCGATCCCCACCCAGGGCAAACATTTCTGTGATCAGCAGATTTGTTTGCTCTAACCATAAGTCTAGATGTATTATATCTATTTATAAAAATATGTTGTATTTAAAAAGTATACTACCCTCATAAGCAATTATTATTATTTTATTTGTTAGATATTCCTAATTCCTTTTCTAGGTTGATAGTAAACGTGATACAGTAATGCCTTTTATTTGGAGAATCCAATAATTTTTTTGTTGGCTATGAGTCTATAGGAGAAAATTTTCCAGTATTTATTTTATACAAAAATTGGTACACCCTTGGCATCATCTCATATCATCAGTGTAATGAAGAGAAGCTCCAGTTTATTTTGTCACACTCTGTATACGCAAAAAAACACGAGCCATTTTGCATTTCCCTTAGTTTTCTTTGCAAACATATAAAAATATACAGCAAAGAACTATACAATACCCTGGAGGAATTGAATAAGGAAACAGAAAGGGTATAGAAAATAGCAAAAAACGAATATCGTGTATCGACGGACTACACCAAAAGCCGGGCGATATACCCCACACTCTCAGTTTATGAAATACGCACCAGTGGTTTTAAAACTTTAGCGTAGCGTACATGAATTTAGTAAAAATAGCTCAAAATTTAGGACGAAGTGTTAACAACCCATTACGTCCCCACTGCAGGGGCACGGGTCTCTTCCCATAACTCGGGAAGGTTAGGCCATACTCCACACACGGCGGCTAAGTCCGGATTGGTGGAGGTTGTGAGGCTAGTGGCCAACCCCAGTGTCAGAAGTTTTCAAGCCGCCTATAAGGCCTCTGACATGGCTTAACGACTGCCATCTAGCGATAGCAGCCGGCACCAACAATTCAATTCAATTTCGCAAGGCACGATACGGACAAAGTGCTTGTAGAATATTAGTGTGCAAGCATCGACTGGGTTAAACTTCAAAACCTGTGGCCATGCAGCAGCGTGCTATGTTCCGGTGAAGCACAAAGATAAAACAAAAAGATAACCATATTAAAAATATTAGATCAGATTTTAGAAATACAATAAAATATTAAAGAAATGCGTTTTTAGGCAAAAGTATTTTTATTTTAGTAAAAAGTGATTCCTTAAATATGTTATTGGGTACAAGATACAGCACAGGAAAAACTGCATTTGTCTACTTGTAAATTCTCTGATTTACAATTCATATTCTTCTCCAGTATTGGGTGGGAATGGGATACGCATTTCTTTTTATGTAATATATCGGGTAGGTTATACGGTACACAAATTACGTCAGTCAAGTTCGGATCGTAGGGGCTATTGGCACGGCTTAGTGACTGCCATATCTCGAAAGCACTAATTTACTATTCTTTTGATAAATAAATAAAAATAAAATAGTTATTAAATCATCACAATTAATTAATAATATGACATGTATATTCTTTTAATTAGGTAATTCTTTTTCTTCGCTTCTTGGTTCCTCTAACTCCTCGAGGAGCATAGGGCCTCAATAACAGCTTTCCACTGCTTCCGATCGGCGGCGACAGCGACAATCTCCGGCCAGCTTTCAGTGCCACAGTCCTCCGCCAAGTAGACTTTGGTCAGCCTCTCTTTCTTTTTCCTGCAGAAGAGTAACACAAAGCCTGCTTGGTGAGACAGTAGTCCTCTTGCCGCAATTAGGTAATTATATTTTAGTATAACAAAAGGGTTAAAGTCAAGTATAAAACAACAGACACTAAAATAGACTGTACAGCGTTGATTTCCAACTCACACATCGCTTAAGAAAACAATGAAAATTATGACAGTTTGATAAACTTAGACCCAGTAGAATAATCAGACATCTCCAAAAGTTTTGAGACGACTCGAAGGACCATCCCGGACAAAACATGTAAATACGGATACCGATACCAGATGTGATCCCCGCGGAATCTGACCCTATTGGTATCGATGTAATAAAAAGTTGATATCTGATATTCAGATATTGTATGGGGCAATAAGTACTGTCTATTTTCTCTTAGTAAGTAAATGAATAAAAAAATATTAAAACTTGGGTTAGTTTATAAATCACACCATAAAAGAGTTACGACTATAACGAATAACATTTATAGAAAATACTATCCCAGATGGTAAAAAGTCAATAGCTCGAAACCTACTAAAGCGAAATTCACCAAACATAGATAAAAATCATCGCGATGAAACTTATTGTCAATTTAAATAAGTAATAAGTATTCAGAGCCAATCGTTAGAGACGCACTTGGCACAATGATAGATAGTGATAGTCAAGTGATAGTGATAGACCCGCAGACACACAGAACACAACAACTCAAAACAACCCTCTCTTATTGTAAATTGCGTCGAGTTATAGATTACATAGTAGTTACACTATCGATCACGCAGGTTAACTGACTACAGACACGGTCATAACCTGGATGGGTTTGTCTGTTATGGCATTTACCTCGACCGCTTCCTTGCTTCGCAAGGCACGTTAAGTCGTTGGTGCCGGCTGCTAGCGCTAGATGGCTGTCGTAAAGCATGTCAGAGGCCTTATAGGCGGCTTGAAAACTTCTGATACTGGGGTTGGCCACTAGCCTCACAACCTCCACCAATCCGGACTTGGGCCCCGAGTGTGGAGTATGGCCTAACCTTCCCAACGTATGGGAAGAGACCCGTTCCCCTGCAATGGGGACGATATGGGTTGTTAACTACACTATCGGGGGTTAAAAATAGGTATAACGTACAATCTCGTCTAGTCCAGGCCAGATACGTATATCATTACTTGGTGTAATATGGTAATCCATAGTGACTCCGAAAAGGTGCAATGCAGAGATAGGCTGATTTCTTTTGTATGACAGAGATATTTCATGTCACTTTTGCTAATAAATATGATGAGACTATAAAGAATATTTTCCCTTATGGGCTTCCCGGTGTAATCCTGAGGGAATTCATTATTTTACAAGATAATATGTTACTCCACAACCCGGGACCTATCTCTACGCAAAATAACATGTCGATACGTTTCTTAGTTCGGATGTGCAAGAAGAAAAAACAAATAAAGAGAGGATCCAGAGCAACCTTTTAAACCTGATAAGTCTGAAAATACCTAAATAGATAAAGTTGGGTCCATTCATTAACGACCCCCGCAGGAGGGTGCCACTATCTTTATTTCTCTCACCTTTTCTGGCTGCTTTATTTATTATTGCTCGGCTATTTATCGGTTAGGTACCATAAATATTTGTTACCAAAAGATCTAGGTAGTTATCTCTCAGTATCTATAAAAATAATATAATGATCAGAGATGCCTAAGCTACTTCCAAAAGCCGGTAAGTGCATTGTCTGGGTTTATCGTTTTTTTAATTTTATACGTCCCCACTACATTAATACGGGTATTTTGCCATTTCCGGCTAATTTCAAATTTCTATCTTTAATTAAATTTCTACATTTCAGGCTGTGGGCTATAATATGTCAGTCAGAATGTCAGCCGCCACATCCTTTCTTGACTAAAGATAAACCGACAAATCATAAAGGCTAATACAGTGGCGGCCTGAAGCTGAAGCCAACAAAGTATTTAGATGCCAGCAAACCTTACAGAGCAATACTGCCAGATACCTACCTATTAATTATGTTTCGCTCCCAACAATAGAGCGACCGCGCAAAGTTTGTGATTTACCTAATTTCATTAAAGAGCAGGCGCGTAGCCAAGCGGATGTTTCGGCTTTTTAGCCACATTGTCGGCCATGGGCTGAGGAGGCACTCATAGTGATGGAATAAACGTTTTTTTTTAATATTGCAAGTTAGAGACAGTTATAAGCGGGAATCGCAGTGTAGTTTTAACGATCGGTCTTCTTTACTAGTTTTGAGGTTTTGTAAAAAAAACAAACGGAAAAAGAATGAAAGAAAAAAGTTTTTTCAGCAACATTACTCAAGATAAAACGATAGATACTAATGCGAGTCGAAATCGTGCAAGAACGGTTCCCTACAAAAATTTTTTTTTTGTAGAAAAAATGATTCCCACATATCGAAATACGTCACGGTTGATTCTCCGACTGCAAATGCATATTCATTAATTCTTGTAATGATGTTTTTAGTAGGTATTTTTGCGATTTCGGTGAAGTCTTAGAACGAAAGTTGTTCAGTTTTTTAGTACGGTCTGTTCTTAAAGTTTGATGCACCAGTACAGTTTGCTGTTAACAGTGTTGAAGATCACGAATTCAAGCTTTACTTTACTCAAAAAATTTTAAACATTGAAAAATAGGAAATGAAATGAAAATATTTTTATTCGAAGTAGGTAGCAGTGTACACTTTTCGAACGTCATTCTTTTATCTACCTAATACGAGGTTCCTACCACGATGATTTTGAATTTTGAACCAAATTAAGTACCTAAAATATATCCTATGACAGTCCTTACGAAAACCTCTTCGCACTCAAAAATCCATCAAGTAATTTAGGTAATATCTTCAGTCAAGCAAGTCGCCACAAAATTGGTACCCTTTTGAGGCACACTGCGAAACCCGCTACAGCTTAGCTAACGTGCCCTAAACCTTACCTCCATTAATCTGACAAGAAGCGTTTCATTGGAGACTTGCTCCAAAGTGAATTTTAATGCATCTTTTCTGCTACTTCCTCTGCTTTCCGCTTCGCTGTGAGCAACAACTTTAAGCTAACTTTTTTGCGTCGTTTCAATTGGTATTTGCATTGCTCTGAACTAAAGGAAAGAAACATTCGATTCTGTTAAGAATGCGAAAAAGTTTAAACAGTACAGTGGCTTTCCTGTGTTATTTATGTGTTAGTTATGTGACTGACTCGGTGGCTAAGTGGTTAGCGATGCTGACCTCTGATCCGAGAGTCGTGGGCTCGATCCCCACACAGAGCAAACTTTTCTGTGATGAGCAGAATTGTTTGCTCTGAGTCTGGGTGTATTATATCTATATATGTATGTATTTAAAAATATATGTGTATGTAATCAGTCTCTGGTTCCCAAGATACAGGGAATCCTAGTTTGGGGACAAATGACCGTGTGTGATTTGTCCCAGATATTATTATTATTATTTGAGCTTGATTCATCCATTATTTACTCGAGCATGGCAAATTATGAGTTATTGTTCTCACACGTATGTAATTTTTTAATTAAGGCGCTCTTATGCCAAAATGACGTTTTTTGAACAGTTATGATGTAAAACTATAGAAATATCAAGTCTGAAAAAATATTACTTTTTTTACTATATTATTTCCTACGATCGTACGCCATCCGAAACACGATTCAACAATTTCGGCTTGATGGAAAAAATCCAAAGATTGGTCTGCCGTTACTTAAAACAGTTCCCAGTATATAAAAAAGAAGAAAATTGTATAACAAAGTTGGTTTCGACGATATATAGGAAACTGCTCCATCAGTTTGAACACTTTCATTCAGAAAAAATTTACAAAATAAGATAAAAGGTAAATGATTTGCATGGCGCATGTAGGTGGGACTTGCGTTTCATACTGCGCAAATGAATGTGCAGTAGCTCTGTGCTACCTCGCCTTAAGCATCGATTACGTAACATTTTTGTTCAAAGTGTCGTCCAAATCGAAGGTGAGGCACTGCTAGGGATCACAGTCATGTTTTTTTGTTGATTTTCAATAATATGGATAATGCCAATTCGTCCCCAATGTTGGCCGATTAGTCGACACTGTATAAAACGTACCCACTTGCCGGGAAAGCCGACTTTCATTATTGCAAGTCCGCACCCACATGCTACAAAATTATTCTACCTAGTTTCAAAGAAACATTAGTCACTAAAGATATTTAACGCTACCCTGTACGAAACATCGCGTCATAAGATATTTATGTCAATACTTAACTTCTCGATCCGGCGGATATTCTCGCGCGTGTGAAACTTCCTAAATGTCTGGTAACTTTGTTGGCACTTTCGCAGTGGCGTCGTGACACGCGGGGCATAGACTAGACGTGAGAGTAAAAGCTTGTCGCGGCTTATGAGTTCAACGTGTTATTTTTTTAACTTACATTAGTTTTACTGTTACTGGCTGGTATTGACACGAATTTATGTAGTGTCGGAATAGGAACTTTTTTAGGTTGACGAAATAAGTTTATTCTCAAAGAAGTTTTATATCATCGCTCTGGAGAGTGAGTGGTGCAACTCTGTGCTTATTCTCTATTTATTAGTTTGTTGGTATATATAAGGTTGTGGGGACCGGTCCTCAAAGGGAAATCGTATTACACCCATAATGCAGGAGCTGGGGAGAACCACCTGTATAATACACATTTATTTTGTAATATTTTTTGTTTGATTTTTTTATTTGAAAGGAGTTTCTATGTAAGTATATCATCTATGTGGTCACATAAAAATATAAAAACCAAGCAGTGAACCTCCTGTTATACTTCAGTATAACTATAACAAGTGGGAACAAAGGTAACAATCAATGAACTTATACCTACTACTTCTTTGATAACAAGTTCTTTGAGACCATATACCTCGGTAAAAACCTGAAGAAGTAATAGCCAAAGAGTATGTAATGTAATCACTGGGTTTTGCTACGTTTTAAGAGTCGGAAATAAATTATACTTTTGAATGATTGAAATAGCCTACCATGACAGTTGCTCACTTTCATACAAACCTTTTCATATTTCGAGTTGCACCAGGCTGGTAGTAGCAGCAAATCTACCGTTTTTAGTATTAAAATTCTCTAAAACTCTCATTTAGTTACTTACTTCAAGTGAAAACACAAATAATAATAATAATGCCTCCTTATCCTCCGTCTTCAAGACATTCTCGACACTCAAGTAAAATTGATGGTAATTTTACGACTAGCTTCAGATTTTCTACAAAATGGCGATATATTTTTATGTCTCCAGAGAGCGCGCTAACAAGTAAGTCGATCTGTTCTGAAGCAGCCATATTTATTTTTAGTCAAGCCTCTTACAGACATGGAAGATAACATTTTCTAACGTTGATTTTACTCTTCACAGTGGTAGGACCATATTATTCAACGTCCTACTGGGTGACTAATCTGTCCTATCTATGATCACCAAACCATAATTTAGTTTTTAGTATGAACTTAGGGAACAAGCACCGCACCGCAAGACACAGTGTAGGCAGGCCTCCGACTCGGTGGACTGACGAACTGGTGAAGGTTGCGAACTGTGAAGTAACTGTGAAGTGGCCTTTGTCCAGTAGTGGACGTCTTTTGGCTGATGATGATGAACTTAGGGTAAAACCTGCGTTTTCGCTACTATCCCTGTTATTTAGTTATCACATATTACATACCTATTCTCCACGTCACAGACAATATGCATGAGAAGTTTCGTCAGATTTGGTTGAGGTCTCAGAAAGAAACATTAACATTAACACTAATTTTGACATTTTTAAGTAAGGTTCCGTCAGATACAGAGTTCACACTGGTGTTTTAGCACGATCTGTAGCCAGTGTAAGGAATCCCATGCCGTCACGCATTTTATTACATTACTGGAAAGTGTAAATAAAATGCGTGTATGTATAAATATATACCTCAGATTTCTTACAAGAATAATTAAAATGTGTGCTTAAAAACACACCCTTCCACACAACTCTTGATAAGGTCACAAGATACTGGTAAAAATGATGCACGAATGATAGTCTAAAAAGAGAAATGTGTATGCATTAATTTATGCAAGTTAATTGACTACAGACATGGTTATAACCGGGATGGGTCCACATCATATGGTCATAATATCTGACACAAAATGTCTAAAGCTGAACAGAGGCTTCCGCCCAGGATATCCACAACGACAGGTCTTGCGCTGCCCGTATCCAGCGGCTTTCCGCGCCTTCAGCTGCATCGTCATCAGGTCTGCATAAGGTCATCGGTCCATCTAGTACCTCAAATGCCTCAAACCAAGGTAACGCTAGGCAGAAGAAGAGACATAATTTTTCAATACCTCTATTTTTGTGTATCAGTATCATGTACCCCTGAAAAAAAAAGGTCTAACAAAATAACGTCTTGTATAATATAATAAAAATAATAAATAAACTGCAATACATTAAAGAAGAAACACGTCATCCAGGTACGCAATAAGTGTCCAACTTATAAACGCTAAGTTTACAGTTTCTACATTCAGCGGGACCTGGGGATTACATCGCATGTCAGTAGTTTTATCTATTCTCCCAGCAGATAAAAGTTGTAATAGCAATAAAACGGAGCGTAGATGTCTAACTTTGGCGACACTATGCCTTGATCCCTGAGGACGAAAATTAGTACTTAAAGTAGAAATAGAAAATTTCTATCTATGCTAGCGTTTCACTTTATCATATCGTCTATTCGTCAAAGTTTGCCTGAAAATAATAATAATAATAATAATAATAATGGAGTAGCTCCTGCCACTTCATCATCATCAGCCTGCATTAGTCCACTGTTGGACATAGGCCTCCCCCAAGGCACGCCACTTATAGCCACTTCGCCTAGCGCGAAGTGGTCAGAGTAGCCCAAATTCATATTTCAAAATAATAATAATAACCGGGACAAATCACACACGGTCATCTGGCCCCAAACTAGGATTCCCTGTATCTTGGGAACCAGAGACTGATATACATACACAGTCATATACTTTTAAATACATACATATATAAATATTATACACCCAGACTCAGAGCAAACAATTCTGCTCATCACAGAAAAGTTTGCCCTGTGTGGGGATCGAACCCACGACTCTCGGATCAGAGGTCAGGATCGCTTACCACTTAGCCACCGAGTCAGTAAATAGCTTAAAGTTATAACAGTGCCTTTACATATCAATATGTTTTTTAATGTTTCGTTAAGATTTTTTTGTACGTTATTTTTATTTTTTATGTGCAAATGAAGTTCTGTTTACTTATTTTATCTCAACAATAAAGAAAAATCACTTGAACTATCAGTATTTGTTTATAATAGTAAAATGAAATGAAATAATATTTATTCGAAGTAGGTATCTCTGTACACTTTTCGAACGTCATATTTTTTCTACCTAATACGAAGTTACTACCACTCGGAACTCGTATACCCAACGTTTCGGGAAGTGTTTGCGGAGAGAGAAGAAACGTCGGGCCCTAGTCGGGCCCTAAAGAAACTCCCTCCAACACATTTTTTTAAATAAAATTCTTACATGCTATTACATAATTCGGGTAAACAACAAAGTTATAGTTAGTTTAGTTGCAAGTAGGTACATATATGTAAACTCCCTCCAACACATTTTTTTAAATAAAATTCTTACATGCTATTACATAATTCGGGTAAACAACAAAGTTATAGTTAGTTTAGTTGCAAGTAGGTACATATATGTAAACTCCCTCCAACACATTTTTTTAAATAAAATTCTTACATGCTATTACATAATTCGGGTAAACAACAAAGTTATAGTTAGTTTAGTTGCAAGTAGGTACATATATGTAAACTCCCTCCAACACATTTTTTTAAATAAAATTCTTACATGCTATTACATAATTCGGGTAAACAACAAAGTTATAGTTAGTTTAGTTGCAAGTAGGTACATATATGTAAACTCCCTCCAACACATTTTTTTAAATAAAATTCTTACATGCTATTACATAATTCGGGTAAACAACAAAGTTATAGTTAGTTTAGTTGCAAGTAGGTACATATATGTTTAATGTTTGTGTGTAAAATAATATTATATGAACATTCAAGTGGATGCACTTGATATTGACGATATGTGATAAAGTAGCTGCTATCTTTAACATCATGATACTGACATGTTGATTGAAGTATAGGTAAATATACACTACCAAACAGAAAATGGAATTCGCGTACCAAAACAGTTCTCTGTAGTCCTTCGACCATGGCTATATTGCACGTTATTGCAAAGATAAGCTTATGTTTGCTTATAGATAATGTTTTTGGATCACCAAGACTGGACCCGCTGGTCGAAACTAAAGTAGGACTAATAAGAGGTTTGAGAGCTGATGACGGGGAATATTCCATGTTCTTAGGAATCCCGTTTGCAGTTGTTGATAAAAGCAATCCTTTTGGGGTAAGTGATGTTGTTTTTTTAAAAAAAAAAATGTATCTTTGAAATTCTTATTCTTGGAACAGAAATATATACTTTATAAGTACAAGTTTTCACAACATGATCAGCTAACTTTGTAAAAAGAATGTCCGTTTTGTGAATAAATTTGGTACATGTTTCTTAGGGATGTTATTCTATTTTATCAACAGCGTATATAATATTGTTGAAGATTTGTTTTATATTTTTTCATGTTTCAGCTATCGAAACCGCACGAAGGATTTAATAAAACGTTTAACGCTTACGATGACTCAGCAATCTGTCCTCAAGTTGAAGAGTTCAGTAACACCATAGTCGGAAATTTCGATTGTCTCCATCTCAACATCTTCGTCCCCAACAAAGCAAGTTCTCAAAATCCTTTACCTGTTCTCGTATGGATTTATGGGGGAGGGTTCCAAAAAGGGTTTTATGGAAGATACTTATATTATGGTGCAAGATATCTTGTTAGACATGATGTTATTTTAGTGACACTCAATTATCGACTAGGACCATATGGTTTTATGTGTCTCGATACCCCAGATATTCCAGGTAATCAAGGCTTAAAAGATCAGTTACTGGCTTTGAGATGGATACATGATAACATAGACTCGTTCGGCGGAGACGTAAATAAAATAACAATAATCGGAGAAAGTGCCGGTGGTATGTCGGTAGATTTACATTTGATGTCGGATCAAGAACAACTATTTAATAGCGTCATTATGCAGAGCGGTACGTCGCTGCTTCGTATGTTCACAGAATCAGACCCTGCATCACCAATGAAACTGGCTGAACAACTTGGCTTACTGACTAATGATATGAATGAAGCTCTATCGTTTTTGGCAGCAACTGATCCAAAATTGGTTATAGCAGCCACTCAAAAAGTTGATATTGAATTTCTACCTTGCGTAGAGAAAGATTTTAATAACGTAGAAAAGTTTATTAAAGATTATCCGGTAAATATAGATATTCCTAAATCGAAATATGTGAACATTTTACTTGGATTTAATGATAATGAGGGACTTGCATTTTATGGGTTACCTGATCCAGACGAAATTTCTTCGGCAAATATTTTTCATCAGAAATTAATAAATTTCTTTGATTTTTCACAAGAAGATATTATCAAATACGAAGAAATACTAACTCATTTCTATGTGGGTGATGAGAAAACTGGAGAAGAATTTAAAATTGGCGTCCTTAATGTGGAAGCTGATATAAGATTTTTACATCCTACAAAAAGAAGTGTACTCAAATATTTAGACAATGGTGCTGATAAGATATTTCATTATTTGTTTACTTACGATGGTACAAGAAACTTATATAAACAAAGAAATAATTTGACTATAAAGGGGGCGTCACATGCTGATGAAATTGCTTATTTGTTTGACATATCCTATATGACTGAGAAGCCCTCTCCTGAAGATCAAATTATTATAGACAGAATGACGACAATGTGGACTAATTTCGTTAAGTATGGGTAAGTTATACTTGCAATTTGAGATATGTATATGTCAAGTCAACGATGAATGATGTTGATATCAAATTATAATGATAACTAAATATAATATATAGCTGTCTTTGTTAAAATTGGGCAGATTATGAAATGTCTTAGCATAGCTTAGGTGTTAGTTTATTACCATATTGTAGATCTTTAAACATTAATGTTGCATAAGAAAAAACATACCTCTTCAGAAATTAAAAGTTAATACCTTTTTGATTTTGTGTCTCTACAGTACAGATATTGATGATAAAATCTTCAGGCTTATAACTAAGCTAGACATATTATTCAATTTACATTTTCAGAGACCCAACCCCGGAGATATCGGATCTATTACCTGTGAAGTGGGAACCAATAACTAAAAATTCCCCATATTATTATTTGAATATTGATTCTGAACTAGAAATAAAGAAAGGACCATTTAAAGAAAGGTTTGCTTTTTGGGACCTATTCTACGCTACTAACGCAAAATTTCAAAAAGGATACCGGGAAACTGCTGGACAATAGAATATTATAGATATATGAATTATTTTTTATGTTTGTATTACAAAATAAAAGAGAGTTAAAAGAAACATCATAGAAACTATTGAGAACAGAAAAGAAAATATGATTGGACATTTGTTACGACACGATGATTTCCTAATTAAAATCATGGAGGTAAATATAGAAATAAAAAAGGAGGAAATGGAGGACATAGAATTAGTTACATCGATCAAGTGAAGGCCAAAGTCGACGTCGTGTCGTGGCAGGAGTAAAGAAGTTAACGAGAAGTAGGAGAGAATGGCGTTTACTGCATCGAGAAAAGATAAGCCCAAAAAGAAGAATAAAGAAGAAGAATATAAAATAAACATATTGTAAACTATGAATATACTTTTATTTTAGAGTTTACTATATGATTGTGCCGGTTTCGTATTAGACTATACAGTCACTAAACTGTCATAGAAGTTCTATAGATGGATTATATAATAATAAGTATAGTTAATATTTAAAATATAACTATTTGTTTTATCTTGTTTTCGCCTAATGCTGATTTATAACTCATATAATCACAAGATTAATGTCTGAAAAACCACGAGTTATGGAGTATCACTATAACAATTTAAATAGAAATATATAAGTAGTCAATTACAAAATTTTACTGATAGCAACTAAATAAAGGTGCTGATAACAGTAGAGAACTAGACACTTGGAACTACAATAGGGCAACATGCATGCAGGTAGCAAATACAACAATAATAAACAAGGTAACAATTAATAAATCCCAAATGCTTTTATAACAAAGGAAAAGGCTATTATCTCAGTCGATGGAAAACCCATGCAAACTAATATTAAAAACATTACTCTTTATTCTAAAAAGTTAGATAAATAAATATGACCCTGAAAATACCGTATCAGCAGATGCATTTTATTCCACTGATTCTTTAAAAAATACAGGGTGACTCACTCACGAAACTAGATAACTTTCCCGACGCGACCTTTACAATTAGAGTATAAATTATATTTAATTTTCCTACTTTTTCGCAAATCGGAAGTAAAACAAATTTAAAGAAGGTTAGGTTCTTAGGAGAAACTTGTTTATTTCATGACCAGTATTTTTTTAATTGCAACAAAAAAAACGTTCCATATACAGAATGTAACAAAATTGGTGTAGGACCCGTTTATTGGGGATTCCACAGATGTACTGAACAAATTTTGTCCTACGACTTTGCTCAAATCACCAAAAAAAATTTTGAACATTTCATACAAATTGATCATCTGTTTTGCCTTTTTTGTATGCGGAGTCCAAATTTTTTTTTTGCGATTTGATTAAAGTCATAGAATAAAAGTTGTTCAGTACAATAAGTAGAATCCCCAGTTAACGAGTCTTACACCAATTTTGTTACATTCTGTATAACTTCTTCTTGATCCCACACACTGACTGATCGATCAACAGATAAATATCCATGTATCTCCAATTATGAACGACAATACCTATTAGGTTAAATATATCTTATCTCTTTAAAAATAAAACAATTGAGGATCAGAAATCACTGAGGACCATTCAAAAACACAACCAGTAAACATGTTAGCAAATGTATCTTTTATTTTCATTTTATTTAGTGCAATAATTTTTGCTAATGGAACACCTAGGTTGGATCCATTAGTTGAAACTAATATTGGTCTAATTCGAGGTTTACGTGCTAACGATGGAGATTATTCTATGTTCCTAGGCGTACCGTATGCTACCGTGAATAAAAATAATCCATTTGGGGTATGTAAATTTTACAAATTACATATTAATATTATAAAACATTGTTTGTTCGCTTTGAATGTTTTTTTTTTATTGTGTTAGATAGCAAAAGGCTGACGATCTATCAAATGGAAATAGCTAACGTCGCGTATGAGCATCTGCAACCACAGATATAAGTGTTATCTTAAGGGCTAAGATGCAATGACTCTTATGTCGGTAATTGCGCTGGCTATCTCGCCCCACCGGCCGGAACACTGCAGCGCGCTGTTTTGCCAAGGGTGGCGTATCGGGAGCCGGGTCGTTCCCTTCCCTCAAATATGGTTGTGGTCGGGTGCTGTCCGTGTAAATTGGTCTGCTTTTCATTGTTACCTAATTTCTCATTACAATTTAATTATTTTAAAGATTTTTTAAAACAATAAGTACTTTCTTTTTTTTATATACGCAATAATTATATAAATCTGGCCTTTGACCTAAAACAAAAATTTAATAAGATAAATAAGACCTTTTTGGAAAAAATGTGTTGGATGGAGTTCCTTAAAGCCTCGTTTCTTTTCACTCCACAAACTGCTGCCATAACGAAGAGTACATACGAATTCCAGATGGTAGGAACCTCATTTAAGGTAGACAAAAATTACTGTCAACAACTGTAATAAAACAATACTGTAAAGGTAGTTATATTAATTATTTTCGCGTAAAGAAGTCCTGTAATTTACGCAAATTACTGATTCAAATATTGTAGTTAACAGTCTTCTAAATATTATATTTAAAATATAAAAGCAATTCCCAATAATTTTTTTGCAGATAGACCATAAAGCTGATGTTAATATTATCTTGGTAAACAGCGTATCGCAGTATCGTAGTATCGGCAAATAGCCACCGATGTAACAATTTTCACAGAATCATGTTTCGAAGTCAAGTAGGGGACCCTCTTGGTACTGTTGTATGGGTTGTTTTGTTTTTTAATAAAGTTTTATCTTATGTACGATCACGAATTAGGTGAATATTATGAAGTGTTTTAGCGTAAAAAAACTGAATTTTATATTATAAATTCGATTTTAGATAGGATTTCTAAAAAGTAATACTGTACCGATAACTATACCGAAACTTGGTTCGCCAGCTGATCGATTTGTATGAAATGTCCAAAAAATATATTGCGATTTCAACAAAGTTGTAGAACAAAAGTTGTTCAGTTTGATGGGTAAAAGCCAACCTTGAAGTATTGTCACACACTTCTGTTACACCCTGTATAATTTAGATATTTTAAAGCTCCTTATATCAATTATCTACATCTATTTTTATTTTTAAAATGCAGGACCATCTACCAAATGAGTTGACTAGAATAAAACTTTAAATGTACGGAGCCGACTGTTTTCTTTTTTGCATATTAAAGATATAAAAAATAATAATAATAAAAAAAATACTTATATCTGAATATCTGTTCATCTGAATACAATCTCTTTTTGCAGCTCTCTATTCCACATAAAGGATTTGATGAGACGTTTAATGCTTTCAATGACACAGCCATTTGCCCTCAAGTTGAGGAGTTCAACAACACTATAGTTGGTACAGTGGATTGTCTTCATCTAAATATCTATGTACCCAATTCGGCTAGCTCTCAAAATCGTCTGCCACTTTTAGTCTGGATATATGGTGGTGGTTTTGCTACAGGATTTGCTGGAAGGTACCTCTATGGACCTAAATATCTTGTAAGACATGAGGTCATATTAGTAACCATTAATTATAGATTAGGTCCATATGGTTTTATGTGTGTTGATACTCCAGATGTTCCTGGTAATCAAGGTTTCAAAGATCTGCTTTTGGCATTGAGATGGATTAACGACAACATAGAATCATTCGGTGGAGATGTTAACGGTATAACGTTATTTGGTGAAAGTGCTGGAGGTATTGCTGTTGATAACTTTCTTCATCGAGATGAAAAGCTATTCAGTCGAGTTATTATGCAGAGTGGAACATCATTACTGCCTCGCCTAGAAATCGAACCTAATCCTTTGATACCTTTAAAACTTTCTGCAGAACTTGGTTTAGTAACCGAAGATGAAACAGAGGCGCTGAATTTTTTATCGACAGTAGACGCAGAATTAGTGATTGCTGCAGGACTGAAATTGGAAGGCAGACCTTTTTTGCCGTGTATTGAAAGATATGTTAATAATGATGACAAGTTTTTATCGGAATATTCTGTGAACCGTGATGTGCCTGCATCCAAAGACATATCAATTTTGATTGGACAAAACAGTGATGAGTCGAGTGTAACACTCAATTTAAAGGACGATTACTATTTCGATGATGGAAATGTTTTCAAGGAAATCTTAATTGATGGATTTAGTTTTGATGAAGAACAACTTGATAAAATGGAAGAAATATTGAAACATTTTTATGTTGGTGATGAAACAATAAGTAAAGAAGCTGTATTAAAAATTTCAGACTACTTTTCAGATATTTTGTACAATCATCCAGCAAAAAGAAGTATAGAGAAGTACTTAAAATTTGGTGCAGATAGCATATACTATTATGTTTTCTCTTACAATGGCGACAGAAATTTTGCACAGAGACAAAACAACGTATCTCTTGCCAGAGGCGCTGCGCACGCAGATGAAATAGGATACTTGTTTGATATATCATTTTATAGAGAAAACCCCTCTGATGACGATCAACTAATTATAGACAGAATTAGCCATTATAATATGTAAGCCAACCTGTAAAACACTTATCTGAGAAATAAACTTTATTATTATTATTATTATTATTATTATTAATTACTAAAATGTGGACAAATTTTGTAAAGTTTGGGTAAGAAAAAAATAACTGTGTTTCTTATTGTGGAGTTCAATTTCATTGGCTAAAAAACTAAGACAGGAAAATTCTATCTAATCATTTGGTATCAAACTACGATTCTCTGATTTTTTTTTAAATCGGAGACGCATTGTCACAAATGCACTTAGGTAGCATCCGGAAAGGTTTACGGTATGGCTTGATAAAAAACACCTCGACATAAAACAAACAGATTTGCTCATTATAATGTTTGCCCTTGGTTGAATATATTTAGCACCTAACAGGTAGGAACGTTGGTTACATGAGCACTTTGAAACCTGCTTACAAGTACAAAAAATCATATTCAAATCTCTCCACCCATTTGAGAGGTACGATGCCAAAGGTAGAAATACAGACATAAATAGGCTTCAAATTTTTAATACCCGTCATTAAAAATTGTAATGTCTTATATACAGCATGTAACAAAACTGGTGTAGGAAACATTAAGTAGGGATTCTACTCATCGCACTGAACAACTTTTGTTTTACGACTTTGCTCAAATCACAAAAAAAATTGGACATTTCATACAAATTGATCATCTGTTTTACCATGTTTGTATGAAGAGACCATATTTTTTTTGTGATTTGACCAAAGTCGTAGAACAAAAGTTGATCAGTACAATGAAGAGAATCCTCCGTTAACGGGTCCTACACAAATTTTGTTACACCCTGTATAATCATAAACTTAACAAAATCGTAATTTTCAGAAATCCGACCCTGGAGACTTCAGATCTGCTGCCAGTAAATTGGGCACCAGTAACAAAAGGTTCTCCACTCTACTACATGGACATAGACTCTACGATGAGCTTCAGGACAAGGCCCTTCCAAGAGAGAATGGCCTTTTGGGATCTCTTCTATCATGTCAACGAAAAATATCAAAAGGGATATAGAACCCCTACTGAAAACTAAATTAGAATTAACAATAAAGGGTTTTCATTTGAAATTAAAATCTTCTTTTAATTTTCTCATTGTATTTTACTTGATTACTAAATTCTTTTCAGTCATTTGTACTAATTATTTAGTCACTGCACATAAAGGAGCTTATAATTTAATTCGAGTAAAATTAAAAGAAAATCTCTTAGTAAAACAGAGTTTATTAATGTAATAACTTCGTCGATACGGATTACCGTAAGTACACAAAGATTTCTAAATAAACAGGTTCAGGTGTTCAATTCCAGCCAAGTTACAAACTGACATTCATTACATAGCTTATCTTTTAAAAAATGAGATGTTTAAATACAAGTTTGCGACAGTGATTTATCTTACGTTGACTGAATCTTCGTGCAAATCAGGTATGTATTTTTAAGAGCAAACGGAATAGAGCACAGTAGTACTTACTTGTGGTAATTTCTTTCTCTCTCCCTCCCTTACATTTTAGTACTTGTGGTGAATAATTAAGACTAGGAATTGAAAAATAAAGGTTTGGTGAATGCAATTCATAATAGTGACAGCGCTTTTTTCTCAGACTATGGTGAAGCCAAATGAACTCTCCGCTCTTTAATAACAAGTTTATACATGGTTGTATGATTTTGTGCGCGTGAAACTAGTTAGACATCCCGTATCCTCTTTCGTATTTACCATAGTTTGCAAAAATAGATTCCAGAATCGTATATGTTCATTGTCAGGGTCATGGCTGAGAGTCTATTTAGATCAATATTAATAAATTGGAATGTCGGCGCTTATTGGCTCCCCGTCAAATGGGAGAAGAGAGTAGTTGACTTCAGGTGTGGAGTCGCTGAAAGTGAACAATGCAACTAAAAGAGACGAAAAAAATTTATAAAAAGGCATACATAATGTACAGGGTGTAAGGGACAGGTTTTCGAAAACTATAAGGGCTTGCTCAGTAGACGAAACTGAACAAATTTCCACAAGAATTTTTTTCAGGAGACGAAAAAAAAATCGGCTTCTCCATACAATCTGTCCAATCAAGTTTATAATTTTGTATGGAAAAGCCGATTTATTTTCGTTTCCTGAAAAAAAATCTTGTGGAAAGTTGTTCAGTTTCGTCTACTAAGCAAGCCCTTAAATTTTCGAAAACCTGTCCCTTACACCCTGGATAGTATCTTTTAAAAAATAGCTTACTTTTAATGGAATTTACTATTTTTTGAAATGTTATACTTTTCGCCAGCTAGGAAGAAAACACTGACATTTTAGTTTTCTGTCTCTCTTATCGTGCGTCACAACACAAATAACTGTTCTATTCCAAGAAGTCAAAAAATCCCAACCCATCCCATATTAATAAAATAAAATACATCATTTTCTTAACATTTTCTATAATTGCCTATATCCTTTCTGTTGCTTCTTATTTGCCATAAAGAAAAGGTCCATAAATGCCATCCTCTCATGAAACGGTCTATTGCCAACGTTGAGAGTCTCATCGATGTCCATGAAGTGGTATGGAGAGCCATCAGTCACAGGTTCCCATTTGACAGGCAAGATGTGTGAAATATTTGGCGTTGGGTCTCTGGAAAAATAATGTCGGTGATTCACAGCCGTACACAACTTAACTATTACCACCAGCCTACCTTATATCTGTGTTGTTATTTTTATGGAAATACGAAAGGTAATTTTGATGAATACATCTTTAGGTGATTAATGATATTATTATCTAAAAATTACTTCTCAAATAATTTGTCTTACTTACGTTATCTTAAGTCCTTACTCTAATATTGTATGATTAATATATGTATTTTCATAATCGAAGATTACGGTAATTTTGTTATCAGTTATTGTTATATCTTTTGCTATTGTTTTGCTAAAAAAGGTTACTAAGTGCATTAAAAGTAACATTTTTTTTTCTCCTTCTACATGTTATGGTAAGGAGTTGCGAGTCACTCACCCAAACTTGGCGAAATTAGCCCACATCGCAGTCATTCTATCAATCACCATTTGATCTTCAGCTGACGGTGTTTCCATGTATGAAATGTCAAATAGGTATCCCCTTTCATCTGCATGGGCTGCACCACCAACAGTTATGTTATGTTTATGTTTACCGAAATTTCTGCCACCATTGTAAGAAAACACGTAGTAATACACTTTTTCAGCTCCATTCCTTAGGAAATGCCCAACACTTCTATGTCCAGGATACATATACATTATATCAGATTCAAAATCAATAATACGCCATTTAGTATCTTCATTTATAATTTTTTCATCACCTATATAAAATTGATTTACGATTTTGTACATTTGTTCGTACATTTCATCATCAAAGTCAAATGAACCTTTTAATCTGTTGCCAATAATATTTGAACTGACTAATTGTTCTGGAGTCGCCCTAAAATGGGATGATACCCTTTCCTGACTAGTGTATCCAAGCATTACAGTCATGCCTTTCACCTTAGGAATGTCTACATTAATCGGATGATCTGTTAAGAAGTTGGTGACGTTTTCAAATGATTTCTCAATACAAGGTCTAAACACGACATTCATTTTAGATGCAGCTTCTATAACTTGATTACTGTGAACTGTTGCAAGAAAAGATAAAGCTTCATATACATTGTTTGTTTTATAGCCTAATATCTCAGTTATTCGCATTGGTGCTAGAGGATGAGAATCGCGAATAACTTCAGCGTTCAAAATGTTTCCACTTTGTAAAATTACTCTTCTGAATAAATTCTCTTCATTGAACATAAGCTGAAAATTTATAGACACACCTCCAGCACTTTCACCAAATAATGTTATTCTTTCGGGATCACCTCCAAAACTATAAATATTATTTTTTATCCATTTCATTGCCAATCTTTGGTCTTTCAACCCTTGATTACCGGGTACTTCAGGTATATCTAAACACATAAAACCATACGGTCCAACACGATAACTGAATGTGACCAAAATCACATTTTGTTTTACCAAATATTTAGGACCATACAATTTGAACCTCCCAGCACTGCCCTGGGCAAAGCCACCACCGTAGAATAACACTAACACTGCAAGTGGATCTTTGTTGACAGGTTTTGGTACGTAGATGTTTAAGTTCAGACAATTTATAGATCCCACTGGTTCCTTTGTGAATTCATCAATTTGTGAACACACAACTGAATCATCAAAGGCTGCGAATGGTGAATTGAATTTCGGATAGGGCTTGGAGTTCTGAAAAATAAAATGTGCTTGTGTCAGGGAAACAATAGTAAATTATGACTTCGTTCGGGTGGAAGCTGCGGTGTTCTCGGAACTCTATTTGCTTTCTTGCCTACTTACATGAAATCTGCTGAGTTGTTATGTGAGTATGAACCATTGTTTCAAGTTGTCAAGATAGTATGACCGGGCGCTATGATCATTTAAATCGAGATTTTAAGCCATGTTATTATTGTCGGCACCGTTTTATAGTTCAGGACGAAAAAAAACATTGGATAGCGTTGGTATAAGGTATCATTGTGCTCAATATCGATACAAACAGTCATGTAGCTTTTCATGGAATTTTTATTTTATTTGAAAAACTCAGTTTTATTAAAAAATAATTTAAAAAGAAGACGCCTTTGCCTCGCCTGTTTTCTTACAAATTCTGGTACGGCTGAGCGCACCTCACCAGGAGCAAAAGTGTGAACTATTCAGGCATTATCCTGGAGGTCTGCCTTCTGCATATTTTTTTCCAAAATATATAAATACACAGGATAATTATTTATTATATATAGTTTTGCTTAAATATTAAAGGCCGGCAACGCACTTGTAACTCCTCTGGTGTTGCGGGTGTCTATGGGCGGCGGTAATCGCTTAGCATCAGTTGATCCGTCTGCTCGTTTGTCACCTCTGCCATTAAAAAATAAAAACAAAAACTTTTATAAAATTTGTCTGGTGCAAGCAAGACTCGTTTAGTTTAATCACACTATTGAACTTACTTCAAAAGGTTTGGTTGGGTCCACCATTGCATATGGAATTCCAAGAAACATAGCATAGTCTCCATCATCAGCTAACAAACCACGGATTTCACCAACATTTGTACTAACTACAATATCTACTGAAGATACTATATTTTTCATCAATGAAATACATGAAATTGTAATAAAACAATACTTCAACATAATGCACGTCCTAATAAGAGTCCTTTCACGTTTTTATAATTATGAATAATTGATCTGTTTTGATGCTGGGTTATCAGGAGTCTATTTATGTATGCACAAGATACCTATCTAATCTGGTGCTTATAACAAACGCATAAGCACCATACTTGTTTTGATAACATGATAATAATATTGCGACTTTGTAATATATACGATTTTTATTCAAAATTCCTTATTTATGAAATTCGCAAACTCAAACTCAACATGTTTTTTATTTAAGTAGATGCTTTTCAATCGTAATTTTTTTTCTACTCAACGTTTCGGGAAGTGTTTGCGAAGCGAGAAGAAACGTCGAGCCCAAAAGAAACTCGCTTCAACACATTTTTTAAATAAAATCTTAAATTCTATTACAATTCATGTCAACAATAAAATTGTGAGCTAGAGGATCTATACATGTCCATATATCATTGTCATTTACATAATCTAGCATTTTGTAATACCCTTTTATTCACATGCAATTTGAATTTGTTTTCTGGTAAACTAGTTAAGTACATTTTTCAGTTGTGGAATACCGTTACAAATAGTTATTCCATCAAGTGAACGGTAGGTAATGTTTTTTCGAATATTTATAGTATGTATGTATGTCCATCCATTTTAATATTTTCGTTTGTAGCTAAAACGGACTGATGGATATCTGAGTACGAGGTGTCGTCGGATTGGATACGTCAATGGGATGGAATGAAAAAATGAAAAAAATGAAAAAATGTTTATTTCTCTTTTGCATCTTACATATATAACATGTGGTTGAGATTTCCTATTAAGTATAAAGATACCTGTGCCAGGAAACCTCGCTCTTCCTTATCTACATATCTAGGCATGTAATGGTAAAGGTTTATATTATAATGAAAAAATAACTATTAACATAAAATAACAAAGTAGGTAGTTTTGTATTAAATATCTTTAAACTAATACTAATTATATAATGGAAAAAGAAGATAAATTCATTTAACAATCTAGAAACCTATGTGATATGAGTATTTTCTTATAGCAAATAATAGTTTAAAGCACACATTCAGTAAAACATTGTTAAATGTGCCTCCATTTTTTTAACTGACTTAAAAGAAAAGTAGGCGACTCACGAGTGGTTTTTGTTAACGTTGGTTTATAAATATCACACAGATAGTCGTGCTTAAGACGAAGTTGTATTGAGTTAAAGTCAAATAACTAATAAAATTACCATTCTCGAGAGTAAAATCGAATAAGCGACAACTTATAAACGAATTTTCATTCAATATAACTAAGAATCACCGCGATGAAATCGGCTTTTAAGTGAAATAAATTCAGATCGGTCCACCCGTTTAAGAGTCACAATGCTACAGGACAGACAGATACACAACATACAAATATAAGCTCAAAGTTATAATCCCTTTGTTTTGCTCTGGTCCTGCTAGACTACAAAACATTGACCGAAGCCGCGACTAGGGTAAACACAATCTCTCAGAACCTATTCCTTGTTCACTATTTGATTTGCATACCATTCATAACATTACATGATCATAATAGGTATATGACTATGACATAAATATTATGATTTTGCAACATGGGCTGCATGTAATTTTCCATCTACATACAGCACAGGCGCCTTTAGATGCAGCTTCTGTATAATTTGAACTAAAGTTAATCAAAATCGCGAACGTCTAATGCATACTGTTATGAGAAGCGCGGTCGTAAGGTTTTAGTCAGAATATGCGCGAATAAACTGCTTAACGTATTTACTTACATGAGATGGATAAGGGATTCATTTTAGTACTTTATAAGCTGTAAAATGTATTGTTAATGAGTGATTATTTAATGGGGCACGTGATTACGTGTTCATATTGAGGCTATTACGAGTATTCTAATTAAATATGTAAATTTTTTCTTCTACTCATTTTTACTATTTTTTTTTTGGTATTTAGAATTTTTTTGCGAGCGACTATATCTGTGATAAGACTCAGCTCAACACAGCTTTTTAAAGCTAGAGTAATAGTTAGTTGTGTGAGCTACTCCAGCAGAAGCACAGTCAGCTGAAGGTTAGTGCGATGAGGAGAGAATTGAAGCGAAGGACTGCTTTTTAGGGCGCTTTTATTGTCATGCGGATTTCTGCCCGCATGCGGCCAGGCCCGCATGCGTGCTGTGTTTCCAAAGCGTCCCGCATGCGGGTGCCACGCATGACAATAAAAGGGCCCTAAAAACATATAATGAAACCATAGGGCATGACCCTGGAGCGTCTCCGTTACACGTATAAGTGAGCACTACTAGATAGCTAGGAGCTAAATTTAGCACTAAATTAATAGCTTAGTTTGGAACGTTCGATTAATTAAATACTACTTAGTATCAGTTTCCTGACACTTCATACAAGTCGGCTGAAATATTTACCTACTACGTGCTATTCTCTAATGTATGGGAGCCAGTCGGATAACGGAGGGACGACTGAAAGTGTCGCACTGAGTCGAGGGTGAAAATTGACAATATATTGTATAAAGTGACCAGTCCAGGAAACATAAAATTTTGTCACTCATGAAACTGGACAACTTTCCTAAAGAAACTCATAGAATTCACAAAAAACAAAATTGGATTCTCTATACAAAATTGGCTGATTGGCCTACAAATTTGTATCTATGAAAAATTTTAATTTTGAGACTGAACTCCGACGATCAATTTGTATTGAGAGTACAAAAATTTGTGATGTTTATTTTCAATTCCAGTTTCTTTATTACATTCATTCATATGCATTTTACAAAGGTGGCACAACAACAATTACAGAGCCTAACAGAAAAAGTGTTGGTAGCAATTAAAAAAATTATAGACAAAAGTAGTCACATTTGATCCGAATACATTATACTTATACTTGCCATCAAAAAATTACCATGTATATCATAAAATTATTTTCGGAGACTAAAAACTTTTTCTGTATAATTTATTTGGAAGCACTTAGGGACAAAGTTGTTCGGAGTGCTCTAAATATTTCAGATGATACTCATTTCAAATTATCCTCTTAACATCGACTTGAGTACACTTCAAACAAGGCACAAACAGAAAAAAATAATATAAATACGAAATTACCGGTGAGTGGTGTGTCGTCCCTCGTGGCGCTTTGTAACGTTTTAATTTAAGACGCAGTAAGCCAGTCAGTGAATGATCTTTATACGAACGTCAGTGCGGGAGGGAAACGTATTTCAAGTGTATGTATAGTATGTAAGCACGTATACAGATGTAAGGCCCTTTAACTTCTGAGACTTCTATTCATCATTTTCAAGTAGCTACTTTATTTCTCCGAGTTTCTTGAAATCGCAAAAATATACAATCCATAAAAAAACAGCTGATCAGTTTCTACGAATAGTCCGTCATTTTTTGCAATATGAGCAAAGTCGTAGAATAAAAGTTGTTCTGTATAATGAATGAGTGTTCTAATCACCTAAATAACAATTATCTACACCCACAGATTCTAATTAGGGATGAAACACCACTCACTACAAGAGGCCACAGAACCAAAATTACTGAGAAACTCGATATGAATAAATATTACGTTTGAATAGAAAATCAGCTCACCGTACTTTTTTTTATTAAATCTTCAATTTTAAGGTTTGAAATGAGTTTTTTTGATGGCCGCGCTTACGGGAGTCATAAAACGTGATGGGTGGCATCGATCAACGACCTCTGATGAAACTTGTGTGATGGATGGAATCCATCGAAATTAACCTAAATTATTTATGATACTTACTGACTCAATGGGGCAGTAGCAAACTCCAATAAAACTACGCTTAGTAATTACCTACTATTACTAATACATATAAATATACATGCGTGAGTGCAAGGCTTGCGCTACCGACATTGGACCTTACCCGTAGGGTAGGGTTGCCACCTTTTTTGAACAAATATAGAATTTTTCCCACAAAAGGTGCAAAAATATAGTACTTTTGGGAAAAATATAGTACTGCTGTTTGTTTTCACTGTGTTGTTTCACCTGCGAACAATCAACAAACAACATGCTCCAATAATTACCACCACAGTACTACTACCGAACAGGAACCAGACAAAAAAGTACCCAATACCAATAACCCAATTAAACAAATCGATTACCTACTTACCTAACCTAATTAACCAATTAATACCACTCACCTGGCCAATCCCACTATTACTAGGTATACCACGTTCCACACTTCTAATCACAGTTAAAATAAAAAAGCGCGACAGTTGAATTAGGGACAAAAATGTAGTATTTTTCGTACTATATTATTTTTCTATAATATTTATTACAATTGACTGAAAATATAGTACGATACTATATACTTACTTATTATAGTACGGATGGCAACCGTCAGGGGGTTTAGGTCACATTAAGAGAGGGACATGAAGGGATACATACTTTATGAGAAAACTTATGTATATACTGTCGTTGTGGTGAGCGTTGCTATCTTAGTGACGCCATCTGCCTTAGGCGGATAACACACTGCTCCGGGATCCGCTCCGGGGTGCGGTGCGCCGGTTTTTTTACTATGAACAGTGTCAAGTAAACCCACACACCGAAACGGATTCCGGAACGGTGTGTTATATCCGATTTAGTTTCAACTAAAAGGAGGTCCCTACAATCAATAATATAAACTGATTTATTTATAAAAAAACAATAAAACGTTTTATTTACAATAAAATCTTTTTACAAAGCCATCTTCTTTCACTCCAATTAAAAAAAGAACTTGCGAATTCCTCTCACGTACCGTCCTACCGCTAATTCAGCGAGTATTCAAATGTTAGTGGTTCCATCAACTTTCCAGTCCATAAACGCTCCTCTCGGGAAAAGGGAGGCTTCAGCTCATCGACGTCTAACTGTAGACCTGCCTTTCCAATTAATTTTTAAAGTTGTCATGTTGAAATTGTCAGTGTTCTCGTGTATAGTTGAAAGAAACGCAGACCGTTTGATACGCATGCCAGGAATTACAGGCGACAAAAATAATTTGGGCCCGGCATTGTTTGATATATTTAGACTTACTCGTTTAGTCGTTCTTAATATTCGTAAAGTTAAGAGTTAGAGACCCGAAATAAGTCTAAAAAGATGCGCTTGCTTTACTCGCATTATTGATTTATTAACTGGGTCCTTACTTACCAAGTGGCAAGTTACATACAGTTTCACCAGTTACGAGACTGACGTTCAGTGTTGACAATAATATCGTATATCGTAGACTTCACGAAAGTACGCTCGCCACTTTTAACGGTGACTGGCTCGTCCTTAAGAAATCAAATATTGTAATACGTCTTTGCACCATCGCCTTTCGTGGGCGACGCAGATTTGCGAATTTGCATTTTATAATTAAAGAATTAGATCGGCCTCAAGAAGGTCGCGGAAGACTGGCGCGGTGTAGATATATGCCTGGCAGTAAAGAATATGAAAAAATATTTTATTTTTGATCTTTGCGAATTTAAAAACTTACATAAATAGGTATTTGGTTAAGGGTCGGCATTGCCATTGGACGTCTTTCAACTGATTATGATGATGATTGCCATTATTAAAAAAAAGCAAATGTCCATAGTTTCAAATTAAATTGTGATCTATAGGTAGTCAAAGAGATCTGCTCTCATGAGAAAAAGGCCGCAAAGTAGGATCAGGGAGTTTCCGTATACTTTGCGGCTTTCTTGTGAGGGCAGAGATGAAGTATAACGCCACCAAGACAAAGTCAAACATCCGGTGAGATGATGTGGTAAAAAAATGCGGTTACATTTTATGAACCCATTAGAAAAGTCTCGAGAAATTCATTCAAACTAACAGAATTTTGATTTTTTGACTACCGATAGATACCAGGTTTATTAATAACCATGCATGTTTTTTATCTTTTTTTTAACTCCCAAACCAGCTAAGTGGTACTGCTATACAGATTTTTATTATTTTACTAAAGACCCACATACAATTAATAGGTATTCATTTTTATCCACAGATTAACAAGACTTGATAAATGGTAGGTATGCATGTCATCATTTGTGTTAGCTATATGGAATCATCATCAGCCGAAAGACGTCCACTGCTGGACAAAGACCTTCCCCCCAAGGATTTCCACACATACCGGTCCTGCGCTGCCAGCATCCAGCGGCTTCCCGCAACCTTCACCAGGTCATATTATTATATGGAATGAAACTGACTAATTAAATATCCGGGACAAATCACACACGGTCCTCTGGCCCCAAACTAGGATTCCCTGTGCTATGTGAACCAGAGACTGATATACATACACATACATTTAAATACATACATATATAGATATAATACACCCAGACACAGAGCAAACAAATCTGCTCATCACAGAAATGTTTGCCCTGGGTGGGGATCGAACCCACGACTCTCGGATCAGTAGTCAGGATCGCTAACCACTGAGCCACCGAGTCAGTTAAGTAATTAGTGACACTTATACCATTAGCCACAACTTTAGTACAGTTTTACAAGTTTTTGTTATTAGTTTTGAAAGCGGAATTTCGACTCTTTCACAATAAACCTTTTTATTTTTATTTTGTTCAAGGTTGATGTTCAAGGATATTATTTATAAACACTGCATCGTCAGGTTCTATCTAGTACCACAATTGACTGAACAAAATACTTTATTTACATTGTCGCAAATGAGTTTTGCATTTTAACGACGCCGAGCCTTTGTGACGCTGTGATCTTTATGCATTGAGAGAGAATGGTTCTAATTTCTAAACGTGAAAGATTAAACGTGAGAGCAAATAATTATTTATTGTTTAAATATTTTTTTACCTTCTTTTATTTTATTATATTATTTAAGTACTTTTTTTTCTTTCCTTTTGCTATAGCTACCAAGCCCAACAATTTATGTGTTCCGGCATGTAGATAAGATAGCCAGTTTCCCATTGCGTTGGGGAATCTTGGCAAGCCCGCTTCCATCTTCGGCATCATTATCACTTACCACCAGGTGCCAAGTACTTACCGATAGTGGATAAAAAAAAAGATAGCCCTTTGGTACATAACGGTGCTGCTCATTGATAAAAAGAAGAAAAAAGTATAACAAACAATCGTAAAAACAAAAAATTCACTAATGAAGCCTAGTCCCAAAACTCACGAACTAAAAATAAGGCCGGCAATATAGCGGAAACAAATACAGAGTGTACTAGTATACGAGGCCAGCTACGGCTCTACGTGATCCGAGAAGTCTTCCTAGGACGAGCGGCGCTAAAATGGTGCATCCATATACCAGTCAACGACCGCCATCAGACAATAACCATAAAAATATAATAACTCTAATAAACTCACCTGATGCTGGAAAATCGAGTGACGGCAACGAGACAATGGACGATTATCGGAACATCGGACACTTGGTGATAGCACCGTGGACCTCCAAGCATGAGAGGCTCGCATTGAAGACCCACAGCTACGCTAGCAACAGTGGCATATAAAAGACACCAGACTACGGGACTCGTAGCCATTCTACTTCACGTCTTCGAGAGGTGTACACCTCTCTTAGCTATTATTTTAGATTTAGTATTTTTATGTAAGACCTATAAAAACCCAATACCACTGTCTAGGTACACGTACACCATATAAATATAAGTATAAGATGGTATAAGTAAGCTTTTCAAAGCTTACTTATATGTATGGTGTACCTACTCTAAGAACGTACGCCCCTTATAAAAAAAATAAGATTTCTTTAAGGTGCATTCTATTGCGTAGTTAGGTTCATCTAAAGAACGATGTAGCGTGCTATGCTCGAGCATACTTCGAAGTTTTTCTACTTGATTGAATCAGAAATGAAGAGATATACGTAAAAGAACTGAAGCAACCGACATAGCGCACAAAATCACAACAAAAAAAATGATAAGGGCACATAAGTGAACATTTATCAGCTTACTGTGATCCTGACTAGATTATCAGTCCACCGTTGTGGGGAGTTCCAGTTGCTATAGAGTTTCCCGAGAGCTACAATTTAACAAAATACACCCTCACGCAAAATTAGTTGCGCCGCGCCACGCTAAGTTGTAAAGTCCAGAATGGGTATATGTGTACTTAAGTACTTGTAGATGCTGTAAAAATATAACAGGTTCTTATAAAATCATCATCATCATTATCAGCCGAAAGACGTCCACTGCTGGACAAAAGCCTCCCCCAAGGATTTCCACAATGACCAATCCTGTGCTGCTCGCAATCCTTTACAATAATTTCATTTTTTCGAGTTCTGCACTTTTGCAACATTTTAGCACCAGTAAAGCTAACAGTAAATTCGCTTATAGCGTCTCTGACGACAAACAACTCTAGGGACCCTACGTGTTGGAACAAATAAAAACTACGACTTCAACTTTGATAGTCGGAAATTGTTTTAAGCAACGCAAAGTGAAGATTTTTGTAGTTGGACCCCGGCCACGTAGCGCGCAAACGAGGGATTTGTTCCACTGGGCTCTGGGCACTGGGCACTGGTGGAGTGTCCCTTGATCGTCAGGTTTACATGACTTATTTGGCATAATCATTATAGAAAACGAGAAAGTCTACAATGATAATGCTTGTTACAAAAAAAAAAATGTCAAAAGTCTTGAAAATAAATGAGGGTGCTGTTCGTTCGATCTAAGCACAATCAACGAATGAGCATTGAGAATTGTGGTGTTACTTAAAAAAAAAAAAAAACAAATTGTAGTTCCATCAATATTCCGTTTTAAGATTTTTTTGACTAGCTTAAAGGACACATATTATAGGTGATGTTTATAGCCATGAGTCCGATATATCAAAACGTAACTAAAGACGGATATGAGATTCATATCATAACATATCGATATGGCAGTTTTTAATATCGGATATTAGTAAAACTGTACATCAGCTAAGTAACGCGCGAAACACAAACTCCCGCAACCCAAGCATATGATATCGAACGGTTTGATATATTCGCTTTCTCTCTTTCTAAGAAAAAGACATTTCATTAGTGCGAAAGAAATGCAGCCAATATTGAACTGGGACGGATATCAGCGGATGATAGGCGAATTGAACATTACGGTTACTGCAATACGGTTTAGATTGAACTTGATAACGCGTGAGTTTGTGTTTCCGTTCTTTTTCTAAACAAATAGATAAGTTACGTTTGAAAAGCGATTAATATCGTGCTACCCATATCGATATCTGAA
This sequence comes from Coleophora deauratella, assembly GCA_958295455.1. Classification (NCBI taxonomy): domain Eukaryota; kingdom Metazoa; phylum Arthropoda; class Insecta; order Lepidoptera; family Coleophoridae; genus Coleophora; species Coleophora deauratella. The sequence goes on along the minus strand of OY282394.1, from coordinate 18,416,398 downwards.
AACGGTTTTCGATATCGATATGAAAACTTCATATCGGTTACAAAACCGTTTTCCAAAAAAACTGATAACGCCTATGTCTAGTTGTTAATGAAGCCTAAGTCAGGTTCAACAAAATAAAATAAATACCTAGTACATGAAGAGCAAGAAAGAACAATTTCAAGGAGACTATTGGAATACTGTACGAAGGGTTCCAAGATCTCTTGTTTTATTAGATGAGGTCACCGGCCTGCAATGGACTAGGCATGTGAAAAACGGGTAGCAGGAAAATATTGCTTTTTCCTTTTTGGGAAGAAATCCCGGGATTAACCGGCTGTCGAAAAAAGAATAGTTAAGAACCCACTATTTGGGCACATGTCTCTTCCCCTATCTTGGAATAGTGAGTTCATAATACACACAATCCCAGATTGGTGGAGGTTGTGGGACTAATTGGTAACTCCAGAGCCAGAAGACGGCCATCTAGTGATAGCAATCGGAACTATTAACATACCTGCTTAAATAATGGCATTTCCAAAAATAAACTAACCAAATTAAACTTTTTGGGTATACAGAATGAAATATACGATTCGTTCACTTTACGTGGCTTCTACACATGAAATTTAACATCCGAGGTCATCAAACACATTTTGGGCTTCTAACTGTTTAAATTATTTTCCTGATTTAGTATAAATTTACTTTTCGGTAGAGATCTACTCATAAAAATGAAGTAAAACATATTTTCTTTACCGAGTTACTCAATCACTAACTGTTTAAAAATAATCAATCCATATTTTTCACTTTCATAAAAACAAATATACATGGGCCTGAATGTACCTCCTTAAAAATTTTGCACTTTTTTGGAACACTTCTGTATATACAGGGTGCAAAAAAGATCACTCCCGGAACCTTAAACAGTGGATTTCAGATATGAAGAGTTATTTTAAGTATAAGTATACAGGGTGTAACAGAAAGGTGTGATAATACTTCAAGGTTGGCTTTTACCCATCAAACTGAACACCTTTTGTTCTACAACTTTGTTCAAATCACAAATTTTTTTTTGGACTTTTCATACAAGTCGATCAGCTGGCGAACCAAGTTTGTATGAAAAGTCCGAAAATTTATTTGCGATTTCAACAAAGTTGTAGAACCAAAGTTGTTCAGTTTGATGGGTAAAAGCCAACCTTGAAGTATTATCACACCTTTTTGTTACACCCTGTATAAAATGTTCTTCATTTAAAACGGGACCTAACTTAAGAAAATGAACAAAACCCAAGAAACCCCTTTGACTTTTCATGCGCAATTTTTTTTAAACTTTCCATTGTCCTATTTGGACAACATTGGGAAGTCTAAAGTTTCGTGAATTCGCTATGGATTTCTTTTGAAAGGTTGTTTAGTTTCATCATCAGTACAAGCCCTCAAAAATAAAATTGTCGACTTCATCTGGTCTGCGTGGACTTCAGAACTATGGGTCCAAACAGAAATAAAATGTTAAGGCAGCGCCATGTAGTGACAAAGTAAAAATTTCAGTTTTTAACCATTCCTCCGGGAACCCTTAAGTTTTCCGGGATAAAAGTATCCTATGCATGAGCTGACTGCTTTATCTATCTACCTACCAAATTTCATCTAAATCTGTTTAGTAATTTCGGCATGAAAGTGGATCAAACAAACAAATAAACAAACAAACATCCTTACTTTTGCATTTATAATATTAAGTAAGATGGGGCCTAAGTGAATAAAACCCAAGAAAGCTGTAGTAATACGTGATTATTTTTACTTTCCATAGTCCAACTAAACATTGGGAAGTCAAAAGCTTCGTAAATTGTTTATTTTGAGGAGGTTCTTTAGTTTCAATAAAAGAAGCCACAAATATTAAAAGTATCAGTACATTTTTAAAAGTCTGTATTTTATCGAAATGTGTTGTATCGAAAAGACGCACTCGTTTTTATATTGATACGTAGTGACACGTCTTTTGGTAAACCTAATTTTTCTCTGTTGAACGTGAATATTTTTATATACTATCTGTTCCGTGACTTGAAATTTGATACGCATTCGTGTATAGTATTTATGGTAAACATAAGAAAATATTACCTTATTTTGTACTTTTACGAAGACAGATACTTGTTACACTTATGTCAACAGCGTATGTTTCTTTAGTGTTCGATGAAAAAATACTGCTTTGCCTGTATAAATTTATGTTGATATCAAATAGATACAGATTTTTCGATAAAAATACAAGAGTGGAAACCTACCTGAATGTTTAGGTAAGTAAAGGGTTTATTTTTGTTCGCGTCAATCATGCAAGATAACTGACTGCAAAGATTTTCATAGCCTACTTTCGTTTTGACTCAGTAAGTTTTGTTAGTGTGAATATGACATCAGTCTGTGCTATTTCAAATAATAATTGAATAAAATGTCATTTTTGACATTTGATAAAAAGTACTCTACACACATGACTTAACCTCCGGAGTTTCATATATTATAAGTACATATTAAGTTGGTTGCCGGGACTTGTACCGAGCACACATCTCATCTTAGAGTAGCCTCAACGTTATTTTTGTGATGGGGAAATAGCTGTGATTCCGATTCAGTGATAAGCGGTCATAAGAAGAGGATTAACTCGGGAGACAGCTCAGTTTTCCGAGTTCCAACAACAAACCACAACTTGGAGCGTCTTTAAGTGCCCATCACCCTTAGGGCCGCGTCTTTCACATTGGCGTTTCGCCATTTTGTTTTGAAGATTCTTCCATTTTTCACTTGACATTGGCAAAATCACGCTCGTTATGAGATGTGGAATGCCAAATAGAAATATAGAAGTACATATTAAAATTGTATTCCAAAGTAAATTTAAACTACATAATGCAGCCATAGTTATTTTTTCCTTTATTACAATAGTGCTGACATAGATAATTTTTCGGTTAAATCTATGGATGTAAAACCGCAACAGCAAAAAAATATCGAAAGATCTAGTCACGTCTAATTAAAATTAATTGGCGATTAAAACAAGTGACCCTTTTAATTTTGTGCGCATCTAAGCATTTACACTTTTTCCTGAATAGGCTAAAAATTTGAATTCTGAACCGGCCTCTCTAAATACTTTTTTTGGACTTTTCATACAAACTTGGTTTGCCAGCTGATCGATTTGTATGAAAAGTCCAAAAAAAATTTTGCGATTTCAACAAAGTTGTAGAACAAAAGTTGTTCAGTTTGATGGGTAAAAGCCAACCTTGAAGTATTGTCACACACTTCTGTTACACCCTATATACCTACACTTTTATTCGGTCATTAAACGAGTATCAACCGAACCTATCGTTTATTTCTTCGCTTCTCCCGGTCCCATCCTTACAATCTGTCAACCTAAATCAGAGAATGACAGATTTCGTATTAATTGCATTAAGTTTGGCACAAAACTAGTCTTCATATTAGAGATCACTTTATCTCTAAGCGTTGCTATACTCTGGACACTCTAAAAACTATGTCATAACTAACTACTATTGATAAATGTTTAATGTAATTAATGTAATTAATTAACTAGTATTATTATTATTAAAGTTAGGCGTTTTATGCGCAACCGCAACCGTTACTGGATCTTACCCGTCGGGGAAGGAGGTGAGGTTGCCAGTCCTGAGGGGCAGAGAGTGGACATACTGTGTGACAGAAATATGACGTAGGCTGAGTAAGTGATCCCGACGATGGCAACCTTTGAGTTACTTGAAAAGTTTATGGAGATATTCTCCAAAATTTCCCGAAACGTTGAGTGTACAAATTCCAAGTTCAAGTGTTAGGAACTTTGTACTAGCTAGAAAAAAAGACGATTATGTATGTATGTTTGTATGAACACTTTATTGCACACAAGGAGAACATTACAAAATAAAAATGACTAAGACTATGTGTACAAAGGCGGTCTTATCGCTAAGAGCGATCTCTTCCAGACAACCCTGGGTAAAGAAATGAAAATACAGGACAATATCAACGATAGTGCATTCATGGGAATAGAACCAAAAAATTATAACGTAATAGCTAAAAATATACCTAAGATAACCAAAACATATATACATTTATAGATTATAAGAGAATGCGAGAAAAGAAAGCATCTACTTGATTTTGCTTTTGAATATTTTGATTTTTGGAGTAAGGTGTTATATTATCACAGTGAGTTTTAATTGAAATTCCATCAAATAAAATCATTCTGTAAATTACACATCTTTTGTGTCCAATTCAAAAGTAAAGTACAAATATGAAAACTTCTTAATGACATGCTGTTTGCGCAAAAGTAATGAATAGCAGGTTGAGCTTCTGTTGCTTAATTCAGCACGCACACTCAAACTCCATGACATCCCAATTCGACGTGAAGAGAGGTATTAAGGAAAGTCATACTTTCTGTCGTGTTCAGTTTACACAAAAATTTAAATAATATCTGGGTGAAGAAATTTTCCGTTTCCGGTCAATAATGAAAGAAACTGTTGGCCTGTTTCTTGAACAAATCTAAATTCTTACGAACATACTAGGTATTTAGATGGAACTGACTGGTAACAGTTATATCTACATATTTCTTTAAACTTGTTCCTCGATGTTGGTTGCCGGGATTCTGTACCGAGCATACGTCTGCTGAGGTAATTTTTCAATTATCGGTTTCAGAGTAGTTTCAACGTTTTTTTTGTGATGGGGAAATAACTGTATTTCAGATTTAGATATAAGCGATCATAAGAAGAGTTCCCGAGAAGATTGACTCGGGAGGCCGCTCAGTTTTCCGAGTTCCAGCAGCAAACCACCACGTGGAGCCTCTTTAGGTGCCCAGAACCTTTAGAGCCGTGCCTTTCACTTAAAATTGGCGTTTTGCCATTTTTTTATTGAAGATTCTCCCATTTTTCACTAGACATTGGCAAAATCACTCCTATATTGAGATGTGGAATATCAAATAAAAAATAGAATAGATAGAAACTTGTTCCTTGATCGCATTTGACAGATTGCACCGATGGCCTTTTTTTGTAAATTAAAAATAGTTTATATGTCAGCTGCATGTCCCCAAATAAAGATGCAGTAAGACATTATACTACGAAAATAACTAAAATACACAAGTCTCGCAGTACCTATATCTGTTAATTGCCTTATTTTCTTAACGGCATAGGCAGCTGAACTGAGTTTCCCGGCTAAAGATTTTTATATATGTGGACCCCATTGTAAGGAAGCATCTAATATGATACCAAATAAACTGTGGTATTTAAGAATTCTATGATATTGCTATTTAATGTTACACTTTTGTGAGTTTGTTAAACATTTGGTAATCTGAATTTTATTACTTTCGTTTTATTAGCGTTTTATACCAAATTGTTAACAGTAAACCATTTATGTATTTCAGAAAGAGTGTTGTTTACTTCGTCAATTTTGCAGTCTTTTCTAGCTACCTCAAAAATAAGTGAAATGTAATCTGCAAACAATACAATATTTGAGAGATGTTGCATCATAAAAGGTAAGTCATTAATATACACAAGGAAAAGAAAAGGGCAAAAAATAGATCCCTAGAGACCACATATTTTTACTTTAGAGACAGAAGAATTTGTGCCGTTTCTTGAACTGTTAAATAAGAATTTAGAAGATTAAGAGCCCCATCTTGGACACCGTAATGCTTTAATTTGACGAGTAACGTTTGATGCTCAACATAATCATAATGTTATGCATACAGAACGAACGTGATTCAATATTATATTCTTCGCATTTGACATCTATATAGAAAATTGTTCAGTTTTATGAGTAGGAATCGCAACTAACTTGTTTAGGTACCTATTTCAGAAGGACCTTTTGTAGTTTTTTTAGATGTTCACAAGATACAACTTCAATATAATTAAAGTTTCTACGTCAACACAATCTAAAGAAATGTCCATATTAGTACGAAAATTAGTAAGAAGTAAGTTAGTATTCATATTCATATTCAATTTATTCATAATATTGTTATTATTACATGTCGTTAAAGTAAATAATACTAATAATAATTAAATTATAATGATAGAAAATTGAAATAAAATTGTATAAATTATGTCAAACATAAAGAAACACAAAACGAATAAGTTAAAATAGAAATTAATCTATTAAAAAATAACATTGCAACGCAATATATCAATTCTGCTTAAAATTTATAAATTCAGTATAACTGTAGAAAGTATGCTCGAGAAACCAGTTTTTCAGCCTATATTTAAAGCAGCTCAGGGAAGGGAGGGAACTCGGTAACGCACTCGGGCAGCTTGTTGAAGACGGTGGGGCCCATCACGTGGACGAGCTTATCCGACTTCGCCAGGCGGTGCGGAATTGGCAGAAGTCTCGTCGCGTTGCATAGGTGCCCATGGACATCTCCAGAACGTTTATAATCCTAAAGGTGGCTGAAAAAGTACATCCCAATCTTAAGGATCACAACAGAAGCCAAAGTCAGAACTCTGAGTTCTTTGAAATATGGCCATCCCAATCCAAAATAGTAAAATCCGAAAAACCGTTCATTTATATTATCTGTAGGTATATTATTTGAAACAATGTTTGTTTGTAATGTTGGAGCATTAACCGTGATGTAACGTCTTTGTAATGGTAATGTAATGTAATGTCTTTAGTGGCGACCACGTACCGGAAGACGCACCGACCAGCATGGGTAGAATGAAGCGTAGACAAAGCTGTTTGTCGCATCAAACGCGAGAAAACAGCCCAGCTGTCTCTTTCATTAGCTTAGCGTTAGAACGGAACAAATTCTTTTAAAACTCGTGTCGCGCGCGAGATATGTCGCCATGCTACCGGTGCTGGTGAATGTCGCTGGATGCGGTGGAAAGCGCAGGACCGGTCGATGTGGTAATCCTTGGGGGAGGCCTTTGTCCATTAGTGGACGTTGTTTGGCTGATGATGAGGCCGGTGTAAGGGATTTTTTCATTTTTTCTGATTTACCTTTTTACCCACGATGGATGAAAACTATTATGCTTTTAACCCACAGGGATGAAGTTGCGGGCACCAGCTAGTATATGTTAAAATACCTGTTACTTAAATCAAATTATTAGTTAGTAAATTTATATGTCAAGTTTGATTATTAAACGACGACTTCATTTTCGTTATTGTGTGGCCACTTTAAGATATTGCATCCAACATCATATTTCATCGTAAACCGTAATAACCATTAACTTACATTTATCATAAAATTTCGAAGTGTATTTTTGAATCTGGAGCATCAAATAAAAGTACCTCTTTTTTTTAAAACATTCAGTGCTTCAGACTACACTGTTTTCTGAAAGACGCTCAATAGCAAAATGACATCAATTCTATTGTTTATTTTAATTCTTATTTGTTCTACTCATTTTGCCTGCGGATATCATCTCGCTAAAGTATATGAAAATATTAAAGAATTTGATAAACTCGAGAAGTGTTACGCTGATTTTGTTACCAAGTCGTTTGATGGAGATGAGATTCTAGTATTAGGAAATTTTAACTACACAGAAGACGAAGAATATGTGCTCGATCGCATAACAAACGCGTTGATGAAATTGGGTCATAAGGTGATTGTTGGGACCAAATGTCCAAGAGAATGTTCAAAAAGCGTTAAATTAATATCAAGCCAGATACTGATATATGCCAACTCCACAACGCAGCTGCTTAATATGCTCAAATGTCTCTGCTACCATTGGAGCTCAATAACAAAATTCATCATCATCGCGCCTAAAGAAGGCAATGTCACGGAAATGTTTCATATCGTCAGAAAATTCTTTATAGTTCACGTGATTTTTTTGACTTCCAACGGCAGTGATATTGATTACAAATTTGCACCTATGACATGTTTGGATAAAAATGTTACGCAATATAATAAGTTAACGTACAAGTGCTCCTCAAGCAACAGAACGATACAGATGTTGGAAAGAAATATATTTTCTCGTAATTTATTTTTGCCTTTAATGGAATGTAAACTCGTTTTTGGAATGAGAGTTATCAGGCCGTATGCCTTTTACTTAGCTGACAATATCCATAATACGAATAAAGCTGTTGAAAGATATTCGTATTACGGAATGGAATTCGTTATTGCTTTAACAATATTAGGAATTGATAGATATAAAGAAAGCCACTTATATGAAGTATCACCTGTTCATAACCTGGATGCGGGTGATGAAGATAAAGGAAACGAAGAAAATCTGAAGACTCAGCTTATGAAGAGAAAAGTGGATGTACTCATAGGTGCTCTCAGTTTTTTAGACCAAGATTACAATATGGAAGCAACTTACCCAATTCTGTACGGCAAAATCGTTGGTGTTGTAAAGAAACAGAAAAATCTCAATTTTTTCAGCGTGTTTGGTGTTTTCGATATGAATGTATGGTTATTTTTAATCGCTTTCAAATTAGTGCTTTCAGGAATAATTTATAGCTATTTCGTTTGGATAGACAAAACTAAGTTCACTTTAAAATCATTTATCTTATATTTTACATCATCAGTGACTCTGGATGTGATGTTGTCAAAACATAAATATTTGAATTTGTTGTTTTTGCTCTGGATTTGGTGTGCTTTTATCGTAAAAATAACTTTCGAAGCGTTACTTATATTAGTTCTTTTTAACAAAGATAAATTGTACCAGATCGACTCTTTAGAAGTGATTTGTAAGCATGATTACAAAATTTTTATATCCGACGTTAATTACAAAGAATTTCGTGATGGCTTTAATCTTCCTGATTGTTCGATACCAGCCGAAAATTTTGTTGTTGTTCAAAACCCATTAAATATCTTACTAGAATCAGAGTCTATGAAAGTAGCGGTTTTCCTTTTCGAACAGAATTACATTTCAAGTTTGATACAATATGTTGACGTTAACGGCGATTCTCCCTTTCATAGGATTTCAGAAACTATAAACAACATTCCTTTAGTTTTCTTTTTTCATCGCGGGAACCCTTTGTGCGTTGTATTCAATAATTTTGGCATGACATTTTTCCAGACAGGGATTGTTCAGTTTTATGATAAGTACACTGATTTTTTGAGGGAAATGCAAAGGGCCATGTTGTCTCGTAATAAGGAGAAGAATCCGTCATTGCAAATCAAACACGTTGAAATAGTATTTTATCTGTATCTATTTGGTGTTTTTTTGTCAGTAATTTTATTTCTTGCTGAACTTTTTAGTGCGTATTTAAGAAAACATTGATTTTTGTCATTAATGTTAGTACTAGTATATATATACCATACATTTGAAAACTTATAGCTGAGGTGTACTAGCGTTTATGCATGTAACGTAGAACCTGTGTATTTTTACTTAATAATTAAACATAATACTGCAACATCTCTTCTGTAAATTATATACCTTTTCGTAACCAATTCAAAAGTAAAGTACAAATATCTTCTGAAAACTTCGTCATGACATGCTGTTTGCGCAAAAGTAATAAATAGCAGGTTGCACTTCTGTAGTTTGATTCAGCACGCACACTAAGACTTCATGAAAACGCAATTCAATGAAGTGAAGAGAGATTATGTAAGGAAATTCATACTTTGTGTCGTGTTCAGTAAAAATTTACATAAGAGTAAATTTTGGTAGAAAATTGTAATTGTGTAATTTTGGATGAATTTATCGAGCATTTTTTCTTAATTCCGTGATATCGTATTTCATTTCTTTGACTAGCGAGAGGTACTAATTTGAAAATAAAATGTTGCTATCGTTTTTATAGGAACACCAAGCCTATTTTAGTTTTTGTTTCCGGTCGATAATGAGACTGCTGGAATGAAACTGTTGGACTGACTTTGGTCTACATTTTAAACTTTAAGAGAAGTGAGTTTGAGATTTTAAGGGGTTAACTTGTTGATGGGGGCTGCTGATGTTATATTATTATATTAAGTCATACTAAATTTGAATAGAAAATCAACAATTTGTATAGGAAACTGGAAAAAATTAAAGATTGTTTTTTTTTTAATATTTTTCCTGTATTCTATACTTATTTTTTTTTACCTTCAATTGATAAGCCCTGATTCTGAGTAACCCCTTAAAATCTCAAATGCACTTTTTTGAATATCATGTCTAGATCTTCCACATTGCCTCTTCCTCTCAAATTTTCAATATTCGGCATGTGTAAGTATGACAACATTTTCACATTTACAGCAGGGCCGAAGTTCTGCGAACAAATCGCAGAAAAATGGGGAGTTTTCATGCAGATTTGGATTTTTAGGGTTCCGTAGCCAAATGGCAAAAAGCGGAACCCTTATGGATTCGTCATGTCTGTCTGTCTGTCTGTCCGTCCGTATGTCACAACTAGTTTTTTCCGAAACTATAAGAACTATACTATTGAAACTTGGTAAGTAGATGTATTCTGTGAACCGCATTAAGATTTTTACACAAAAATAGAAAAAAAAACAATAAATTTTGGGGTTCCCCATACTTGTAACTGAAACTCAAAAATTGTTTTCTCATCAAACCTATACGTGTGGGGTATCTATGGATAGGTCCTCAAAAATGATATTGAGGTTTCTAATATATTTTTTTTCTTAACTGAATAGTTTGCGCGAGAGACACTTCCAAAGTGGTAAAATGTATGTCCCCCCCCCCCTGTAACTTCTAAAATAAGAGAATGATAAAACTAGAAAAAATATATGATGTACATTACCATGCAAACTTCCACCGAAAATTGGTTTGAACGAGATGTAGTAAGTAGTTTTTTTTAATACGTTATAAATCGTAAACCGCAAATTACCTTTCATTCAATCAACTCAAATATAAAAAAATATAGAGTTCAAGACATGTGTGATTATGAATTTATATGGAACCCTCGGTGCGCGAGTCCGACTCGCATTTGGCCGGTTTTTGCCTAATCAAGTTAAGTTGTATACTGCCTTCATAAGAAAAAGGCTGCAAAGTATATACGGAAATTCCATACACTTTGCGGCCTTCTTTCTTATGAGGACAGTAAATAGAACGAACGTTGTCCAGTATTATATACTTCGCATTTATCATCTATATAAAGGCCGGCAACGCACTTGTGACTCCTCTGGTGATGTGGGTGTCTATGGGCGGCAGTAATCGCTTACCATCAGGTGATCCGTCTGCTCGTTTGCCATCTTTGCCATAACAAAAAAATTGTAACGAAATATTGTTTAAATAATGGAAAAGATAGTAAGTTTATGTTTTTACAGGCTATCAGATAAGATTAACGTTTTTATCGTTGTTAAGCACTTTTTAATGTCCTCCCTACGAGTAAGACTCGTTCACGTGGTTCTAATTGCTATTGATTTTACGCTTCTGCATCGCAGTAGTAACGTTATGAGGGCAATTAAGATGGCAATCAAAGTGAAAATAGCAGATGCGGCTGACGTGAAGTAACGTTGTCTAATTAAATATATCTTATTTTTCATAATGAAAGCTTCTTGGAAGCTCGTCATTTTGGATATTACAGGAAACATTTAGATTATTGGAGCGAAACTAAGCAGTATGAACACTTGTAAAAAAGTCAGAATGTAAGTCTGTTCGTCTAAGAGTACAGACATCTGAAAAATACCCTTGTCTATAAAAGTCAAGTAAAATAGGAATAACATCAAAAAAAAATAATTATATTCATCAACAAAAGTTTTAAATATTAACCTACTTATTTCTCTTATTTTCGTTCTCTATTACTACTATAAACAGACCCTAATTCAGCGGAACAAATTAAACTTCCCCCATTAAGATAAGACAAATTATTCCATAGTTTTAACAAATGGATTTTTAATGCATACCTGTACGTTTTCCTGCCGTTGAACTAAACTATACTACATTAAATATGATTTCGCTTTATTTATACAGGATCCTTCTGGAATTAATGAGGAAAAGAGTCTGTGAGCTATGTCGGTTAGTTTGGTTCTCCTACGTATATCCTCATTTCTGATGGACCGACGATGACCTGGTAAAGGTTGCGGGTAGCCGCTGAATGCGGGCAGCGAAGGACCGGTCGGTGTGGAAATCCTTGGGGGAGGCCTTTGTCTAGCAGTGGACGTCTTTCTGCTGATGATGAGGAAAATAATTTGACTGTAGCTTCCAATCCGTTTAGGCGCATAATAGTAAAAGCGCAAAACGATAAGTGCTTAAAAATTGTAAAAGAGCAAAACGTTAATAGCGCAAGACGGTAAAAGCGCAAAATAGTAAAAGCGCAAAATGATAAAAGCACACAATCAGACAACGTTAAAAGAGCGAAATTGTAAAAGCCCAAAACTATAAGTCATTTATTATTTTATTGTATAGCAAAATGACATGATAACATTACGGTAACCCTAATTTTTATGAGTGTTTATTAAAGATAAGGGCAAAATAAAGATTTTTTTTTCATTATTTTTTTTATTGTAAAAGGTATCAAAAAGCTGACGGCCTAGCTGATGGAAATTGCTAAGACAGGAATTCCGACTCACTGAAACCCTAAAAGAAATAAAATGTTAATAAAACATCAATTAATTAATTATTAAATATTTTTTATTAAAAAAAAATTTTTCATTAATTAATGAAATAATTTCATTTTAAAATGAATATTTCATTTATAAAATGAAAATGAGGTAAAATCAATTGTTGTTTTATTAATTCCATCAACTAGACCGTCAGCCTATTTGCTGCCTTTTACTATAGAAAAAAGGATAAAGAAAATGAAAAAAAAATAACGACTTCATTTTGCCCTCGTCTTTAATAACCACTCATAAAAATTAAGGGTAGAAAAATCGTAATGTTATCAATTAATATAATGTTTGATTCATGTCAGTTTGCTATACAGTAATTAAAGACTTATCGTTTTGCGCTTTTACCATTCTGCTCTTTTGACGTTGTGCGCTTTTACCATTATGCGCCTAAACGCTTCCATTCATAAAAAGTATAGACCCAAAAATTTTATTTGCGAAATGAGAACAGAAAATTGTGTTAATCAGCTTAATTCCGTATTATGTGTGGTAACTCTAATTGTATTGTGATTGAGTAAGTATAGGTTCTTAATGTAGGAATGCCCGACTGACAGTGAGAAAAGCCCCGACTTCAATCCCATTTTTCTCCCAACTGACAGGCGGAGGGCCTGTCATCTTAGGTCTCGTGGTGTAGGCATCCCGTACTTATATTGTATATATTTTTATGGTTAGGGCTAGGGCTGTTAGGGCACTAGGGTTGTTAGGACGCTAGAGCTAGTAGGGTTGTGTAGGTCTTAGCTCGCCCTCTCCATTCTCATGTACAGTCAGTTAGCCATACAGCACACGACACTACTTTACAGTAACTCTTTGACACACTACAAGACACTGCAAGACACATTACCATACTATACAACGACACTAGTTAGTTGACTGTACAGAGCCATTGACTGTGATGTAATACGGTGTAAAGTTCTCGAGTGGCGACCACGCATCGAAAGACACAGTGTGGGCAGGCAAGTGGACTCAGTGGACCGATAATCTGGTGAAGGTCACGGAAAGGCGTTGGATGCCGGAAGTTTAGAACTGGTCGGTGTGAAAATCCTTGCGGAAGGCCTTTGTCCAGCAGTTGGCACCTTTTGGCTGATGATGAGGCCCATGCAAGGGATTTGTTTCCACCTTTTTTCTGACTTACCTAAAATCTCACGATGGGCGAAAACGGTAATATACGTTAAGCCCACTAGGGTAAAGTCGCGGGCACTAGCTATTACCTGTTAAAAACCTGTTACTTAAATAAAATTTCCGTCCGTTAGTAAATTGACATGTCTAGAATAATTTACGAAAGATTATTTCGCTGATATAACACTTTAGTAATACTAAAAGCTTCTTTAGAAATGTGTGTTTATTATACGTCTTCATTTTTGTTATTGCGTGGCCACTTTAAGATATTGCATCCAACAATTCATCATAACATCATATTTCATCGTGATCTGTAATAACCATTAACTTAGGTACATTAATCATACAATTTCGAAGTGGATTTTTGGATATAAAAAAAAAACATTCAGTGCTTCATTGTACACTGCTTTCAGTAGTCGCTCAATACTAAAATGACATCAATTCTTTTGTCTATTTTTACTCTTATTTGTTCTACTCATTTTACTTGCGGAAATCATCTTGCTAAAGAATATGAAAATATTAGAGAATTTGATAAACTCGAGGAGTGTTACGCCAATTTTGTTACCAAGTCGTTTGATGGAGATGAGATTCTAGTTTTAGGAAATTTTAACTACACAGAAGACGAAGAATATGTGCTCAATCGCATAACAAACGCATTGATGAAATTGGGTCGTAAGGTGACTGTTAGGACCAAATGTCCCAGAGAATGTTCAAAAAGCGTTAAATTAATATCAAGCCAGATACTGATATATGCGAACTCAACAACGCAGCTGCATAATATGCTCAAATGTCTCTGCTACCATTGGAGCTCAATAACAAAATTCATCATCATCGCGCCTAAAGAAGGCAATGTCACGGAAATGTTTTTTATCGTCAGAAAATTTTATATAGTTCACGTGAGATTTTTGACTTCCAACGGCAGTGATATTGTTTATAAATTTGCACCTATGACATGTTTAGATAAAAATGTTACGCAATATAATAAGTTAACGTACAAGTGCTCCTCAAGTAACAGAACGATGCCGATGATAGAAAATAACATATTTTCTCGTTATTTCTTTTTGAGTTTAATGGAATGTAAACTCGTTATTGGAATGAGACTCATTAGACCATATGCCTTTTACGTAACTCATAACATCCATGATACAAATAAAGCTGTTAATAAGTCGTCGTATTACGGAACGGAACTTGTTATTGCTTTAACAATATTAGGCATTGATAGTTTTAAAGAAAAACACTTATATGAAGTATCACCTGTTCATAACCTGGATGCGGGTGATGAAGATAAAGGAAACGAAGAAAATCTAAAGACTCAGCTTATGAAGAGAAAAGTGGATGTACTCATGGGTGCTCTCAGTTTTGTAGACCAAGATTACAATATGGAAGCAACTTACCCAATTCTGTACGGCAAAATCGTTGGTGTTGTAAAGAAACAGAAAAATCTCAATTTTTTCAGCGTGTTTGGTGTTTTCGATATGAATGTATGGTTATTTTTAATCGCTTTCAAAGTAGTACTTTCAGGAATAATTTATAGCTATTTTGTTTGGGGAGACAAAACTAACTTCACTTTGAAATCATTCATGTTATATTTTACTTCGTCAGTGATTCTGGATGTGAAGTTGTCAAAACATAAATATTTGAATTTGTTATTTTTGCTCTGGATTTGGTGTGTTTTTATCGTAAAAATGACTTTCGAAGCATTACTTATATTAGTTCTTTTTAACAAAGATAAATTTTACCAGATCGACTCTTTAGGAGTTATTTGTAAGCATGGTTACAAAATTCTGTTATCCGAAGTTAATTACAAAGAATTTAGTGATGGCTTTAATCTTCCTGATTGTTCAATACCAGCCGAAAATTTTGTTGTTGTTGAGAACCCATTAAATGCCCTACTAGAATCAAAGTCTATGAAAGTTGCGGTTTTTCTTTATGAACAGAATTACATTTTAAGTTTGATACAATATGTCGACGTTAACGGCGATTCTCCCTTTCATAGGATTTCAGAAGTTATAAACAACATTCCTTTGGTTTTTTATTTTCATCGCGGGAATCCTTTGTGCGTTTTGTTCAATGGTGTTGGCATGATTTTTTTCGAGACGGGGATCGTTCAGTTTTTTGATAAGTACGCAGATTTTTTCAGGGAGTTGCACAGGGCCATGTTGACTCGTAATAAAGAGAAGAATCCATCACTGCAAATGAAGCACGTTGAAATTGTATTCTATCTGTATCTATTTGGCGTTTTAATTTCGGTTTTTGTATTTCTTGCTGAAGTTTTTAGTGCATATTTAAGAAAAAAATGATTTTTATCATTTTACTCAATACTCAATACTTTATTAGCATACCATACTGTACAATATAGATGTTAAAGTAAGTATAATCAGATCATTATGGACCCTGTCGGGCGCAGCTTAAAATAAAAGAGAGGAGAGGACGGAATAAAGCTAAAACAATTTAATAACTAAATAACGTAAGAAACGTTGTAACTAATAAATGTCTTATAATATAATTTTAGAAACGTAGTTTATAAAATAGTGTACTTATATTTTTATATAAGTAGTACTTAACATATATTTATAATGTTTCATCTAAATATTCTTTAATAGTGTAGTAACACTTATTGTACAATAGTTGTTTTAAATCTTTCAGGAAAAGGGTTTCTTTGGTTTGTAACTTTATTTTTTCCGGCAGGTTATTGTATATATTTGTAGCCATGGCTAGTGAAGTTTTAGTTGAGAGTTGGGCAGCATTAGTTTCTTTTTATGTCGCAATCGTAATGGGTATTTCATAGGCAAATCTTCTCTTTTCGTAAAAAAATCAGGATATTTACGAACAAATTTACACATTTCCAGAATATAAATACACGGTAAAGTAAGGATTTTATATTTTTGAAAGTAGGGCTTGCAACTGTCAGTTTCTAATATATTTACTATTATTCGAATGAGTTTTTTTTGAATTGTAAAAAGAGTAGGTGCGTCTGTGCTATTTCCCCATAGAATTACCCCATAACTGAGCCATGCGTAAGCGTAGGCGTAGTATGTGGTGAGTGCTGTTTCTGTGTCAGTAGTTTTTTTGACTTCTCTAAGCGCGTATGAAAATCTAGAAATTTTAGTTCTTAATTTTTTTAAGTGTGCTTTCCAATTAATATGCATATCAACAACGAGACCTAGTAGTGAAAACTCATTTACAACTTCTATTTTAATGTTATTTACTGTATAATTTATATGTATCGGACTTTTCTGATGAGGGTGGTAAGCCATTAATTTAGTTTTAGAATAATTTATTTCAAAATTATGATCGTACATCCAGTTTATTGTGTTTTGAAGCATTAGGTTAATTTTTTCGTCAATAACTGTACTATTTTCGCATGAAGTAAGAAGGGAGATGTCATCTGCGAACAGAATACAGGTCTCATCTATTATTTTTGGCAGGTCATTAATATAAATGAGGAATATTGTATTTAGGAATATATATATTGTATTTTATATCATTAATGTTAGTATGTACCTATTATGCATTTTAAAACTTATAGCTGAAGTATTCAATGGTGTTGGCATGAATTTTTTCGAGACGGGGATCGTTCAGTTTTTTGATAAGTACGCAGATTTTTTCAGGGAGTTGCACAGGGCCATGTTGACTCGTAATAAAGAGAAGAATCCGTCACTGCAAATGAAGCACGTTGAAATTGTATTCTATCTGTATCTATTTGGCGTTTTAATTTCGGTTTTTGTATTTCTTGCTGAAGTTTTTAGTGCATATTTAAGAAAAAAATGATTTTTGTCATTTTATATCATTAATGTTAGTATGTATTATGCATTTTAAAACTTATAGCTGAAGTAAAGTGTTAGTATGTATCGCTGTAACTAGAGTCTGACAAATGAAAGCGTAACCTGAGAAAGCGCGGCAAATTCAAAAAATCTTCATGCGATATCACCAACCTATAGCAGAAAAATATATTTAATACTTGTGTGATAAATATTTATTATAATATATTTATACTAGGTGAAATTACAATTTACAATTAGCTTTATACTATTTTATTGACTCCTTGTACATCTTGTTTATAAAAATAAACATTAAAAAAGTCTACTTCATAAACTGATTTTGATAATCTGCAGTTTATTTCTGCACTGAAAAATCTGAAATTACCATAAAATCTATCATTTACTAATGGCCATTACAAAGTTACGGCCATTAATTTACGCTTTCATTTGTCAGACTCTAAGAACCTATATTGACTTAATGATTAAACATAATATTGCATTATCTCTTGGATACGTTTTACTTCTTCTTTTCACTTGTAATGGGAACCATTTTTACCAAACCATAAATAATGCCACCCTTTTTAGAAATACTCAAACCAGGAGGTCTGCCGGCCTAAGAGTAAGTTTATCTATGTTGCCTAGCTAACCTATTGATTGCTGGATAAAAGCATTACCTCTATTAATCTTAACATATTATTAGTTTATTATCTTCTTTATTTATTTACAGCTAATAAGTCACCCGTACCGGCCGATACTAATGAAAATAATCATAGTATCTACAGCGGAGCTTCCGCGGAGTTATTGCTGGAACTATGGGCAGGCTTCCAAAACACTTCGATTTATAACCCGCGAGGGATGCGATACTAAAATATGGATCAAACCAAATTTAGATTCTGTAGTATTGTTTATGGAGGTTGTGATGATAACCAATTAAATAGATGCTTTATAATTATTTTTAACTAGTACAAAGTCCCTATCACGCGCAATTTGTACACTCAACCTTTCGAGAAGAGTTAGCGAAGCGACAAAAAATGACGATCGAGCCCAAAATCACTCGCTTCAACACATTTTTTCAATAGATTTTTTAATTCGATCGATTGTTTTTGTGTGTAGAATTCTATATTACGAATTTAAATAGATCTTAGGGAAAATGTGGGCGAGAAAATAACTTCACATAAACGTTGTTCAAAAGCGCCATTTTATAATTTAGCGCTGAAAACATGCAACCAATATAACGCCATTATTTCGCCACAATTGCCAAAGCACTGTAATTACACCCAAAAGGAGAGTTTCGTGAAACTGCTATCAAGCTTAATTGCTGAACACTCGAACAGCGATCAATCATAGCAATCGCATTAACTTGATTCGATACCTAACAAATTATAATTGTGTTAGTTATTAAATACATGCCTAACAACGTTAGTTGTCATTTTGTCATAGGAAAATGATTAACTTCTGAGGTGAAAATGAAAATGAAAATATTTTATTCGAAGTAGGTAGCAGTGTACACTTTTCGAACGTTATTCTTTTATCTACCTAACACGAGGTTCCTACCACTCGGAACTCGTAGGTACTGCAACTGTTTGAATTACTGTAAAATATGTATCAAGATTTAGTGGCAAAAGACTTAAATAAGGAGGTGAACAAAATGTCCAGCAAACAGTATAAATTCGCAAAGAATAGCGCCATTTTGTGATAGATTTTGTTTAATAATAGCGAATGTCATTTGAGAAATAACAGATAAATTAACTATGATACTCATGATTTCTAAAGAGCTGCATATTGCATTGTCTTCACTTCTTGAATTGCCCTAAGGCGGATATCACACTGCACCGGAATCCGCTTTGGTGTGCGGTGCTGCGGTTTTTTCTTTTGACAGCGTCAAGTAAAAATTCGCAGCAACGCACATCGGAGTAGGTTCCGGTGCAGTGTGATATCCGCCTTACATAGACGGAAACGAAATACCAGTGAAAAAATGGTTTAAAAAAAAACCATTATTTTTCATTAGTCACATCTCTACCAATTTGCCATATTACAATAATCGGTGAGAGTAATATCAATAAGTAAGTAAAATAAAAATCATTTATTCCAGGTTTGAGTCCTACAAAAAAATACCAAATTTTAAATAAAAATCAATATTTCTATTACTTTATTTTATTTTATTTTTTATTACATATTATTTATACAATTACTTTTTTTATACCGCGCGGTAACATGTAAAAACATTTTTGTGTTGCGGTGTATTCCAAACTCATTGGTGTATTCTTTTTCTCTCGTTAGGCAAGCAGACCATAGATCTTGTTTCTGCCATCTCTTTAATCTCAGACTAAAAAGCTTTTATTAATTTCAATTTTAAAGATTATACCATTTATAAAGTAATGAATGTATCTCAATCAATTAAAGACTTTTTTGTCCTCAGACTAGAAAAAAAGTATTTCATTCTCAGCCTCAGACAGAAAAGTCTTTATATCTTAATATCCTTGCTCTCAATTAGTTCAAGTCTTTTTCCTCTATCGGCGAAGAAGTCCTCAAGTGTGAACTATAATTGGGCCTTAATCTTCCCTTCAGCTTTACTGGAGACTAATTCAACTAACGTGGTGACTAAATCCTGGTTCACTAATTAAGGCAGGTTGCTTACATAAATAAAATCTTAACTAACTTATTATGTTATAAAATAAATAGAACGAGGGCGGCAAATGAACTTATAAGTTTTTGCTCACAAATGCACAACACTGATACATCTTTATGATTTTCAGCAGTCGTGGCTCAATGTGGCTTGTATGGTCGCGTCGGTCATGCAAGTTAACTGACCATAGACAAGGTCGTACGTAGCCTGAATGGGTTTGACAATTGTGGTATTAATCTGGAGCATTTTCGTGCGATGTAAACTTAAATGTATCTACTAAAATAAAATAAAACATATGGAGTTCGAGCTTGAAAACTTCTGATACTAGAGTTGCTAACTAACCTTATGACCTCCACTAATCCAGACTTAAACCCGTGTGCAAAGGCGAGGTAAAGGTGTGTGACCCGTGCCTCAGTAGTGGGGACAATATGATTTGTTAACTTAAACGAACAATTTTTATGCTAAGATAAGAATCGTCATTACGCCAGTGAATAATCATTTAGCCTCTCCAGCGTGAGAAATTAGCACAGATTCCTAACTCAGTCCATTAATCTTAGTTTGTTTTTCTCTTATACAAATTATGTCGCTCTGCGAAAATATTAATAAAAATGAAAGCAAAACAAAGTAAACAGCTAATTAAGTTCGCAATAGGACAACAAAGTGTAGTCCACGACAGGCAGCGGGACTCTCTTTACAAAACAATAATAGAAGAAAAATAGAGGATCAAAATCAAAAAATCAAAATCAAAAATCTTTTTTATTTAAGTAGATGCTTTACACAGACTTTTAAATCGTCATATTTTTCTACCTAGTACAAAGTTCCTACCACTCGGAACTTGTACACTCAACGTTTCGGGAAGTGTTAGCGGAGCGAGAAGAAGGATAACTAGTACATACTTGTAAAAATGTTAATATTGGGAATTAAACGTTTTAGGTTTCACAAAGTGAACAGCTTATGTTTCATAATTTAGATAACATCGCAAAAAAGTATGTTAAGTTATTAATATTTTGACGGCGTTTGTTAATTTATTTTTTGATTTTTGAATGACTTGACCAATTAGATTTAATTAACATTCCAAATTTTTTTATGAAATTTTATGTTTCAATTAATTTGTATTTTTTGCATACCAAATGTGGTTGAATGTATTGGATCATATTTAATTTTACAATGACCATCTGTGAACACATGCATTCTCGCAAATAAATATTTGTATTTGTATTTGTAAAAAAGACTTTAATACACACTTGAATCACAAGCTGATCGATCTTTATAAATGTAAAAAAAAGAATAGGTCAAAACCGAGCACAAAACAGTTTTTTTATTAAGAGTATCTTTTCGTTTGGCTTCAAGTGGTAAATGGCAGATCGAACAGCTGACTTAATAAAATTAAGGTACTTAAAATTATTAGGTAATCTGAAAAGTTCGAAACTTTTTTTTTGCTATAATCATAAAAGCCTGTCGGAGAAAGTTGGTCAGTTTCATGAGTAGTAGTAGTATGTTTGCTTCTTGTCAACGAAAAAAAAAATGTATACAGAATTTAAAAAAGTGCGTTTGAGATTTTAAAGTGTTACTCAGAATCAAGTATGGATAGTAAATATATTGAAAAAGCTCGATCTAGAACTTTTTTCAGTTTCTCATACAAATTCTTGATTCACTATTCAAATTTAGTACGGGAAAGTGAAAAAAATTGTAGATCGGATTTTTTAAATATTTTTCCTGTATTCTATGATTGATTCGGAGTAACCCCTTAAAATCTCAAACGCACTTTTTTAACAGCCTGTATACGTCTTATTATTTTCGGATGTTATTTATTTGTAATAGTTTTGGGCTCTCGCTTAAGACAAAGGAGCCATGTGATCCCCGTTCCGGGACGTACCTGACTCAGCGAATTTCCATCGCAATTCAGCGTGGTAACGCTGCTTCTGTGATGGGTACGATTCGGGGCGGTATTTTTGACTAATCAGTTTTCAATTGTGTTAATTTTTTTTCTTATATTCCATTATTTGTGTGTGTTATGGTTTTTCATGTTTTTGAATCATAATAAATGATGAACAAGTTAATAGTTTTTAGTATATTTATTATACTGTTACGTAAAACAGTTTCTTCCAAGCATACGCACTTTGATACTTCGTTTAATCCTTCAGTAAAAGAATCACAACATTTTTTCCCCAAGAGGACCTTAAAGCCTGTCAAAAATAAATATAACACTCACAGGAGACTTTCGCTTTTGATAAAGCTAATAGGCGTGAATTGAAAAGTAAATAAATATAAACAGTAAATATGTGATTCTGACCTAACTCAACCAGCCGAAATGAAAAGTTCTGAGAATTCTGTCTGAAAGCTTGATAAACATGAAAAATATAGTAATATTTTTTTACCTATACAAAACCACAATAATCTACAATAATATTCAAATCTTCTGCTCATTGGCTTTAGTTATATCAAAGAATATTAGCTCAATAAAACACGCAATCATTACAAACATTCAGATAATTAGAAAATCCGCAACATCCCTGCAACAAACCTACCTAGGTTTGAGTAACGTAAAGTTTGAGAAACGAACGTTTTGGGAAACGGACGTTTTAAGAAACGTGACATTTTGGGAATCGGTAATTTTGGGAAATGGTAATTTTGTGAAACGGACAATTTGGGATGTGGGTATATTGTAGACAGTCATTTTGGAAAGTGGTCTTTATTTACCTAAAGGGTTTAAATAACCAATTTGCTTTATTCGCTTCGCTTTGTGGTGCTCGTTTTAACCCAGACCTTAGGTAGCCTATCCTTAACTGTTCGTCCGTCTCTTCGTGGGCGGTCCGTCTTGGTTTTATTCGTAGCTTTTTTTAAATAAATTTCAAATCAGTCAATCAGATTTCTGCGATGATATAATCCGGTATTCATTTTTTTTTCAGATAACCATACTAAATCTGAATAGTGAATCAAGAATTTGTATGGAAAACTGAAAAAAGTTGTAGATCGGATTTTTTCAAAAATTTTCCTGTATTCTATACTTATAATAATAATAATAAAAACCTCGATGAAAACCTCGTGCAAGCCGACGCCGACAAGAGGTTACGGTACCTTAACCTGGTGCACGAGGTTACGGATGTGTGGCAAGTGCAATCCACTGAAATCATTCCTGTAGTCCTGTCCGTTAATGGTTTGATCCCTGCTGACCTGGATCGTAACCTTAGACGGTTGGGACTTCGAGGCAGACCGATAATAGCGGCTATGCAAAAGGCAGTCCTCCTCGACAATGCCCGGATTGTCCGACGCTTTCTCTCCTCGTCGCACTGACCTCCAGCCGACTGTGCTTCTGCTGGAGTAGCTCCTGTCGCTTCGCCTAGCGCGAAGTGGTCAGAGTAGCCCAAATTTATATTTCTGCATAATAATAAAACTTTTTTAACACTCTGTATAAGAAAAAAATGACTTTCCATAGTATAATTTTGGATCACCACAAGTTGATCGATTTGTATGAAAAGCCCAAAAAATCTGAAACTATATGACATCTTCTAGTTTAAAGACAGTATATAGATACTAGT